>CM035438.1:132544418-132799418 GCA_020310875.1 Ceratopteris richardii
CAAACTTCCAAGTTAGATGAGGTCTATATTGGAGTTTGAGGTATGTGGAAGCACGCGAACAACACAAGGAAGAAGAAGAATCTTGGAGCACAACACACAATACTGAATGTATTACCACTAAAATATACAAAGATAAGTGACCCGTTAGGGTTATAGGCGTAAATACAAGCCAGGGGACAAAAACCTTCTAAAGAGGGAAAAAAGTGCCTCGATGGTCCTATTGTGTTCACACACATCACTACCTAAATATATCAACAAATCCCCCCTAGGAGTAATGCGGTGAACAAGGAGCTGGCATTCATGTATAAGGAAGTGCCAAGCTATGTGGAATCAATCCACAAAAGGAAGTAAGGCCAAACTTTGCAGAAAGCTTCAAACTTCTCCCTACGCAGAGCCTTTGTGAAAAGGTCTGCAATATCTCCTATGTGGGCACATATGCCAAACTAATCTCTCAGTAGAGAACTTCTCCCTATGCACCTTAATGTGCTTAGAGTGAGCATGGAACATAAGGTTCCTCGCAACTGCCAATGCACTCTGACTATCAATGAAGATGGTGGTGGCAGAAGACTTACCAACACCCAAATCAACCATAAGGTATCTAAGTCACACACACTCAACAATCACTATGAAATCTACCCTATACTCAAACTCACAATTAGAAGTGGCCATAGTAGGCTGCTTCTTGCTCAACCAAGATATGTATGAGCTACCAAGCCTGAAGCAAAAACCACTGGTGACACACAAGTTTCATAGCAAGTAGCCCAGTCAGAGTTAGAAAAAGCATATAAATTTGGTGGTAGTGATCCCCCTTGGGATAAAACAATCCAAGTAGCCAAATACCACTCAAGTAGCAAAGATGCACTTAACCGCTTGCCAATGCTTGGGCAATGCATAAACCTACTCATCTATGAGACAAAAAACTGAATGTATGGCAGAGTAATGCATAAGTAAATCAAGCATCCAATAGCCTACTGATAGAGAACAACACCAAATGCATCTCCAACATCATGAAAACTCAATCATAAACCTATCTCGAGAGGAGTGGCAATGGTTTTGCAATCTTCAAGGCCAAAATGATACAATAATGTGTTAGTATATTTGGTTTGACACAGAGCTATTCTGCCATCAACGTGCATAAACTGAATGCCCAAATAAAGATGCAAATGCCCCAAATCCGACATCTCAAATGAGGCATGAAAATAAGTCTTAATATCAACAATATGCTTCTCATGAGAAATAATGAGCAGCATGTCATCAACATAGACAATGATCAAAAGCACCTCTTAGTTGGGTTGTTCTCAAAACCATGTGCAATCAAATAGCATGTATCTTTTCATACCAAGCACGTGGTGCTTGTTTGAGACCATATGATGCTATTTTTTGTTGGAGTTAGATGTCTTCGGAAGCACGCGAACAACACAAGGAAGAAAAAGAAACTTGGAGCTCAACACACAATATTGAATGTATTACCATTGTAATGTACAAAGATAAGTAGCCTGTTAGGGAAATAGGGGTATATACAAGCCGAGGGAAAAAACCTCCTAAAAAGGGAAAAAAGTGCCCCAGCGGTCCTAGTGTATTCACACACATCACTCCCTAAATATATCAACAAATCCCCCCTGGGAGTGATGCAGTGAACAAGGAGCTGGCACTCATGTATAAGGAAGTGCCAAGCTATGTGGAAATCACTCCACAAAAGGAAGTAAGCCCAAAGCTTTGCGAAAAGCTTCAAACTTCTCCCTAGGCAGAGCCTTTGTGAAAAGGTCTGCAATGTTCTCCTGCATGGGCACATATGTCAAGCTGATCTCCCCAGTAGAGAACCTCTCCCTGACATAATGATAATGCACCTCAATGTGCTTAGTGCAAGCATGGAACATAGGGTTCCTCGCGATTGCCAATGTGCTCTGACTATCAATGAAGATGGTGGTGGCAAAAGACTGACCAACACCCAAATCATCCATAAGGTGTTTGAGCCATACACACTCAATAGTCGCTGTGAAAGCTGCCCTATACTCAACCTCACAACTGGAGTGGCCACAGTAGGCTGCTTCTTGCTCAACCAAGATATACATGAGCTACCAAGCATGAAAAAAAAGCCACTAGTGGATACATGAGTGTCGTAGAAACCAATCCAATCAGAGTCAGAAAAAGCATGCAAATCTAGCGGTAGTGATCCCCCCTTGGGATAAAACAAGCCAAGTAGCCGAGTACCACTCAAGTAGCGAAAGATGCGCTTAACCGCCTACCAATGCTTGACTCTTGGGTAATGCATAAACATGATCATCTGTGAGACAACAAATTGAATATTTGGCCGAGTAATACATAAGTAAATCAAGCATCCAACAACCCGCTGATAGAGAACAGCATCACGTGCATCACCAGCATCATGAAGACTCAGTCGTAAACCTATCTCCATAGGAGTGGCAAAAGGTTTACAGTCTTCAAGGCCAAAATAATGCAATAATGTGTCAATATATTTCGTTTGACACAAAGCCATTCCACCATCAACGTGCATAAACTGAATGCCCAAATAATGATGCAAATGCCCCAAATCAAACATCTCAAATGAGGTATGTAAATCAGCCTTGAAATCAGCAATATGCTTCTCATGAGGACTAGTGAGCAACATGTCATCAACATACATCACAATGATCAGAAGTACATCATTAGCACGCTTGACATATAAGGTGCTTTCAGTTGGACTGTTCTCAAAACCATGTGCAATCAAATAGGCATGTGGAAGATGCTATTCAGCCCTTATTTTCATGTTGTTTTGTGGAAGATGTTATTCAACCCTTATTTTCATGTACGAAGGAGACATCTGTTAGCTCCAAAGACATGTATGATAGTTTTCTACCTCTTTTTATAGGTGGACACTCTAGTGTTGGTCCTAATGAGGCAGCTTCTCAGCCTTTACAGGTTTCATGTGATGATGCAGATCATTCCATTTCTGATGCAAATTTACATGATGCACTTGTTGATGAGAGAGCTAATATTGAGCAAGCAAAAAGTATGCCAAAATGGCTGGTGCAGACTTTGCATGAGAGTAAATTAGATGCACCTCTGTCATATCATACTCGTTCAAGCTCTCATAGTGCCTCTTTTGCATGAGACTGCTATGTTATGGTTGCACCTAGTCTTTGTGATGAGACTAAGCCTGTTTTGTTTGATGAAGCACAAAATTCTGAACATTGGATGCCTACAATGCAATCTTAATATGATGATATCATGAAGAATTGTACCTGGTCTTTATGTGACTTGCCTCCTGGCAAGAAGGCCATCGCCACTAAGTGGGTATACAAATTGAAGTGTAAACCTGATGGAATAGCTGATCGGTATAAGGCTAGGCTTGTTGCAAAGGGTTATGCGTAGGAAAGAGACATTGATTTTGATGACCTTTGCACCTACATGCCGAATGACTATTGTTCATAGCATCTGTGCACTTGCAGCTCATCATGGTTGGAATGTATATCAGTTGGAAATTAAAACAACATTTTTGAATGATGACTTGTATGAAGAAGTGTATGTTTTTCAGCATCGTGGCTTTGTGCAGAAAGGGCATGAAAACTAGATGTGTAGGTTAAAGAAGGCATTATATGGTTTAAAGCAAGCACCACATGCTTGGTATGAAAAGATACATGCCTATCTCATAGCACATGGTTTTGAGAATAGTCCAATTGAATACACCTTATATTGTGCTTCTGATCATCATTGTGTATGTTGATAACATGCTGCTCACTAGTCCTCATGACATGGATATTGCTGATTTCAAGGCTGATTTGCATGCCTCATTTGAGATGTATGATTTGGGGCATTTGCATCACTATTTGGGCATTCAGTTTATGCAAGTTGATGGTGGAATGGCTTTGTGTCAAACGAAATATATTGACACATTATTATAGTGTTTTGGCCTTGAAGACTATAAGCCTATTGCCACTCCTATGGAGACAAGTTTACAATTGATTCTCATGATGCTGGAGATGCATTTGATGTTGTTCTCTATCAGCAGGCTATTTACTTATGCATGACTCGGCCAGATATTCAGTTTGCTATCGCACATATTAGTAGGTTTATGCATTGACCAGGTGTCAAGAATTGGTAGGCGGTTAAGCACATCTTTCTCTACTTGAGTGGTACCCAGCTACTTGGATTGTTTTATCCCAAGGCGGGATCACTACCATTAGATTTGCATGCTTTTTCTGACAGTGATTGAGTTGGTTACTATGACAGTTGTGCATCCACTAGTGGCTTTTGCTTCATGCTTGGTAGCTCATGTATATCTTGGTTGAGAAAGAAGCAGTCTACTGTGGCCAGTTCCAGTTATGAGGCTGAGTATAGGGAATCTTTCACAACGACTGTTGAGTGTGTGTGGCTCACACGCCTTATGGATGATTTGGGTGTTGATCAGTCTTTTGCCCACACCATCTTCACTAATAGTCAGAGCACATTGGCAGTTGGGAGGAACCCTGTGTTCCATGCTTGCACTAAGCACATTGAGGTGCATTATCATTATGTCAGGGAGAGGTTCTCTGCTGGAGTTGATGGGCATCTTCTGTATATCTATGACCAACATCTAAATATTCTTCTTGGAATCATGCTCAAGCTGAACCTTTCCCTTCTCACCCAAAATGATGTATTTTGCAGGCTCTTCTAGGGTAGACAAGGTGAACGTTGCTTTGGTAAATTTCACTGAAGTGGAGTTAATGGCACCACAAAGTTCTCTATGAGTATTACATTCTTTTTCGATTCAATATCAGGATAATTACCCAATAAAGAAACAACAGGTTGCCAAAATCCCCTAGAATTTTTTGCCTTGACTTGGAATCCTCTTACTTTAGATGCAACAACCATCTATCTATCTATCTATCTATCTATCTATCTATCTATCTATCTATCTATCTATCCATATATATATATATATATATATATATATATATATATATATATATATATATATATATATATATATATATATATATATATATATATATATATATATATATATATATATATATATATATATATAGATAGATAGATAGATAGATAGATAGATAGAAATAAATAAATAAAGAAAGAGAGAAAGAAAGAAACAAAGAAACAAAGAAAGAAAGAAAGAAAGAAAGAAAGAAAGAAAGATATATATATATATATATATATATATATATATATATATATATATATATATATATATATATATATATATATATATATATATATATATATATATATATATATATATATATATATATATATATATATATATATATATATATATATACACACATATATACAGAGAGAGAGATAGATAGATAGATAGTGTTGAAGATAAATGTACAAGCTCATTTTCATATGAGCTATGCTTGGATAAATTTACCAAATATAAAAATAAAGAAAAAGAAGAAAAAAAAGGAAAAAATAAAAGAAAGTTCATGATGAGTAAGAGATACAATATCTTGCCTTGTAGTTAGTGGCATGTAGTGGGAAAGTGGTGAGTTAAGAAGGAGGCACAAACTTCTTCACATGCTCATTGGTTATAAAAGTGAAGTGGGAGCATGTTCAAAAGAAGGAGAGAAAGAGGCAAGAGCTCCCAGTAGTCGGATCTAGTCATTTTGTCATTTTGTCTTCCCTTAGACTCCTTCCAGCCACACGTGAGTTTGTACATAGCTCTGTTGTGGAGCTCATATCTCAGTGTATATGTAACCATTTCTTGCATTTAAACATTCATTGGAAAGCTTATCTTGTGTACTCTTGGCATACCAAATATCTCTTTGAAAGCTTATATACCATTGTACTATTGGGCTGAAGCTACGACAACTGCCATTTACTTGATGAATATGTGCACAACATCGAGAATACATCACTTGATTCCAGAAGAGGTATATTCCGGTAAGAAACCTGATCTTACACACCTCAAAGTGTTTGGATGTGTTTGCTTTGTTCACATTCCACAAGAAGTTAAAACAAAGATGGAACCAAGGTCAGAAAAATGCATTTTCATCGGCTACTCGACGGAGCAAAAAGGATACAAGTGTTACAACCCTAGAACAAAGGAATTAAGGTCTCGCAAGATGTGGTATTTGATGAACTAAGACCATGGTATGAAGATAAAGGAAAGGAAAAGATTCTGGAAGAAGATTGTGATGATTATGCAGGAAGAAATCAAAGAGAACTTCAACAATCAAGCACAAAGGTTTCAGGTCCAGAGGCATCTACATCAAATGAATAATGTTCAACATGGAGGGGGAGTCATTCTGTGTCTCCAAATTCAGCTCATAGTAGATCGAAGAAGCAAGTGCTACTCCAAATAGTGAGATAGATGCAAGTGAAGAAGAATATGAAGAGGTAGTCACTCCGATGGTAAAGCTAAATAGGTTAAAGAAGCAACTTTCTAAAGGCAATGAAAGAAGATATTCAAGGACAGGGTATCCAACTCAAAGGTTGAGTTATGATAGTTTTATGGTGACACAATTTGCATACATGATGCAGGTTATCAAAGACAAAGAGCCTGAGACATATGAAGAAGCTTGCACACAAAAGGAATGGAAGCAAGCTATGAAAGAGGAGATCAAAGCTCTCAAAGATAATCACACATGGGAGCTAGTGCCAAAGAAAGAAGGTATGAAGATTGTTCCAAACAAATGGGTGTTTAAAGTAAAGAGGAATGCTGATGGTTCACTAGCTAGATATAAAGCTAGATTAGTTGCCAAAGGATTTAAACAAACACAAGGCATAGATTATGATGAAGTTTTCAGCACTGTTGCAAAGATGGGAACTATCAGAACATTAATAGCAATTGGTGCTTCAAGGAGATGGCCATTATATCAACTTGACATCAAAAATGCTTTTCTTAATGGAGAACTACAAGAAGAGGTATACATGAGTCAACTAGTTGGATTTGAAGACGAAAACCATCCACACTTTGTTTGCAGGTTGAAAAAGGCACTTTATGGCTTGAAGCAAGCACCAAGAGCATGGAATCAGAGATTGCTAGGATATCTATCTAAGTGTGGATACAAACCAAGTAGTGCAGATCCTTCTTTGTACATGAAAAAGGAAGAAAATAGAGAGGTATATATTTGCATATACGTTGATGAACTCATCATAACAGGAAATGATGTTACAGGGATTAAAGATATTAAAAGGAAGCTTGGTAAGGAATTTAAAATTTTAGATCTTGGAGAGATGAAATATTTTTTAGGAATTGAAGTTGTTTATGGAAAGAGTGGCATCAACTTAATGCAAAGGAAGTACTTGTTGGATGTTCTTTTCAGTTTTTGAATGAGTGAATGCAAACCACTCACTCAACCCATGGACACAAATACAAAGATTTGTTCAAATGATGGAGAACCATTGGAAGATGTAACAAAATATAGAAGCATTGTAGGATTGTTAATCTATGCAAACATTACAAGACGTGACTTATCTTATGTTGTTGGTGTACTCTCTCAGTTTATGCAAGCTCGGACAAGTGAACATTTAAATTCAGCCAAGAGAGTGTTGAGATACATAAAGCATACAATTTATCATGCTTTGTTTTACAAGTTTGATGAAGAATTGTAGGTCAAAGTTTTTAGCGATGCTGATTGGGCAGGTTCAAAGGAAGATAGAAGATCAATCTCAGGTTATGTCTTCATGATAGGAAGCAAACCTATCACATGGAGCTCAAAGAAACAACCTATTGCTGCACTTTCATCCATGGAGGCTGAATATAGAGGATTAGCATTTGCCACATGTGAAGCAATGTGGATTAAAAAGCTTTTGGTTGATCTTGGAGTGAAAGTTTGAACCATCCCTATATATGGTGATAACATGTCAAGTATTTATTGGGAAAGGAGCAAGCACATAGAGGTCCACTACCATTATGTAAGGGAGAAGGTATTGAGCAAAGATGTGGAGATAAAGTTCATCAGAACCAAAGAGCAGGTTGCAGATATGTCTACAAAATTCTTGGATCTTCTAAACTCAAAGGTTTCAAGGATGTGATAAGTTTGCAGGACATGGTTGAAGATAACTCCCAAATGAGCTTGAGGGGGAGTGTTGAAGATAAATGTACAAGCTCATTTTCATATGAGCTATGCTTGGATAAATTTACCAAATATAAAGATAAAGAAAAAGAAGAAAAAAAAGAAAAAAATAAAAGAAAAAAGTCTAGTCAAAATTCATGATGAGTAAGAGATACAATATCTTGCCTTGTAGTTAGTGGCATGTAGTGGGAAAGTGGTGAGCTAAGAAGGAGGCACAAACTTCTTCACATGCTCATTGGTTATAAAAGTGAAGTGGGAGCATGTTCAAAAGAAGGAGAGAAAGAGGCAAGAGCTCCCAGTAGTCGGATCTAGTCATTTTGTCATTTTGTCTTCCCTTAGACTCCTTCCAGCCACACGTGATTTTGTACATAGCTTTGTTGTGGAGCTCATATCTCAGTGTATATGTAACCACTTCTTGCGTTTAAACATTCATTGGAAAGCTTATCTTGTGTACTTTTGACATACCAAATATCTCTTTGAAAGCTTATATACCATTGTACTATTGGGCTTAAGCTACCACAACTGTCATTTACTTGATGAATATGTGCACAACATCGAGAATACATCACTTGAATCCAGAAGAGGTATATTCCGGTAAGAAACCTGATCTTACACACCTCAAAGTGTTTGGATGTGTTTGCTTTGTTCACATTCCACAAGAAGTTAAAACAAAGATGGAACCAAGATCAGAAAAATGCATTTTCATCGGCTACTCGACGGAGCAAAAAGGGTACAAGTGTTACAACCCTAGAACAAAGGAATTAAGAGTCTCGCAAGATGTGGTCTTTGATGAACTAAGACCATGGTATGAAGATAAAGGAAAGGAAAAGATTCTTGAAGAAGATTGTGATGATTATGCAGGATGAAATCAAAGAGAAGTTCAACAATCAAGCACAAAGGTTTCAGGTCCAGAGGCATCTACATCAAATGAAGAATGTTGAACATGGAGGGGGAGTCATTCTGTGTCTCCAAATTCAGCTCGTAGTAGAATCGAAGAAGCAAGTGCTACTCCAAATAGTGAGATAGATGCAAGTGAAGAAGAATATGAAGAGGTAATCACTCCGATGGTAAAGCTAAATAGGTTAAAGAAGCAACTTTCTAAAGGCAATGAAAGAAGATATTCAAGGACAAGGTATCCAACTGAAAGGTTGAGTTATGATAGTTTTATGGCGACACAGTTTGCATACATGATGCAGGTTATCAAAGACAAAGAGCCTGAGACATATGAAGAAGCTTGCACACAAAAGGAATGGAAGCAAGCTATGAAAGAGGAGATCAAAGCTCTCAAAGATAATCACACATGGGAACTAGTGCCAAAGAAAGAAGGTATGAAGATTGTTCCAAACAAATGGGTGTTTAAAGTAAAGAGGAATGCTGATGGTTCACTAGCTAGATATAAAGCTAGATTAGTTGCCAAAGGATTTAAACAAACACAAAGCATAGATTATGATGAAGTTTTCAACCCTGTTGCAAAGATGGGAACTATCAGAACATTAATAGTAATTGGTGCTTCAAGGAGATGGCCATTATATCAACTTGACATCAAAAATGCTTTTCTTAATGGAGAACTACAAGAAGAGGTATACATGAGTCAACTAGTTGGATTTGAAGACGAAAACCATCCACACTTTGTTTGCAGGTTGAAAAAGGCACTTTATGGCTTGAAGCAAGCACCAAGAGCATGGAATCAGAGATTGCTAGGATATCTATCTAAGTGTGGATACAAACCAAGTAGTGCAGATCCTTCTTTGTACATGAAAAAGGAAGAAAATAGAGAGGTATATATTTGCATATACGTCGATGAACTCATCATAACAGGAAATGATGTTACACGGATTAAAGATATTAAAAGGAAGCTTGGTAAGGAATTTAAAATTTTAGATCTTGGAGAGATGCAATAATTTTTAGGAATTGAAGTTGTTTATGGAAAGAGTGGCATCGACTTAATGCAAAGGAAGTACTTGTTGGATGTTCTTTCCAGATTTTGAATGAGTGAATGCAAACCACTCACTCAACCCATGGACACAAATACAAAGATTTGTTCAAACGATGGAGAACCATTGGAAGATGTAACAACATATAGAAGCATTATAGGATCGTTAATCTATGCAAACATCACAAGACTTGACTTATCTTATGTTGTTGGTGTACTCTGTCAGTTTATGCAAGCCCCGACAAGTGAACATTTAAATTCAGCCAAGAGAGTGTTGAGATACATAAAGCATACAGTTTATCATGCTTTGTTTTACAAGTTTGATGAAGAATTATAGGTCAAAGTTTTTAGCAATGCTGATTGGGCAGGTTCAAAGGAAGATAGAAGATCAATCTCAGGTTATGTGTTCATGATAGGAAGCAAACCTATCACATGGAGCTCAAAGAAACAACCTATTGTTGCACTTTCATCCATGGAGGCGGAATATAGAGGATTAGCATTTGCCACATGTGAAGCAATGTGGATTAAAAAGCTTTTGGTTGATCTTGGAGCGCAAGTTTGAACCATCCCTATATATGGTGATAACATAAGTATTTACTGGGCAAGGAGCAAGCACATAGAGGTCCACTACCATTATGTAAGGGAGAAGGTATTGAGCAAAGATGTGGAGATAAAGTTCATCAGAACCAAAGAGCAGGTTGCAGATATGTCTACAAAGTTCTTGGATGCTTCTAAACTCAAAGGTTTCAAGGATGTGATAAATTTGCAGGACATGGTTGAAAATAACTCCCAAATGAGCTTGAGGGGGAGTGTTGAAGTTAAATGTACAAGCTCATTTTCATATGAGCTATGCTTGGATAAATTTACCAAATATAGAGATAAAGAAAAAGAAGAAAAAAAGACAAAAATAAAAGAAAAAAGTCTAGTCAAAATTCATGATGAGTAAGAGATACAATATCTTGCCTTGTAGTTAGTGGCATGTAGTGGGAAAGTGGTGAGTTAAGAAGGAGGCACAAACTTCTTCACATGCTCATTGGTTATAAAAGTGAAGTGGAAGCATGTTCAAAAGAAGGAGAGAAAGAGGCAAGAGCTCCCAGTAGTCGGATCTAGTCATTTTTTCATTTTCTCTTCCCTTAGACTCCTTCCAGCCGCACATTAGTTTGTACATAGCTCTGTTGTGGAGCTCATATCTCAGTGTATATGTAACCATTTCTTATGTTTAAACATTCATTGGAAATCTTATCTTGTTTACTTTCTGCACACCAAATATCTCTTTGAAAGATTATATAGTTTGGGAGATATCACTGAAAGAGTGAAGTCCAGTTTTTTAATATACCTATGTAGACAAGTAGTCTATTTTGGTCAATTACGTTTCCCAACCAAAACATATCCAAATTGCTTGATTTTTGTCTTTTTGGAAAGCTCTTTGGATCTACTTTCATTGTCTCAAATATCTCATTCATAATGTTTATATTCTATGAGATATCTATTGGAGAGTAAAGTCTAGTTTTATAGTGTACTTATGTGTGCAGGTGGTATATTTTGGTCAGTTGCATTTTTTGACCAAATCTCATCCAAATTACTTGTTTTTTAGCTTGTTGGAAGGATATTTGTGTCATATTTCTCTGTACCAAATATTTTCCTCATACGATATATATTTAGAGAGTTATCAGTCGGAGAGTGAAGCTCAATTCTTCAACATACCTGTGTGGACAGGTAGTTCATCTTTGTCAGTTGTGTTTCTTAATCAAAACTTGTCCAAATTAAGTTATTTATAGCTTGTTAGAAATCTCTCTTTGTCTACTGCAATTGGCTAATGGCTCAAGTCCATTTGAGTTTTGTATTGAAAGTAGCAAGCTATCTAAGGTGCAGTTGTTTGTCGAAGTGTTGGACATACAAGGTTCCACTACACATTTCCGTTGCGCATAGGAGAACTCATTCTCCACAGATAGGTAGATAGATAGATAAGTAGATAGATAGGTAGATGGATAGATAGATAGATAGATAGATAGATAGATAGATAGATAGATAGATAGATAGATAGATAGATAGATAGATAGATAGGTAGATAGATAGATAGATAGACAGATAGATAGATAGATGGTTAGATCGATAGATAGATAGATAGATAGATAGATAGATAGATAGATAGATAGATAGATAGATAGATAGATAGATAGATAGATAGATAGATAGATAGATAGATAGATAGATAGATGCATAGATCGATAGATAGATTTGCTCATGGTGAATCCTTGATCTTGAAGATAGGTATTCAACCTATGATTCCATGCCCTAGGTGCTTGCTTCAATCCATAAAGAGATTTGCTTAATTTGCACACATAATTTACCTTGCTTGGGTCTTCATAGCCAGGAGGTTGAGCCATGTACACCTCCCTTGAAATCCAACCATTGAGAAAAGCATTTTTTACATCCAATTGATACATATTCCAATTCCTTGATGCAGTCACACTTACCAATACGTTGATGGTTGGCATTTTGGCCACAGGTGAGAAAGTCTCTTCATAATCAACTCCTTGGGTCTGTGCAAAACCCTTAGCCACAAGTCTAGCTTTATACTTGTTTATGGATCCATATGAGTTTCTCTTGATTTTGTAAATCCATCTAGAACCAATTACCTTCATTGATTCCTTCTTTGGCACTAGCTCCCAAGTATCATTCTCCTTGAGTGCTTCTATTCATCCATAGCTGTTGGGTGTGTGTAGAAGTGCGAGCGACACACGAGAAGCACACACAAAGAGCACAAACGCTGCAAGACACACGGAGAAGACGATGGCTGGAATAGCTCTCTCTATTGACCGATGAACTGAACTAAAGTAAGAGCTGAATAATATCCCTAAGTACAAAGTACCACCACATATGAGAGTATCAAGTATGTGGTAACATGGGGAAAAAACCTCTAGCTAGCACTAGAGTAAAAAGTGCCCATGTATAGGGAAAAGGTTCACATCAAAGCTACTCGAGGAACACATAAGTGTAACAAACCCCCCTGGAGCGAATGATGTGAACACACACAGGGAGTGACAGATCAGCCACCACGAGGTAACAAGCCTAAAGCTTTGCGAAAAGCTTCAAACTTTCCCGTGGAAGAGCTTTGGTGAATATGTCTGCCACATTATCTTGTGTAGGCACATATACCAAATCAATATCTCTTGCATGAAGGCGCTCTCTCACATAGTGATAATGCACCTCAATATGTTTGGTCCGTGCATGAAACACTCGTATTCGTGCAACAACCAAAGCACTCTGACTATATGTGACAATATGCGTAGCAGAATCAATCTCCATGCAAAGATCCATCCATAGGCGTCTCAACCATATACACTCCACTGTAGCTGTGAAAACTGCCCTGTACTCAGCTTCACAACTTGATGTCGCCACTGTAGGCTGCTTCTTACTCAACCAAGATATGCATGAGTCTCCAAGGAAAAAGCAATTACCACTAGTGGACACACGAGTATCATAACAACCAACCCAGTTTTTCCTTAGAAAGTTGGACTGAAGTGTTGTTGTTAAGAGTAAAGGGGACCAAGTGGAAAGAAAAGTCAAAAACTGAAAAAACTGGAGGTTCAGAAAAACACGATTCTCTTCAGAGGATCACTAATTTTTGTTTATGATGTAAAATTGCAGGTGACAAGTGATTTGGAGCTGGTGAAGAATCTGGAAGAGTAAGAGGAAAGAAGAATCAAAATTGCAAAAAAAAAAACAAGAAGTTCAAAAAAATACGATTCTCTACACAGGATCGCGATTTTTTGTAAGGAAAAGAAATTGATTTCCTGCACATTCGGGTATAAAGGTAAGAAGTTGTAAGAGAATTTCATAAAGAGGAGTAATGAATTCAAATTTCAAAAATATCAGAGAGAATTAAGCATGAAATGAGTAAAATTGAAAATTAAGTACATAATCGCGATTTTTTACCAGTGAAATAAAGGAAGTAGCTGGTGATGAAAAGCTAGGAATTGTGACTTAAAATCATAAAATTGTGAAGGGTAAAAACTTGAACAAGTGAAAAGTGAAGATTTTGAAAAACTTGAACAAAATCACGATTGTGTGAAGACTATAAAAACTTGGAATCCCAAAAAAAGTTCATTTGAGTGGGAGAGAGGGAGAGAGAGAGAGAGCAATCAGAGTCGCGATTGTCTTCAACCACAAGTTTTTGGAGATTTCTGTATCAAGCAAGCAAGGTAAGCAATTTGCAATACATTTTTTTCATTCCTTCAAATTTTTGAAGCACAAAAACACACAAAACAGCCAAAAACACGGAATTGCGATGTTTTGATTTCTTGAGTTTTCAGTGGAAAAAATAATAATGTTGTTAAACTCTTTTATTGCATGTTAAAAGTTTAATAAAGCGAATCTATTGAAGAAATAAAAACTTAAAAAACAAGAACTTCAAAAAGTTCAAAATCTGCACAGAATCGCGATTCTGTAGTCAAATACAAAATCGTGATTCTCTGAAACAAAACACAAAATCGTGATTCCCAGAGCACGATTTTCATAAGAAAATCGTGTTAACAATTGTGAGCAATCATGATTCTCTGGGAACAAAATCGTGAAAAAGACGATTCCCACCATAGAATCGTGAAAAACACGATTCTTTCCACAGAATCGTGAAAAACACGATTCTTTCCACAGAATCGTGAAAAACACGATTCCCACCATAGAATCGTGGAAAACACGATTCTCATCACAAAATCGTGAAAAACACGATTCTCATCACAGAATCGTGAAAAACACGATTCCCATCACAGAATCGTGAAAAACACGATTCTTTCCACAGAATCGTGAAAAACACGATTCCCACCATAGAATCGTGGAAAACATGATTCCCATCACAGAATCGTGAAAAACACGATTCTCATCACAGAATCGTGAAAAACACGATTCCCATCACAGAATCGTGAAAAACACGATTCTTTCCACAGAATCGTGAAAAACACGATTCTTTCCACAGAATCGTGAAAAACACGATTCTTTCCACAGAATCGTGAAAAACATGATTCCCACCATAGAATCGTGAAAAACACGATTCTCATCACAAAATCGTGAAAAACACGATTCTCATCACAGAATCGTGAAAAACACGATTCCCATCACAAAATCGTGAAAAACACGATTCTTTCCACAAAATCGTGAAAAACACAATTCTTTCCACAGAATTGTGAAAAACACGATTCTCTTCACAGAATCGTGAATCAGTGGAATGATCCTTAGGTCTGGTAATAAATTGTACACACATTCTAAGCAAGAGTTAGGAAGGAAGGAGGTAGAGCCAGTGGTAGGAGAATTGCAAGAAAAAGATTTAGGGCAAGAAATTAATATGGAGAATTTAAATGAAACCAATGAATCCTCTGAAACTGGTGATTATAGAAACATTCTCAAATACATGTATACAAATAGGTTTGGAACCTATGTATATCATGATGGAATGCATAAGTTTCTCATTAGATTGAGAAACTTAGAGGTTCCCCTGAATATAACACCAATAGCATAATTCAAGGATGGTAGATATGAGGATAGGCAGGGATGTGTATACATCTTCTCACAAGACCCAGAAAATTCTAATGACCTAGGGCAATGTGCAGATAAGAGACCTTGGGAACAAAACCTGGGGCAATCAGACTTGCCAAGACAACATGAAACTTACAATAATAGTGAACAACAACAAGGTAGGAGACTACATACTTCCCCAAACCCTTTTGAGAGAGAAGCAGAAGGACTTAATGATTTTCCATTGAGAAGAAGACATCAATGGCAAAATCAGGGAAGAATGCTTAGGCCATATCAAGTAGCCAAATGCATGAAGAATCAATATGAAGGATATTCTGATCCTCATGCTCATGCTGCAGAATTTAGACAATTAATTAGAGCAAAAGAAGTTGAGGATTACAAAGTCCAATTTGAAGCATTTGGTCTAACCCTAACAGGACCTGCACTATCTTGGTTCATTCCCTTGAGAAAGGAAATGTATCTGGATATTGAATCTTTCCTAGAAGCCTTCATAGGGGAATTCTCAAAAACTGGAATAAAACATAGCACAGCTACCTTGATACATAGCTTTAAACAACAAAAGGATGAAAATGTCAGAGAGACAGCTAGGAGATTCAAGCAATACATTGACAGATGTCCCAGAGAAGAAGTACCTTCCATGGCAAGACAAGTATCCCTATTCATAGAAGGATTGAGAAGTGCTCAATTAAGAACCCTGGTGTATTATAGGAGATGCCCTGTGTTGGAGTTAGACGTCTGCGGAAGCACGCGAACAACACAAGGAAGAAGAAGAAGCTTGGAGCACAACACACAAGACTGAATGTATTACTAGAGAATGTACAAAGATAAGTAGCCCATTAGGGCAATAGGCGTATATACAAGCCGGGGGAAAAAAACCTCCTAAAGAGGGAAAAAAGTGCCCCGGCGGTCCTAGAGTGTTCACACACATCACTACCTAAATATATCAACAAATCCCCCCTGGGAGTGATGCGGTGAACAAGGAGCTGGCACTCATGTATAAGGAAGTGCCGAGCTATGTGGAAATCACTCCACAAAAGGAAGTAAGCCCAAAGCTCTGCGGAAAGCTTCAAACTTCTCCCTAGGCAGAGCCTTCGTGAAAAGGTCTGCAATGTTCTCCTGCGTGGGCACATATGCCAAGCTGATCTCCCCAGCAGAGAACCTCTCCCTGACATAGTGATAATGCACCTCAATGTGCTTAGTGCGAGCATGGAACACAGGGTTCCTCGCAACTGCCAATGCGCTCTGACTGTCAGTGAAGATGGTGGTGGCAGAAGACTGGCCAACACCCAAATCAGCCATAAGGCGTCTGAGCCACACACACTCAACAGTCGCTGTGAAAGCTGCCCTATACTCAGCCTCACAACTGGAAGTGGCCACAGTAGGCTGCTTCTTGCTCAACCAAGATATACATGAGCTACCAAGCATGAAGCAAAAACCACTGGTGGACACACGAGTGTCATAGCAACCAGCCCAATCTGAGTCAGAAAAAGCATGCAAATCTGGCGGTAGTGATCCCCCCTTGGGATAAAATAACCCAAGTAGCCGAGTACCACTCAAGTAGCGAAAGATGCGCTTAACCGCTTTCCAATGCGTGACTCCTGGGCAATGCATAAACCCGCTCATCTGTGAGACAGCAAATTGAATATCTGGCCGAGTAATGCATAAGTAAATCAAGCATCCAACAGCCTGCTGATAGAGAACAGCATCAAATGCATCTCCAGCATCATGAAGACTCAATCGTAAACCTGTCTCCATAGGAGTGGCAATAGGCTTACAGTCTTCAAGGCCAAAATGCTACAATAATGTGTCAATATATTTCGTTTGACACAAAGCCATTCCACCATCAACTTGCATAAACTGAATTCCCAAATAGTGATGCAAATGCCCCAAATCAGACATCTCAAATGAGGCATGCAAATCAGCCTTGAAATCAGCAATATGCTTCTCAAGAGGACCAGTGAGCAGCATGTTGCTTACATAGACAACAATGATTAGAAGCACATCATTAGCACGCTTAACATATAAGGTGCTTTCAGTTGGACTGTTCTCAAAACCATGTGCAATCAGATAGGCATGTATTTTCTCATACCAAGCACGTGGTGCTTGCTTTAAACCATATAACGCCTTCTTTAACCTGCACACCTGGTTTTCATGCCCTTTCTGCACAAAGCCACGGGGCTGAAAAACATACACTTCTTCATGCAAGTCACCATTCAAAAATGCTGTTTTAATGTCCAACTGATGTACATTCCAACCATGATGGGCTGCAAGTGCACAAATGCTCCGAACAGTAGTCATACGACATGTAGGTGCAAAGGTCTC
Organism: Ceratopteris richardii; assembly: GCA_020310875.1. Classification (NCBI taxonomy): domain Eukaryota; kingdom Viridiplantae; phylum Streptophyta; class Polypodiopsida; order Polypodiales; family Pteridaceae; genus Ceratopteris; species Ceratopteris richardii. The sequence continues at coordinate 132,562,230 of CM035438.1, forward strand.
ATCAAAATCAATGCCTCTTTCCTGCGCATAACCCTTTGCAACAAGCCTAGCCTTATACGTGTCAACTGTACCATCACATTTACGCTTCAGCTTGTATACCCACTTAGTGCCAATGGCCTTCTTGCCAGGAGGCAAGTCACATAAAGACCATGTACCATTCTTCATTATAGCATCATATTCAGATTGCATAGCAGCCATCCAATTTTCTGAATTTTGTGCTTCATCAAAAGAAACAGGCTCATTCTCATCACAGAGACTAGATGCAGCCATAGCATAGCAATCTGATGCAAAGGAGGTACTATGAGAGCCTGAACGAGTACGATATGACAAAGGTGCATCTAATTTGCTGTCACGCACAGTCTGCACCAGCCATTTTGGCATAGTTTTTGCCTGTTCAATATCAGCTCTCTCATCAACAAGTGCATCATGTAAATCTGCATCAGAAATGGAATGATCTGCATCAGAAATGGAATGATCTGCATCATCATATGAAACCTGCAAAGGCTGAGAAGTTGCCTCATTAGGACCAGCGCTAGCCTGTCCACCTGTAAAAAGAGGCATCAAAGTATCATACATGTCTTTGGAGCTAACAGATGTCTCCTTAGTACATGAAAGCAATGGCTGAATAGCATCTTCCACAAAGACAACATCACGGCTAACCAGAATGCGTTTAGTCTGTGGATGATACAGACGATAGCCTTTACTTTCAGAACTGTACCCAACAGAAATACATTTTACTGCCTTATCATCCAATTTTCTGCGATGTTGTTCAGGCACTAATGCATATGCCAAACAACCAAAAACACGCAGATGAGCAACAGATGGCTTGCGGTCATGCCAAGCCTCATATGGAGTGATAGACTGCAACGCTTTGGTGGGACACCTGTTCAGTACATATGCTGCACACATGACAGCCTCAAGCCAGAAACTATGTGGTAAAGCCTGACTTTTGACCATGCACCTCGCCATCTCCATGAGTGACCTATTTTTTCGTTCAGCAACTCCATTCTGTTGAGGTGTATACGGCACTGTACACTGGTGTTTTATCCCACGTTCAGCCAGAAATGCATTAAAATCTGAAGACATATATTCCCCCCCTCGATCAGAACGGAGGGTGCCCATTTTACATGCTGACAGATTTTCAGCCAAAACCAAAAACTGTTTGAAGCACATGAACACTTCGGACTTTGCTTTGAGTGGATATACCCATGCATGCCTGGAAAAATCATCAATGAAAGTCACAAAGTAAAGGTAATTTCCAAAAGAGGGTGTCTGCATAGGACCACAGACATCACTATGTACAAGCTGCAATTTCTGCATAGCCCGAACTGAACCATCTTTTGGAAAGGAAGAACGCTGCATTTTGCCCAAAATACAGCCTTCACAAACATGTTTTCCAGGTGCCTCAAGTTTGGGCAAAGAGGACACCATTTCAGATTTCTGCAGGTGTAACAAACTAGCAAAATTCAGATGACCAAAGCGTGCAGCCAAAGCTTTGCATCTGACATAGCCTGAGAATCATGAACTGCACATGCCGAATCATTCACAGATCTTTCATAGTCTATGAGCTTATACAACCCACGACATAAAATGCCAGAAGCAATAATCACATCGCCATTTGAGAGATCATGGACTGTACACCTGTCATCAATGAATTTCACAACCAAGCCAATCTTGGCTAATGCAAAAACTGATAACAGGTTCTTTTTGATCCCTGGCACAAATAAAGCATCTGACAAAGTGAAAGAACTACCATCAGCAGTAGTCAGAATGATCTTACCAACTCCCATAACAGGATAAGAGGAGTTATTGGCGCATGTGATAGTATTCCCTGTAGGGGCACACTCGAGTGAAGAGAAGAAACTACGCTGCGAGGTAATATGTTTGGTCGCCCCACTGTCAAAGTACCAAACATCTGAGTCTACTGCAGACATGCACTGATCATGAGAAGATGGGTCAAAACTGCAGACAGTAGTAAACGCCCATTCTTCTTCCTGCACAAGATTTGCAGACTCTGTTTTTGGTGTAGAGGCCTCTGCAACAACCATTCCAGCCTCTTTCTTCTTTGCCTCTTTAGCAGTCAGTTTTGGACAGTTCTTTTTAATATGATCATTTCCTTTACAGTACTTGCAGAACAATTTCTGCTTTTCTGATTTCTTCTCATCTTTATCCTGGTTCTTCGATTGTGCAGCATTTGCAGATTTCTGCTTACTAGTAGAAGAGCTCCATTTTCCTTTGCCCTTCTGACTAGCTAGGAAAGCTTGATCTGCAACACGCATAATGGACCTGTTCTGCCTGGACGGATCTTCCTGCAATAGAACAGAGACTAATTCCTCAAATGACAAGGCATTCGGATTGCCTTTCATCATCAATTGAAGAGTAGAGGCAAAACTCTGATATGAATCAGGAAGGCCATTCAGAAGGGTCTGCACAAGTGAGCTATCTGGTATAACCTCATCAACAGAAATCAATTGTTCCTTCAGGTCTTTGATCTTTGTAAGAAAACTGTCCATCGAATCACCTTCATTCATGTGCTCACTCTCCAACTGTTTTCGGAGGTAAGCAACACGAGCCTCATTCCTAGCCTGGTACAAAGTGGTAAGTGTATCCCAAGCATCCTTTGCTGTTCTGCAAGAGCGAATGTGAGGAATAATGGCACGTTTGACAGACAAAGCTATGAATGCATGTGTCTGGGCATCTCTGCCATCCCAACGAATCTGCTCTGCAGTAGGTGCAACAGAAACAACAGCACGAACAGGAATCTGCGGAATATCATCTTCGACACCATCTTCATCAGCTCCAACACCTGTATTTGCAGTACCTGTCGTTACAGGTGTAACAGGACGTCTTTCAACACCCTGCACAATGTTCCACAATCCTTTTGCAACCAGTACATGTCGCATCATATAAGCCCATAATGGCTAGTTGGTACCATCCAACTTATCCTCAACAACCAACATACGGAATACATCACTGCTTTCAGCCATGGCCGGTGACTAAAATACCTTGATGCAGAAAATTGATTGTATCTCAAAAAGTTGAACAGAACTGCCCAGACGAGTTCTGCTAGACCTGTAGCAGACTTCGAGACGCTTAAACTGGCGAACAGAAACTGGTATATACCTTTGGCACAAAAGGACGAAATAGCCTGCACAAGCACTGCGATAGTGCGTTCGGAGGCCGAAACGAGCTCACCAAATTTTGTGTGAATCTGAGACTACAAACGGAGAAGTGTCGACGGTGCCCTAGAAGAAGCAACGACCTGCTCTAATACCAATTGTTGGAGTTAGATGTCTGCGGAAGCACGCGAACAGCACAAGGAAGAAGAAGAAGCTTGGAGCACAACACACAAGACTGAATGTATTACTAGAGAATGTACAAAGATAAGTAGCCCATTAGGGCAATAGGCATATATACAAGCCGGGGGAAAAAAACCTCCTAAAGAGGGAAAAAAGTGCCCCGGCGGTCCTAGAGTGTTCACACACATCACTACCTAAATATATCAACACCTTGATCTAGGAGCGTGTGTAAAAGAGGCAATAGATTTGGAGGATAACAGAGGACAAAACCTGTTAGCATTTGATCAACCTAGAACAAATGAAGATAAAATCCCACCAGTAGAAGAATTGGCACAAGCCATTGCTAAAGCCCTGGAAGTTAGCACCAAAACAAATTTGATAAACACCAAGATAACAACAAATAAAAAATGTTATAATTGTGGAGAAAATCATTTGGTACAACAATGTTCATATCAAAAACCACAACATTTGCAAGATAGGAAAACACTCAAATATTGTACACTAGAAAGAAAATGGACAAATCATACCAGAGAAGAATGTTTTTACAATAAACAACCGATTAAGGAGAGAGAATATGTAAACCAAAGAGAATCTAGATTTATTGAGCAACCAAGACATGTACTTGGGCAACAACCTCCATTACCAACAAATGTGGTACCAGTCAAATACACACCAATAGAAGAGGGAAATTCAAGAATAAGATCACCATACAAAGAAGATTATCATTGGAATGAAGGATATCAGGAAGAGTGGGAAGGATATGAGCTGAGAGAACCAGAACTGCAAGCACTAGACTTGGGAAATGGGAGGATTGAAATGGATACAGCTACATTCATGTATATAACCAATAATTACATGTCTAATCAGAGACCTCAGTTCAAAGGAAGTCAAAAAATAACTTGTTATAGATGTGGAGGGGAACATTTCATTAGAGACTATCCACAACCGCCCACACTAAGAGTAGAAGGAGCCTATTGCAAGGATTGTGGCAGGGAACATTTAATAAAGGATTGTCCAAGAAATCCTCAAAAACAACAAAACACTTCTAATAACATACCATTACAAGCAGTCAACATCATGGAGCAAGAAGATTTGAGTGACCCTGAACAAGTAAATGTAAATGCTATAACAAGGGCACAAGCCAGACAACAGGAAACAACCAAGGAGCAAAAGAAGAATTCATCTCCAAAGGAGAAGAAAAATAGACAAAAAGGGAGATGGGAGAGAAAAATGAGAGTGGGTAAAAGTCAAGAAGAAGAAAATATGGAACCGCCAAAACATAGCCCACCCCAAAAGACACAAACCCAGCAAGAGATAAGCAATTCACAAAGTTTGGAAACTATGATAAAAGCATACAAGGGAAGAATTTAAGAGGGACCAAATCCCACAGACCATATAATGGCTTATCCTATACCTGATATAGAGCATGAAAGAATGTAAAAATGCAAACAAATCATACAAGAAGCACAACTTAAACTGGGGGAACTAGATAATTCTAAAACAACAGCTGGAGAAACAAAGGTAACAAGAACAAAGGAAATTACTGATCAAGAAGATAACTCACAAATAACATTCCAGGTAAATATAGACAAACAATGTACAATCTTATACCACACCACAATGGAGGAATTGGTAAAACAGAATCCTCACTTACAATACAAAATGGCAAAATGGGAAGCAATACCAGAGAATTTTGACCCACAGCCACAAGATCTAGAAGAGTTGCTGTACATTCCTATTGATAAAATAGGAGGATATTGTGAAGGAGAAGAAGGGAACTCAACTCTGAAAATACAATTTGGTACAAATCATGCCCAAGCTATATTGGATAGTGGATCAGCTGTGGCTATCATGACTAAACAAACTTGGGAAAGATGGGGAAAAAATGAATTAATACCCACTAAAATGAGATTGCAACTTGCAGATGGACACATAGAAAACCCCCTAGGAATATGGGAAAAGGTGATTGTGGATATATGTGGAATAGAAATAGAGCATACTTTTGCCATAGTTGAATTTCCACAATCCACTTCATATGAAATCATCCTAGGAAGGCCATTTATGAGACAAATGCAAATTGTGCAAGATTGGGGTAATGATTGCCTATATCTTCAGAGCAAAGGAAGAATAACCAGAGTGAATCTAAGAAATGGTCATTATTGTGACATATCCCCTCAAGAATGGTTCAAAATACATCAGAATCAGGATTTGAGTGAAGAATCAGAGATTGAAGATCAAAATGGAACAGAATCATCAATATGGAAGTGCAATGTGTTAAGAAACCTTACAAATAGAAAAAGAAGATTAAGAAAAGAAGATTGTGTAGAAGGGAGAAAATTACAAGATGAGAGCTATGTACCACAAAAATTCAAAAATGAGAGCCTTATGGTTGGAACCAGATTTTGGCTACCATGGATCTAGCCAATGACGAGTATGTGGGAGTGAAATTTCAAAATGAAGAAGGATATGATGTTTTTTCACATAGGAATACAAATGATAAAGGTATAAAAAACTGAAGAGGACCAGGAAAAAGAAATGATATTGAAAAATGGAAAAACACAATATTTGGAAGAGGTAAAAGCTGTAGATGCAATAAAAGATAAAATCTCAGGCAAATATAGAAAGAACAAACACAAGGAAACAGAAGGAGATCAAGAGGATGAAAAAAATGAGAAAATGACAAACAAGGATCAACAATTTGATGTACCTGCGAATTTCAAGACTTATGAAGTAGAAGACAGACTACTTCTAAAAATGAAACAAAAGAGAGAAAAGAAAAAAGGGGAGGCATATGACAATGAGGAACAAACAAAGAAGGTAATGATCACCCAGGAAGAAGGGGAAGAAAGACATATTGTAATAGCTAATGACATGACAAATCAAGAGGAGGAAGCGTTAAGAAATTTGGCCAGAAACTATAGGGATGTGTTTGCTTACAGCTACAAGGACTTGAAAGGTATTGATCCTAAAATCTGTGAGCATAAGATTCCTATTACACCTGATGCAAAGCCTAGCAAACAAAGACATTACACATTCAATGATGAATACTCTGCTAAAATAAAGGAAGAAATTGATAAGCTGCTGGCTGCCAATTTCATCTATGAGATTGAATACACAGAGTGGATATCTCCTATAGTTGTAGTACCTAAAAAGAATGGGAAACTTAGGGTATGCATTAATTTGAAAAAAGTGAATGTTGCAACTATAAGGGATAGCTACCCATTGCCTATAACAAACCATCTTCTAGAAAGAGTGGCAGGAAAGGAGGTTTATAGTTTTTTGGATGGCTTTTCAGGATACAATCAGGTACCCATAGCCTTGGAAGACCAACATAAAACTGCCTTTTCCACAAAATGGGGAATTTATGCTTTTAGGGTTATGCCATTTGGGTTAACTAATGCCCCATCAACTTTTCAAAGATTGATGTGTCATATCTTCAAAGAATTCTTGAGGAATGTAATGGAAATTTATGTGGATGATCTGTGTACTTTTTCATTAAAAAGAAAGGATCATTTGGAAGATTTAGAAAACATATTCAGGAAATGCAGAACATACAGAGTATGTTTAAATCCAAAGAAGTGTGTATTCTTTGTAAGACAAGGAAGAATGTTAGGCCACATAGTTTCCAAAAATGGAATTTAAACTGATGAGAAAAAAATTAAGGCCATAGTGGAACTTCCAAGACCAACAAATGTAAAGGAACTTCAAACTTTCATGGGACATTGCGGGTATTATAGAAAATTTGTACACAAGTTTGCTGATATAGCAAAACCTTTGTATGCTTTGATCACAAAATTTGAGTGGACCAAAGAGTGTGACCAAGCTTTTGAGACTCTAAAAATTTGTTTGGTAACAGCACCAATTCTAAAAACCCCACAGTGGGATAAAATTTTTCATGTCCATGTGGATGCTTCAAATTATGCTTTGGGATGTGTGTTAGCACAACCAATAGAAGGGAGCAAATTAGATTTCCCAGTGGCTTATGCTAGTAGGCAACTGAATTCAGCAGAAAAAAATTACACAACCACTGAGAGGGAAGGGTTGGGAATGATATTTGCTGTGAAAAAATATAGACATTACCTTTTGGCCAACAAGTTTAAATTTTTTGTGGATCACCAAGCTTTACTTTATCTAGTAAACAAACCTCGTCACACTGGTAGGATAGTCAGATGGTTTCTTCTACTGATGGATTTTGAGTTTGAGGTGGTGGTCAGACAAGGAAAAGCACATCTGCGAGTAGATCATTTGTCCAGAATCCAGGCTAAAGAACCAAGTTCACCTTTAGATGATGACCTACCAGATACATATCTGTTCAAAGTAGAAAGTATTCCTGAATGGGCCATGACTTTAGTACCTTTTCTAACCATGGGACCTTGCAGAACATTTGGAAACAACACACATTTAGTATTACAAAGCAGGAATTTTATGCTGCTAGCTGGGCACTTGTATCACCTCAACTGTACAGGCATATTGGAATATTGTACTCCAGAGGAGGAGCAACAGGAATATCTGAGAAGAGCTCATTGTTGGAACCCTTGTACTCATGCTTCCATAATAGTCACCCTAAGTAATCTCAATAGGATGGGAGTACATTGGCCTAATAAGCTTCAAGATGTAACAAAATATGTTGCTAACTGCTGGGAATGCCAATCTTTGCAAAATTCAGAACTTATTACTCTATATTGGTTTCAGAAAAACCCAGAATGGAGTGAGAACATCATTGAGGAATTGAAAAGAAACAAGAAAGGAAAACAAGAAAGAGAAAGTGCAAACTCAAAAAATCTACAAATGATTTCTAAAGAGTATCAATTAATAGGAGATCAATTGTATAAAAGAGAGATGGATGGATATTTAAGAATTTGTGTTCCTGAAGGTAAATATGCTGAAATGTTAGAAATGGCACATTTTGGAGTGACAGGAGGTCATTTCTCAAGTGAAAGAACTGCTAAACTCATATTATATTCGGGTTTTTAGTGGCCAACTCTATTTCCTGATGCAAGAACATATGTAAAAAGATGTGACATTTGTCAGAGAGTGAGTCAACCAAATAGAAGAGATAATATGCCATTAATACCATTGATTTCTGCAAGAGCCTTTAGTAAATGGGGGTTGGATTTCATTGGACCCATACATCCTCGAGCAAAACAATCCCATGCTGAATACATAATAGTGGCCACAAATTACTTGACCAAATTGAGAAACTTTAGCGTAAAACCTTAATAAAGTGTCCGTTTCCCTTAAGGTGCTTTAGTTTCTTAGGGAAACGGACACTTTAGCACAGGACAAGACCATTCAGGTCTTCCCTTCTTGACTGAATGGTCTCTTTAGCGCAAGACAAGACCATTCAGGTCTTCCCTTCGGGTAATGGTCTTCCCTCCGGGCCTTAAGGTGCTAAAGTTATTGGTGCTTTAGTTTCTTAGGGGCAGAGGCTAGAGCTACAAAAAAGAATGATGCTCACACTACTGCAAGATTTCTCTATGAGAATATCATCACCAGATTTGGACTACCAATTGAATTGGCAAGTGATAGGGGGACTCATTTTTTGAACCAAATCATAGAAAACATAACTGAATATTTCATGATTAGCCATAGAAAGTTAGCCCCATATCACCCACAAGCTAATGGGTTAGTAGAAAGTACTAATAAAGTACTTTGTACTGTATTGTCAAAATTGGTAAACACAAGCAGGAATGATTGGGATTTACATCTTAATCATGTTCTATGGGCCTATAGAGTGGCATACAAAAACTGCATTAGGAACCACACCATTCAATCTGGTATATGGACAAAATGCAGTTCTACCCATGGAATTCCTTATTCCAACACTAAAGGTGGGAATCCAATACAAATGGACTGGACATGAATTATCTGAGAGAGTGATGGAATTGGAAAAACTGGGAGCTTCTAGACTCCAAGCAATTATGAGCATATATGCAGAAAAGAAAAGACAAAAAGCTTATCATGATGTTCATATTAAAGAAAAAGATCTACAAGAAGGAGATCTAGTTCTGGCATATATAGTAAAGGAACATCAGAAGAAATTTCAGAAAAAAGGACATGGGCCTTATATTATCAATCAGATCAGTAATAGTGGAGCTATTCAATTAGCTAACATAGATGGAGAAATCATGCCAAATTTCAAAAAGTGGATGTAGAGTAAAAAGGTATGATCTTCCATTAACAGTTTCTGAATGGAGAAGAATACATCAGGCTCAAAATAGGAAAACAGCAGAGGAAAACATTAGAAAGGAGGCTCAACAGGAAGCAAGGGAAAGGATAAGAAAAACCAAAGATCTTAGAGAAGTTCTTTTGTGTGAAACACCTCTAAGAGAAAGGGAACATTTTCCTGTTATCACAATGAATTTTCAGGATGAGAAAATCAAGGTCTTGATAGATTCAGGTGCACAAGTAAATTTGATCAGTTCAGCTTTATTGAAAAAGTTTAACCTGAAAAGGACTAAAAGCAAAACCTTTATCAAAACTTTGGAAGGACAAATCATACAAATCATGTCTTCACCTTCTATTGAAATTAAGTTCAATGAAGAATATATGGAAATAGATTGTGAAGAATGGCCAGATCACTTGATGATTGAGAAATTGATTTTGGGACAACCATGGCTGAAGCAAGGTAAAGTAATTTTGGATTTTGAAAAAATGAAGCTTAAGTTGACAATAAATGACAAAAGGTTTTTAACGTTTTCATTGAGTAATGAAGAACAGGAAGATCAACAGGATATTCATGACTCAGACCTGGAAGGATTTACTTTTTCATTAGAAAACACACAGACATTACCAATACAACCACTTTATGAGCAAACTTCATTTAATCAAAACCAGGAGAGAATTGAAGGAGCAAAAGATGGTGAAGAGATAGGAGCAAGGTGGCAACCATGGCATAGTCAAAAGCATCAAGGCATCAGAACAAGAAGGATGTGGAAACAAAGTACACACAAGCCCTGCTCATCAAAACAAATTCCCAAAACAAAACAGATATGGAAGCCAAAAAATTTCAAGAACAACTTATCAAAAGAAGATGAGTGTATCCCTAGAACAGGGTCAGCAAGGATTAAATATTATTGGGTAAAAAAATCAGATTTGATTCAATGGAAAAAGAGCATGAGTATCTGATATGCATTAAGGATTGTTGATAAGAAAATCAGAATGTTATAGAGAAGAAATTATGACATCTTGGAAATTATGTCAAATTGTCAAATAAAAAAAAAAGAGTGAGAAAAGAGAAAAGAGAGAAAAATCATCCATTTTTATTTTTTAAATTATACAGCACAAAGCAAGATATAGATAGAAGTGTAGCATGTTTCTATTCTTTATTTTTTTTAAATTTTTTAATTTTATTCAATTTTCTTCAACTATTTATAGTTTTTTTCCTTTCTTTATAAGAGCTATCAGAAGAGAAGAGAGCACTAGACATCTTGCTACACATGTAATGATCACTTTAATTGAGTACTTTGAGGAAGTCAGGATTTAATTGAGATTTTATTTCCATTCTTCTTTCATTCATCTCAAAAAAAATGTCATTTTTTATTTCTTGTGACTCATGTGGGTGGAGTTTTTCTTTTGTGTAATGCTATATTTTCTCTAGAATGGTGAATTCCAAGGAACTACCAATCCATGATTTCAAAGCAAACTCAGTCACACTGTCTAGAGGACATTGGTTCTTGGACAGTGAAGCTGCAGTAGAGGAGGTGGATCTGGAATCTGATGAAGAGCAAGAAATTCCAGAAGCAGAGAAGGTAGTCAAGGAGCTCAAGGAAACTCTAGGTATTATTGGCCAGCACATATTTACAGTAGGAGTTAGAGGTTACAAGTACACTATGCTGTGTCAAGAGTTTTACAGATTCCAAAGAATTGCAGTCAATTACAAAAGATGGAAAGCAGTAGGAATACACAGGTTGTTGGATGAACCCATATTCTTTATAGATTTTGAAAGAGTGGCACAAGTGATGAACAGTTTGTTGGAAGTTGGAAAGGGCAACGAGGCATATTTTAGGTGTAATGTCAAGAACAAAGAAAATCAGAAGGTAAACATTACTATAAAAGCAAAACATATTAGGGCAGCTCTTCAGTTTTATACCATGGAAACCAAGTTAGAAAACAGTTTTGTCAAGAAAAATAAAGCTACATATGCAGGATATTCCAAATTCCCTGATTTTAAAGGAAAAGAGAATGAAAAGTATGCCATCAGAATGTTTTTGCAATATTTCTGTTTTCCAAAACTGCCTAGATACACCATGCCACACAAATCAGTAACATTAATTATGTTCAATGATAAGGATAGAACTAAGCCCTTTGGAGTGATGGATGTAACACCATATATACATGAGCAAGTGAAGGAAGCAGCCAAACACTGGGAGCAAAAGAAGTACATGAATGGAGCCCAATTCTTAACTAGAATTATATATCATGTTCTGGGAATGGAGGATCAATTACAATTGGCACCAGAAGCTCAATACTTCAGAAGTCTGATGACAGGAATTAAAAGCCCTTCTAGACATATGTTTGTAAGAGAAGCAAAAGCACAACCAAGCATGAGGGGAGCAGAAAGGAAAAGAAAAGGAATTTCAGAAGAAGTCATTCCAGTGAAGAAAAGAAGATTGGATCCAAGAAAAGTGGAATTGGAACAGGTGGAAGCATCTAAGGAAGAGCATGAAGCTGCTCAGAAGCAAGTATAGTCTTCGAATGACCCTCACCCACCTCAGAAAAGCAAAGAGCAGTTGTATACCTATTTGACTCAGGGAAATAATAAAAGGGCAGTATATGAAGCCCAATATCAGAAGATGTTGGAGGACTACTCTTGCAAAGCAACTGATTGGATTCAAGAGGAAGTAGAATACTATGAAGAGCTGCATGATCAGATGATGGCAGCAGAGATAGAGGAAATTTTTGTCAAAAAAGAAGTGGAACTGTTAGCATATTTCAAAGAGCTACAAGGACCTCTTGAAATTAGAACTACAGTTGTAGTGAAGAAGAAGGTTCAGAAGAAACCTGTACAGAAGAGGAAGTTAACCAAGAAAAGTAAAGGAAAATCAGTAGCAGAACCTGTACCAAGGATGGAGACAGAGGAAGTAATAGTAGAAGAAAATAAGCAGGAGGAATCTATGGCTGTGAAAGAATCAAGAATGGACAAATCAGGAGTAGTAGGCTCTTCACAATTTTCTTCATACTCTGAAAGCGATATTGAAAACTTTTTGTTGAAAAGTTTGAACTTATCAATGCCTAGTACACCAAATGTGATAACACAAGCCTCTGAAAAAAATAAAACACCAGAAGACTTCAGTGAGAAGTTACAGGGAAAACAAGTCCAAGAAGAAGCAGCAAAGCAGGTTAGTCCTGAAGAAGAGAGAAGGTTACTGAAAGGCAAAGCAGTGATGATGGAAGAAGAGAGTGAAGTAAGGAAGGAATCCAGCTATGGATTTAGTGGATTCAGGATTGAAGACAATATGGACAAAACCCTTACATCAAACCTATTTCAAATTGGATGAAGGAAGGTTAGAAGCAGAAAAAGAAGTTCAGTTATGTATTTCAGTACACAAACAAAAAGAGACAGATCAAATCAAGGAAACAGAGAAAGTAGTGGAAACGAAGAATGCTCAAGAAGTAAAAGAAGGAGATACAGAAAAAGAGATCAACCAAAGCATAGAAGACATACTATATGACTTGAATCATAATGAAGAGTTTACAACTACAGAAGATCAAGGACAAGAGGAAAACCTGGATCTCATGGATATAGATGAGCAAGAGGAAGGACAAAAGGAGTAGATAATTGATGATCAAACAAAGCTTTCTGTGGAGACTGATTCAAATCTAAATCGGGAAAAGGAAGTACAGGAAAGGGAAGGACGTCTTCTGGAAGAAGAACAACAAGGAATGGAGAAACAGAAGGCAGAAGAAGTGGAGACAATTAAAGACACATCAGGATATGCAAAGAAAGAGCATCAGATATTAGAACATGAGGAAAATGTTGCAGACAAAGAAGAAATGAAAGCACAGAAGAGCTATGAAGAACAAGAGAATCAGGTCATAGAGTATGAGGAAGAAGATGAAGACAAGAATGGCTGCAAAGAAGAAAAGAAGATAGAAGTGAAACAAATGGAATTAGAAGCTGGTTTGGAAAGAATACCTAAAGATATAAGATCTGCCTGCAAGGTTATTATGAGCAATATAGAACAATTTAGACCATCAAGTAGGAACATGATCATATCAGACATGATAGCTGAATCTGAGTTTGTAAGAGGCAGCAGAATCATTAATGAGCACAGGAAAGAAAAGGAGCAGTTAATAGAACAGATAAAAATTATTCAAGAAAGGAATGAGGATTTGACCAACAGAGTGATTTCCTTAGAAGAATTGGAAGTTCAACAACAGAATAAAATTCAATTTCTTGAAGAGAAATGTGCAAAACAGACAGAGCATAGCAACAAAATGGAGATGGAGCTGAAGAAAACTGAAGGAAGATTCAGAACCCTGCAGAGTTTATATCAAATCATGGTCAAAGCCAATGAGGAAATAAACAAGTTATTAATGGAAGAAGGCCAGTTGAAGGAAGAAAGCAAGACTGTACAAGTGACACAGGATGAGAAGGAAGATCTGAACAAAGAAATTATGAGATTGCAAACAGAGTTGAAAGAAGCTAGGGAGTTAGAAAAACAAGCAAGTATACATGCTACTACTTCTATGAGGGGATATAATAAGTTACATATGGATATAGAAAAAGAGAGAAGTGATTGGCAGTTGAGTATGGAAAAGGAAAGAAATGAGTGGAAATCAGAAAGAGTTGTGGACCTCCCAAAATAGAAGTTTAATGCTGACAATAGAAGAGCTACAGAAAAAATTGGAACAACCACAAACTCAAGTGGAAGAGAAGGTAGAGACTACACAAGCAGAAGAATATGAAGTAGGAGATGATGACAGAACCCAACATGGTGGTGAAGAAAACAAAGCACCAGTAGAAGAGTATTCAGAAGCGTTTGTTCAGAAACTTCTGACAGACAGAGAATCCAGAATGGAGTTTATTAGAAAAATGCATAATGAATACGAAGAACAGATTGTTAATTTTTCTCTGAATAAAGGAATAAATCCGGATCAACACCATTGGGCTGTAGATGGCTTAGGTATACCCTTTTGCATGATCATGGAAAGCATTAAAACCTATCAGTTGGCAAGGGTGGGATTACCTCCAAACAAGTATTTAGAATATGAAGAAGATATCAATGTGACAAAGGAGTTATTTGAAAAAGCCAATCCCAAATGGAGAAATAGGTGGTTGCATGCTAATAAAGAATGTAGGAAAATATGGAAAGAAGCGCCAATACAATTAAAAATCAATCTGGCATATTGTCCAGTAGCAAGGAGAAGGGATTGGACAGTCTTTTGGGAAAGAAGAAAGGAGGGACAGGTTCCATCAAAATGGTTGAATTTTCCAAAGATAGCAGGACCCAAGGCACGAACATGGCCAACAAAGAAGTATATGGTTGACACAGCAGAGTCTGTCATATCTACATACAAAGATGTCGATGATCCAGCATGTATTTTATTAATTAGAGTGATGAGACTCATATTGGCATGTATAGAGACTTTTACAGATACAGATGTCAGAATTCTCAATTACATTGGCTTTAATTCTCCATCGATGTTTTATTATTTGATCTCAGTGAAACTCCAGACATGATATGTTTGATGGCTTATTATAGTAGAACAATATTTTTGGGTAGCCATTATCTTCAGATTTTTGAGGATGCATTTGATTATGGATTTTTTGAGAGAGAATCAGAGATATTTGGAAACTTGTCAGTTGTAACAAAGTCTCGACTCACTGCTTATGAAGCCGCATACACAAAATATTTGAAGAAAGATGTGATAGATAAACCAGAGGCTGCTGTGCAATGGAGAAAAGCATTATTTGAGATGGTAAACAACTTAAACATTATAGAAAGAAAAAGCCATGACCTACTGTCACAGGTATATCAAAGAAAAAAGAAGTGAAGGAAGCATTCATGGTATATCAGCAAGAATGTCTTTTGTCAGGAGCCAAAAGGTCTAGGAGGGGAAGAATGTTAGAAGAAGTATTTTTGATGAAAAAATAATTGTACAATGCCAAAAAATTGTAAAAATATTTATGCAAATGATGTAAAAATGAGGAAGAGTCTTCCTCATGTAGATTAGAATCATATGTATTTTTTCTAGAATTTTTGGAAACTCTTAGATAGCATAATTTTAGATTAGAAGGGAAAAGGACCAAAATTCAAGTGTGAAAAGGGACACTTGAAAATGTATAAAAGACAATTTCCTCTATTTTGAGAGGGTTGGTTAATTGTATTTGATGCTATCCAAGTAATGAGAAGAGTTTCCTGCAGAAAATCGTGATTCTTCCTTTTGTGTGAAATTCTTTGATTTGTTGAGTTTATGCTATGTGTATCCATGGAATTTGCAAGCTTTTATTGTGTATTTCTGACGAATGTGTATGAAGAGAGTTGTTTCATGATGTGTGAGTGAGAAATTGCTGAAGAATAGTGCTGGAGATGAAAAATGTCAGTTTCCATAGAATTACGATTGTCTCATCTGAAGTTTACATGTATCATTTTTGAGATTTGACTTCATGATTGTGTTATGCTAAGAAAATAACACACTTTAGACACCAAGATCATTGGAAATGATGTAGTTTTGCTCAAGATAATCAAAACCCTAGAAATTCCTTTTCATCTTCATCATTTCTCAGAAATCCAGCGAGTCTTCTCTTATTTCTTGGATTCTATCATCTAGAAGGGGCTGTGGCCTCTTGTATGCTTCCAGGATTTGTTGGGAGAGATGGTTGGATGCACTCAGAAGATTGAGTTGGTACTGCTAATCCTGCTTTGCACCAGCCCTCTTTGATCCTTTTCTCCGATTCTACTCCTTGATGACACGACGAAGACTGAGCCTTGCGGAAACCGCCATGCCAAGAAGAACTAAGTCAGAGTGATTCAGAAATTCTCTGTAATCAATCAATAGCTTAGCAAAATCTAGCGCTCAACATATGCTCTAACTTTACTGGAAAAAATTTCACCGAAATTTCACCGGACTACCACTAGATTGACACCGTAATTGTACCGGAATTGTACCGGAATGAACTTCAATTCTGTTTATAATTACTTCAAGTGAACATACATGAAGTAAGGAAGTGACGCGTGAACTTTCTTAACTTACTGAACTCTTTCTGAAGTTTAAGAAAAAAATCCTCTAGTTCAGACAGCCTCTTTCCGGTCAGACTTTGTACTGTGTGTAGATATCTTTTTCACCGAAAAGATTGATCAACTAAAAGTAGAGATGTCTAGCTATAGAGTGAGCTATCTCTCATACAAAGCTTCGCATTACTCTGCGAGATCTACTTCGTTCTTCTACCGGAAATTACTCGTTTACTGTAAGAACTGCAACAATGAGTACTTCGGCCACGATTTCTTGAAATTGGCTGAATCAAATTGCTTCAAACTTTGTATGCTTGTGGTATGCTTTGAGCTGAATCTATCAAGATTTGAATCACTTGATTTGGTTCTGTAGGCACTGAGATATGTCTCTTTGAAATTGACAGTAGTTGAAGTGGTACACTCAGAGAATAACAGAGATGATGAATGTAAATATTTGTATTAGATCATGTAAATGTACATTCCCATTGGCATGATAAACACAGCTCAATGGTACTCAGAGGTGTAGGCTATAGAGTAGACCTCACACACTCAATGATTGATACAGAAATGCCTCGGGATGAGTGAAGAACAACTGCGACTTTTGATTTGTAGTTTTTATAGGAGTTGAGTGAGAGCTTGAATTAGAATTCAAATCAATCTCCTAAAATCTTTCACCTAAAAAAGTTGATTGAGATATTCTCTCAATCAATCAACAACCTTTTCCGCGACTTTTCAATCAATTAGGCGTGATTGCATAATGCGCCAAGTCATATAGACTTTTACAATGGGTAAAAAGGTAATAACTCATAAGCTAGTGTTCCTATGCTCCTTGCTTCATGTAGAGTCTTCAAAGTAGATGTCCAAGCCAAATGTGAAGGCTTGACTTGTACCAACAGCTCCCCCTCAAGCCAAACATTTTGGCTCAAGTCTTCAGCTTCATTCTTCAATCACATCCTGCAATCCAATCATGGATTTGAATCTGCATAACTTAGTTCCATCCAAAGCTTTAGTGAGTAAATCTGCACATTGCATATTAGTGGACACATAAGTCAACTGAATGTCTTTACTAAGCAACTTCTCTCTCACATAGTGGTAATGAACCTCTATGTGTTTTTTCCTAGCATGATATATTGGATTTGCTGCAAGGTGAAGAGAACTTGTATTATCTCCAAAGATAATTGGTGGTCTTGTATATAAGCCTAACTCTGTATACAAAAGCTTCAACCAGATAGCTTCTTGAGTGGCATTTGCTAGCCCTCTATACTCTGCTTCAGTAGATGACAAAGCCACTGTTGGTTGTTTCTTGGCTGACCAAGAAATAGGTTTATCACCTGCAAAACATATGTATCCTGATGTGCTTCTCCTATCATCCTTGCATCCTGCCCAATCTGCATCTGAATATACTTTAATATCAATATCTGATGTATAAGGAAAGTACAAACCATGGTTCTGAGTTCCTTTGAGGTACTTCAAGATTTTCTTTGCTGCCTCTAGGTGAGGTACCCTTGGTTTGTGCATGAATTGGCTTAGCACACTTACACCATACGCTATGTCAATTCTAGTCAAGGTAGCATAATTCATACTACCTACCATACTTTGATATCCTGTAATGTCTTGGACTTCATCCCCTTCATGAGCACTTAGCTTTAGATTAACCTCCATTGGAGTGCTTGAAATTTTAGCTTCCTGCAAATTAAATTTCTTGACCATATCTTGTACATACTTCTTTTGAGTGATATATATACCTGAATTAGTGTAGACTAACTCAAGACCTAAGAAGTACTTCAATAATCCAAGGTCATTGATCTTGAATTCCTTCATCATCTGTCCTTTGATGTGTCTAATCCCACTGACATCATTGCCTGTAATGATGATGTCGTCAACATAAACACACAAGTAAATTACCTCTGTACTACTCCTCTTTATAAATAGAGAAGTGTCTGCTTTAATCATCACAAATCCTTGGTCTTGGAGATATGTTGTCAACCTGTAATTCCATGCTCTAGGTGCCTGCTTCAATCCATATAGAGCCTTCTTCAGTTTACAAACATAATTTACCTTCTTAGGATCTTCAAAGCCAGGTGGTTGTGACATGTAGACTTCTTCAGATATCCATCCATTCAAGAAAGCATTCTTGACATCTAATTGGTACATGTTCCAATTCTTGGATGCAGCTACACTCACCAATACTCTGATTGTTGGCATCTTTGCCACAGGAGAAAATGTCTCCTCATAATCAATGCCTTGGGTTTGTGCAAAACCCTTGGCTACCAACCTTTGTATAGAGCAGAGGGGTTGTTACCTTTTGATTGTTCTCCATTCTTTGTAAGCTTTGCTTCATGTGTGAAGAGTTGACCAATCAGGGTTGTTAGATCAGGAGCATGTATGTCCATGTATAGGTCCATTGCTGTGGTAAAGCTCTCCCATTTGTCATCAGCCTTTAGTCCATTGATTACCTGCCTTACTATTTGTTCCTCTTCAATCTCCTCTCCAATACTTGCCAGTTGGTCTGCAATGTCTTTGACCCTAGTGACAAAATCTGAAACTGATTGCTTTGATTGCTTCCTAAGAGTAGTGAATTCAATCCATAGTTGATTCTTTCTGGCCCGTGTACTTGATGAAAAATATGTTGACAAGGTTTCCCAAGTCTCTTGGGAAGTCTTGCAATTCCTTATGTGAGGTAAAAGGAAATCGGATATAGAGTTAAGAAGATAAGACCTTGCCAAAGCATCTTTTGCACACCATGTGTTGAGCCTTTCTTGTTCATCTTTGGTGGGCAGGCCTCTAGCTTTGAATGAGGGCAATTCCTCATCTCTTGATATGAATCCAAATAAGCTTCTTCCTTGTAGATAGGTCTTCATCCTTAGAGACCAAGCTTGGTAATTGTTCCTGTCCAATTTGTCAATGAATGAAGTAAAACCATCTCCCATGTTACCTTATTCGCTCTGATACCACTGTTGGGAGAGATGGTTGGATGCACTCAGAAGATTGAGTTGGTACTGCTAATCCTGCTTTGCACCAGCCCTCTTTGATCCTTTTCTCCGATTCTACTCCTTGATGACACGACGAAGACTGAGCCCTGCGGAAACCGCCATGCCAAGAAGAACTAAGTTAGAGTGATTCAGAAATTCTCTGTAATCAATCAATAGCTTAGCAAAATCTAGCGCTCAACATATGCTCTAACTTTACTGGAAAAAATTTCACCGAAATTTCACCGGACTACCACTGGATTGACACCGTAATTGTACCGGAATGAACTTCAATTCTGTTTATAATTACTTCAAGTGAACATACATGAAGTAAGGAAGTGACGCGTGAACTTTCTTAACTTACTGAACTCTTTCTGAAGTTTAAGAAAAAACTCCTCTAGTTCAGACAGCCTCTTTCCGGTCAGACTTTGTACTGTGTGTAGATATCTTTTTCACCGAAAAGATTGATCAACTAAAAGTAGAGATGTCTAGCTATAGAGTGAGCTATCTCTCATACAAAGCTTCGCATTACTCTGCGAGATCTACTTCGTTCTTCTACCGGAAATTACTCGTTTACTGTAAGAACTGCAACAGTGAATACTTCGGCCACGATTTCTTGAAATTGGCTGAATCAAATTGCTTCAAACTTTGTATGCTTGTGGTATGCTTTGAGCTGAATCTATCAAGTTTTGAATCACTTGATTTGGTTCTGTAGGCACTGAGATATGTCTCTTTGAAATTGACAGTAGTTGAAGTGGTACACTCAGAGAATAACAGAGATGATGAATGTAAATATTTGTATTAGATCATGTAAATGTACATTCCCATTGGCATGATAAACACAGCTCAATGGTACTCAGAGGTGTAGGCTATAGAGTAGACCTCACACACTCAATGATTGATACAGAAATGCCTCGGGATGAGTGAAGAACAACTGCGACTTTTGATTTGTAGTTTTTATAGGAGTTGAGTGAGAGCTTGAATTAGAATTCAAATCAATCTCCTAAAATCTTTCACCTAAAAAAGTTGATTGAGATATTCTCTCAATCAATCAACAACCTTTTCCGCGACTTTTCAATTAATTAGGCGTGATTGCATAATGCGCCAAGTCATATAGACTTTTACAATGGGTAAAAAGGTAATAACTCATAAGCTAGTGTTCCTATGCTCCTTGCTTCATGTAGAGTCTTCAAAGTAGATGTCCAAGCCAAATGTGAAGGCTTGACTTGTACCAACAGGATTGACAAATATAAGATGTGTTGTTGATTCTTTATACTAAAATGATTGGAGAGGACAACTCCAAAGGTTAACAACAAACACAAAATATCTCCAAAATCGTAGGAATCACTTTTCAAATGGAGCCAAATTTGAATTTTGAAATTCAAACTTAGAATCAAACACTTATATAAATGACTTGTAAAAAGTCGCAGTATGTATGCCCCTTGTAGAGCTCTTCCCTTGATCATCTATTGAGTTTGAGTGGCCTACACCATTGACTACTCATCTCCCTATCAGTTTGCATCATTATAGTGAAAATGATCTTGTAAACTCATGTGCTACAATACATATACATTATTGATTACATCTGTTGACTTCTCTGCTATGTCTACTCAGAACAGTGTACTTGGCATGACCATATCTCAATGACTTCTTCACCATTTTTCATGTTCTATAGCTTGTTGGAACCAGCTCAAAGTCTAATTTATGCTCTCAAAGTTTTAAGGCATTTGCTTTAGGAAATTTGGAGAAATCTGTGTCTTAGTGCTCTCTGATCATTCTTTGTACAATCCTAGCTAAAAAGTTGGGGTAAGCATCCACTTGCTAAGTTGATTGCTCATTGTACGATTTATCATTTTAAGTGATTCCACTTGTAATAATTAGCTATCTTAGCTAATTAGATACCATCATAAGAATTTTTATCAATTGCTAGTGTACTGTGAGCACTGAGCAAAAGATCCAACAGGTATCAAGACCAAAATAGCAGGTTTTTGGTCACTAGCTAGTTGTGAAGTTATCTGTTTTGATTTAATTGTTTGAAGCATCAACTCCAAAGTAGATAGGTGCTTGTTTGGTGTCATTTTCAAGCTAAGAGGGCCTACTACATAAATCTGAAGTGAAATAGGGTAGGTACTAAGAAGGTTTTGGTAGTACCACCTCACTTCCTTGAGGTATCCATCCATCTCTTCCAACAGTGGTATCAGAGCAAGTTGAGGTAAAATGGGAGATGGTTTTCCTTCTTTTATTGATAAGTTGGACAGGAATAACTATCCAGCATGGTCCTTGAGGATGAAGACATATCTACAACAGTGGTATCAGAGCAAGTTGAGGTAAAATGGGAGATGGTTTTCCTTCTTTTATTAATAAGTTGGACAGGAATAACTATCCAACATGGTCTCTATGGATACATATCAGGAGATGAGGAGATGCCCATATTTTGAAGCAAAGGACAACCTACAAGAGAGGAGCTTGAAAGATTCAACTTATGGTGTGCCAAAGATGCTTTAACAAGGCCATAATGATTTAACTCTATCTCTGACTTCCTTCTTCCTCACATTAGGACCTTTAAAACTTCCCAAGAGACTTGGGATACAATGTTTTCATATTTTTCTTCCAATACAAGATCTAGAAAAAATCAATTGTGGATTGAGTTCACTATTCAAAGGAAGCAACCCAAGCAAAATGTTTCAAATTTTGTGACCAAAGTCAAATATGTGGCTGATCAATTGGCAAGCATAGGAGAGGAGACTGAAGAGGAGCAAATAGTGAGACAAATAATCAATGGCATCAAGTCAGATGATAAGTGGGAAGCCTTCACAACTGCTATGGACCTTTACATGGACATGCAGATTCTAGACCTTACCACACTCATGGGACAACTCTTTACCCATGAAGTTAAGCTCAACAAAAATGGAGAACCATCAAGAGGTAACAACTCGTCTGTCCTATACACAGATAAACGAAAACCTGCAACATTAAGGAAATACTACCAAGATAAACTTGCATACATTTTCATATAGAGATGTACCCCCATTACAGTGGAATCCCATACACAAGGAGGAAGATGACCTATCTATTCATAGCGCTAGATCAAGCGATCAATCATGGAAGTATGAGGATGCCCAATTATGGATGTGTAAAGAAGTCAAGAAGGAGGACAATAAAAGGCAGCTGTGGCCAATAGGACATCCTAACTACCGACCTGTAGAGGACCCAAGGTATATGCCTCAAATCTTTCCTGACAAAACCTTTGAACCGCATGGATGGATGGAAATCCTAGCCACCTTGGATGTATGTGTGAATGAGGAAGTTCTAACTATGAACGAATGCATAGACGAAGAAGGTTATGATGTAAATTTGTACATGGTTGTTCTTCAAGAAGTGGAAGAAAGAGAAATCTTAGAAAAAGAGTGGAAAGAGGAATATGAGAGTATAGAAATGGAACCAGAATTTGATTTGGAAGAAAGCTACCTAGAAACCATTCAAACTAAAAATAAACAGGAAATGACCAAAGTATTAGCGATAGAAGCAGCCCCCGTTGTACAGATTGTTGGAGATAGATGTCTGCAAAAGCACGCGAACAACACAAGGAAGAAGAAGACGCTTGGAGCACAACACACAATACTGAATGTATTACTAGAGAATGTACAAAGATAAGTAGCCCATTAGGGCAATAGGCGTATATACAAGCCGGGGGAAAAAAACCTCCTAAAGAGGGAAAAAAGTGCCCCGGCGGTCCTAGTGGGTTCACACACATCACTACCTAAATATATCAACAAATCCCCCCTGGGAGTGATGCGGCGAACAAGGAGCTGGCACTCATGTATAAGGAAGTGCCAAGCTATGTGGAAATCACTCCACAAAAGGAAGTAAGCCCAAAGCTTTGCGGAAAGCTTCAAACTTCTCCCTAGGCAGAGCCTTCGTGAAAAGGTCTACAATGTTCTCCTGCGTGGGCACATATGCCAAGCTGATCTCCCCAGCAAAGAACCTCTCCCTGACATAGTGATAATGCACCTCAATGTGCTTAGTGCGAGCATGGAACACAGGGTTCCTCGCAACTTCCAATGCGCTCTGACTGTCAGTGAAGATGGTGGTGGCAGAAGACTGGCCAACACCCAAATCAGCCATAAGGCGTTTGGGCCACACACACTCAACAGTCGCTGTGAAAGCTGCCCTATACTCAACCTCACAACTAGAAGTGGCCACAGTAGGCTGCTTCTTGCTCAACCAAGATATACATGAGCTACCAAGCATGAAGCAAAAACCACTGGTGGACACACGAGTGTCATAGCAACCAGCCCAATCTGAGTCAAAAAAAGCATGCAAATCTGGCGGTAGTGATCCCCCCTTGGGATAAAACAACCCAAGTAGCCGAGTATCATTCAAGTAGCGAAAGATGCGCTTAACCGCCTTCCAATGCGTGACTCCTGGGCAATGCATAAACCTGCTCATCTATGAGACAACAAACTGAATATCTGGCCGAGTAATGCATAAGTAAATCAAGCATCCAATAGCCTGCTGATAGAGAACAACATCAAATGCATCTCCAGCATCATGAAGACTCAATCGTAAACATGTCTCCATAGGAGTGGCAATAGGCTTACAGTCTTCAACGCCAAAACGCTGCAATAATGTGTCAATATATAAAGCCATTCCACCATCAACTTGCATAAACTGAATGCCCAAATAGTGATGCAAATGCCCCGAATCAGACATCTCAAATGAGGCATGCAAATCAGCCTTGAAATAAAAAATATGCTTCTCAATAGCACCAGTGAGCAACATGTCATCAACATAGACAACAATGATCAGAAGCACATTATTAGCACGCTTAACATATAAGGTGCTTTCAGTTGGACTGTTCACAAAACCATGTGCAACCAGATAGGCATGTATCTTCTCATACCAAGCACGTGGTGCTTGCTTTAAACCATATAATGCCTTCTTGAACCTGCACACCTGGTTTTCATGCCCTTTCTGCACAAAGCCACGCGGCTGAAAAACATACACTTCTTCATGCAAGTCACCATTCAGAAATGCTGTTTTAATGTCCAACTGATGTACATTCCAACCATGATGGGCTGCAAGTGCACAAATGCTCCGAACAGTAGTCATACGACATGTAGGGGCAAAGGTCTCATCAAAATCAATGCCTCTTTCCTGCGCATAACCCTTTGCAACAAGCCTAGCCTTATACCTGTCAACTGTACCATCAGGTTTATGCTTTAGCTTGTATACCCACTTAGTGCCAATGGCCTTCTTGCCAGGACACAAGTCACATAAAGACCATGTACCATTCTTCATTATAGCATCATATTCAGATTGCATAGCAGCCATCCAATTTTTTGAATTATGTGCTTCATCAAAAGAAATAGGCTCATTCTCATCACAGAGGCTAGACACAGCCATAGCATAGCAATCTGATGCAAAGGAGGCACTATGAGAGCCTGAACGAGTACGATATGACAAAGGTGCATCTAATTTGCTATCACGCAAAGTCTGCACCAACCATTTTGGCATAGTTTTTTCCTGCTCAATATCAGCTCTCTCATCAGCAAGTGCATCATGTAAATCTACATCAGAAATGGAATGATCTGCATCATCATATGAAACTTGCAAAGGCTGAGAAGTTGCCTCATTAGGACCAGCACTAGACTGTCCACCTGTAAAAAGAGGCATCAAAGTATCATACATGTCTTTAGAGCTAACAGATGTCTCCTTAGTACATGAAAGCAATGGCTGAATAGCATCTTCCACAAAGACAACATCACGGCTAACCAGAATGCATTTAGTCTGTGGATGATACAGACGATAGCCTTTACTTTCAGAACTGTACCCAACAGAAATACATTTTACTGCCTTATCATCCAATTTTCTGCGATGTTGTTCAGGCACTAGTGCATATGCCAAACAACCAAAAACCCAGAGATGAGCAACAGATGGCTTGCGATCATGCCAAGCCTCATATGGAGTGATAGACTATAGCACTTTAGTGGGACACCTGTTAAGTACATATGCTACACACATGACAGCCTCAAGCCAGAAACTATGTGGTAAAGCCTGACTCTTGACCATACACCTCACCATCTCCATGAGTGACCTGTTCTTCCGTTCAGCAACTCCATTCTGTTGAGGTGTATACAACACTGTACACTGGTATTTTATCCCACGTTCAGCCAGAAATGCATTAAAATCAGAAGACATATATTCCCCTCCTCGATCAGAATGGAGGGTGCCCATTTTACATGCTGACAGATTTTCAGCCAAAACCAAAAACTGTTTGAAGCACAAAAACACTTCCGACTTTGCCTTCAATGGATATACCCATGCATGCCTAGAAAAATCATCAATGAAAGTCACGAAGTAAAGATAGTTTCCAAAAGAAGGTGTCTGCATAGGACCACAGACATCACTATGTACAAGCTACAATTTCTGCGTAGCCCAAACTGAACCATCTTTTGGAAAGGAGGAACGCTGCATTTTGCCCAAAATACAGCCTTCACATACATGTTTTCCAGGTGCCTCAAGCTTGGGCAAAGAAGACACCATATCAGATTTCTGTAGGCCTAGCAAACTAGCAAAATTCAGATGACCAAAGCGTGCATGCCAAAGCTTTGCATCTGAGATAGCCTGAGAATCATGAACTGCACATGCCGAATCATTCATAGATCTTTCATAGTCTATGAGCTTATACAGCCCACGACATAAAATGCCAGAAGCAATAATAACATCGTCATTTGACAGATCATGAACTATACATCTGTCATCAACAAATTTCACAACCAAGCCAATCTTGGCTAATGCAGAAACTGATAACAGATTCTTCTTGATCCCTGGCACAAATAAAGCATCTGACAAGGTGAAAGAACTACCATCAACAGTAGTCAGAATGATCTTACCAACTCCCATAACATGATAAGAGGAGTTGTTGGCGCATGTGACAGTATTCCCTGTAGGGGCAGGCTCGGGTGAAGAGAAGAAACTGTGCTACGAGGTAATATGTTTGGTCGCCCCATTGTCAAAGTACCAAACATCTGAGTCCACTGCAGACATGCACTGCTCATGAGAAGATGGGTCAAAACTGCAAACAGTAGTAAACACCCATTTTTCTTCCTGCACAAGATTAGCAGACTCTGTTTTTGGTCTAGAGGCTTCTGCAACAACCATTCCAGCGTCCTTTTTCTTTGCCTCTTTTGCAGCCAGTTTTGGACAGTTCTTTATGATATGATCATTCCCTTTACAATACTTGCAAAACAATTTCTGCTTTTCTCATTTCTTCTCATCTTTATCCTGGTTCTTCGAATGTGTAGCATTTGTAGATTTCTGCTTACTAGTAGAAGAGCTCCATTTTCCTTTGCCCTTCTGACTAACCAGGAAAGCTTGATCTGCAACACGCATAATGGACCTGTTTTGCCTGGACAGATCTTGCAACAAAACAGAGACTAACTCCTGAAATGATAAGGCATTCGGATTGCCTTTCATCATCAACCGAAGAGTAGAAGCAAAACTCTGATATGAATCAGGAAGACAATTCAGAACGGTTTGCACAAGTGAGCTATCTGGTATAACCTCATCAGTAGAAATCAACTGTTCCTTCAAATCTTTGATCTTCGTTAGGAAACTGTCCATAGAATCACCTTCATTCATGTGCTCACTCTCTTACTGTTTTCGGAGGTAAGCAACACGAGCCTCATTCCTAGCTTGGTACAATGTGGTTAGTGTATCCCAAGCATCCCTAGCTGTTCTGCAAGAGCGAATATGAGGAATAATGGCACGTTTGACAGACAAAGCTATCAATGCATGTGCCTGGGCATCTCTGCCATCCCAACGAATTTGCTCTGTAGTAGGTGCAACAGAAACAGCAGCACGAACAGGAATCTGTGGAATATCATCTTCGACACCATCTTCATCAGCCCCAGCACCTCTATTTGTAGTACCTGTCGTTACAGGTGTAACAGGACGTCTTTCAACACCCTGCACAATGCTCCACAATCCTTTTGCAACCAAAACATGTCGCATCATATAAGCCCATAATGGGTAGTTGGTACCATCCAACTTATCCTCAACAACCAACATACGGAATACATCACTGCTTTCAGCCATGGCCAGTGACTAAAATACCTTGATGCAGAAAATTGACTGTATCTCAAAAAGTTGAACAGAACTACCCAGATGAGTTCTGCTAGACCTGTAGCAGACTTCGAGATGCTTAAACTGGCGAACAGAAACCGGTATATACCTTTGGCACAAAAAGATGAAATAGCCTACACAAGCGCTGCGATAGTGCATTCCGAGGCCGAAACGAGCTCAGATCGCGATTTTGGCACCACAGAGTGAAGCCGTTTTGATCTCGGAAACACGCTGAGTATGCTCACCAAAATTTGAGCGATTCTGAGATTGCAAACGTAGGAGTGTCGACGGCGCCCTAGATGAAGCGACGACCTGCTCTGATACCAATTGTTGGAGATAGATGTCTGCGGAAGTGCGCGAACAGCACAAGGAAGAAGAAGAAGCTTGGAGCACAACACACAATACTGAATGTATTACTAGAGAATGTACAAAGATAAGTAGCCCATTAGGGCAATAGGCGTATATACAAGCCGGGGGAAAAAAACCTCCTAAAGAGGGAAAAAAGTGCCTCGGCGGTCCTAGTGTGTTCACGCACATCACTACCTAAATATATCAACAAGAAGCAGGAGGAAAGTATGAGTAAAATCGGACCAAATCAAGATCTTTTTGAGGTTTCGGAGCATTTTAAAAGGTACGAAGTAGAAGAGAGGAAGATAGCCATCCAGATGCCTAAGAGAGAGGCTAGAGAAGGAGAAGCATACGATAACAAAGAGCAAACAAAAAAGATCATAGTAACAGTGGAAGATGGAGAAGAACGATGTACATACATAGGTAAAGATGTGTCAATTGAGGAGGAAAAAAAATTAATACGATTGATCCGAGAATATTGAGATGTATTCGCGTGGACATATAAGGATCTCAAGGGTGTGGAACCCTCAATTTGCTTGCATAGAATACCAATGACGGCAGAGGCAAAACCCTCAAAACAACGCCCTTACACATACAATGAGGTCTATGCTGCTAAAATTAAAGAAGAAATAGACAAGCTACTAGCAACAGGATTCATTTATGAAATACAACACACGGAGTGGGTATCGCCACTAGTAGTTGTGCCTAAGAAGAACGGAAAACTGAGAGTTTGCATTAACTTGATAAAGGTCAATGCAGCCACTATATGTGACAGCTACCCTTTACCCATCACTGACCATCTATTGGAAAGAGTTGCAGGAAAAGAAGTTGATAGCTTCTTAGACGGGTTCTCTGGATACAACCAAGTACCCATAGCTACAGAGGACCAACATAAGACCGCATTCGCGACTGAATGGGGAGTCTATGCCTTCAGAGTGATTCCATTTGGAATCACTAATCCACCTGCTACTTTCCAACCATTGATATGTCATGTTTTCAAAGAATTTCTGAAGAAGAGCATGGAAGTGTATGTAGATGAATTATGTACATATTCAAATCAAAGGCAAGACCACATTCCTGAATTGTGGAAGATATTTAACAAATGTCGACAATATAGAGTCTGTCTGAACCCTGAGAAGTGTGTCTTCATTGTAAGACAAGGGAAAATCTTAGGACACATAGTCTCTAGAAATGGAATATCCACAGATGAAGACAAGATTAAGGTCATTTTGGAGCTTCCTAGACCTAAGAATGCAAAAGAAGTGCAAGCATTTATGGGACATTGTGGATACTACCGTCGATTTATCCACATGTATGCCATAATTGCCAAACCCTTGTATGGACTTTTGACTCAATTCACATGGACAGAGGAATGCAAGAAGGCATTCAATGAGTTAAAGAAGCGGCTTAGCACAACCCCAATTCTGAAAACACCTAATTGGAACAAGCCATTTCATATTCATGTAGACGCTTCTAATTACGCAATAGGTTGTATCTTAGCCCAGCCAACAGATGAAGGAAAGTTAGATCACCCAATTGCTTATGTGAGTAGGCAATTAAATCAAGCGGAGAGAAACTATACAACTACAAAGCGAGAGGGATTAGGAATGGTCTATGCAGTGAAGAAATTTAGACACTATCTCTTAGCCAACAAGTTCAAGTTCTTCATAGACCACCAGGCATTATTGTACTTAGTCAATAAGCCCTGTAACACAGGAAGACTGGTAAGATGGTTCCTACTATTGATGGAGTTCGACTTCGAAGTAATAGTGAAAAAGGGAAATACCCATGTAAGAGCAGATCACCTTTCTAGGTTAACGCACGGAGAACCACCAAGTGGTGTAACCGATGAATTGCCCGACACTTATTTGTTCAATCTGGAAGTGTGTCCAAAGTGGGCAGAGAAACTAATTCCGATACTCACTCATGGTTTACAACATGCAATCAATATAGAGAATAAGAAGGAAATTCTACAGTCAAGGAACTTGCACATTATTGCAGGTAGTGTGTACTATAAGGAACCTAACGGTGTACTACTAAGATGTGCTGAGGAAGACGAACAATTGAAGCTGATTGAACAAGCTCATGTGAACAAATGGAGGACACACAAAGGGACTCATGGAACTATAAGGGAACTAAAATGATTAGGAGTCTATTGGCCTGACATGCCTAAGGATGTCCATGCCTATGTGAGTAACTGCGTAGAATGCCAAGAGACGATCCCCGAGGATCATACCTCCATCCCAATTGGAGCAAAACATTGGTAAAATTCCTAAAGACAAGAGAACATGAGGAAGGAGTTAGCTTGGCAAGAAAACGATCCCTAGAGGAAATGAGCAAGGATTATGTACTCATGGGAAGGCACTTGTTTAGGAGAGAAAAAGACAACCAATTACGACTATGTGTGCATTAAGGAGAATATTTACCCGTATTAGAGATGGCACACACAAGCGCGTCAGAAGGTCATTTCGCAGCTGAGAGAACCGTAAAAATGATCCTCTTTGCGGGCTTGTGGTGGCCAACTCTACATATGGATGCAGAGACCTATGTACGAAGATGCGAGACATGCCAAGGGCTAAATACCCGATTCGCAGAGATGACATGCCATTGAGACCTATGCTTTGCGCTCGAGCATTTTCCAAGTGGGGTATAGATTTCATAGGGCCCATTAACCCATCCGCCAAAGGGTCACATGCCGAATATATCATAGTAGCCACTAATTATTTGACAAAATGGGTAGAGGCAAAGGCTACTGAAAAAACGACGCTCAAACCACTACTAAGTTTCTTTTTGAGCATATATTCACTCGTTTCAGATTAGCAATTGAGATTGTGAGTGACCGAGGAACGCACTTCATTAATGAAGTAATAGAGTCTTTAATGAATGAGTTCTTAGTGATCCATAAAAAATCAGCCCCATACCACCCCCAAGCCAATGGTCAAGCGAAAAGTTCCAATAAGGTGTTATGCACAGTATTAACAAAGATTGTCAATATTGGGAGGTCTGACTGGGACAAACAATTGCATCATGCAATTTGGGCCTTCTGAGTCGCGTACAAGACTGCCATTGGAACTACCCCATTCAATCTAGTATACAGACAGAATGCAATTCTACCAATTGATTTTTTGATACCCACTTTGAGAGTAGCCCAACAGCAAGAATGGACCGGGCATGAATTATCCCAACAACTAGACCAAATCGAGAAGCTGCATGAAACTCGGTTGCAGGCTGTCGCAGGAATCTATGCTGCCAAGAGAAGGCAAAAGGCATATTATGATGCACACATAAAAGACAAGGGACTAAAAGAAGGAGACTTGGTCCTGGTCTACACCTTGAAGCAACATGCCAAGAAATTACAAAAACATGGATATGGACCTCTGATCATTAATAGGATCTCTACGAGTGGAGCAGTTAATTTAGCCACTCTAGATGAAGATATTCTTCCTAACTACATAAGTGGATGTAGAGTGAAACGGTTTATGGAGCCATTGACGTATCAAATGCTTAACACGTCTCGTAGGTGCACAAAATGGCTAATTACCAGGTCCATAAGTCGGACACGACTAATGTCAACATGTCCCAGCCCTATTTAAACCTAGGAATTGGAACAACGGAGTACCGGTTGATAGATGCCTTGATAGACTCAGGAGCAGTACTTAGTTGCATATGAAACACGGTCGTCAAAGATCTTCAAACAATTATGACACCCACGAAAGCTCGTATGATAGGAATTGGAGGTCAAGCCATAGCATGCATTGGAGAAGCCATAGTATCCCTCCACCTAGGAAATTCAACTATGGAACAATGAGTCTTAGTGTGAAAAGATGAAGACTTAATAGAAAATTTGATACTAGGACAAGACTGGATCATTGAGAATGAAGTAAGCATCCACCTCGCGCAAGGATACATTTCAGTCAAGATAGGGCACAAGGAAATTTTTAGTCTATTAGGGGAGAAACCCTCACGGAGATCGGAAGTAATAAAAAATGTGGAAGAACTCAAAGAAGAGAATGGAGAACAGGATTCCAGCCCCAATCTCTCAGAAGCAGGTCCGAAAGAAGAAGAAATGTCAAACCCTAACCTATCCACAGAAGAAGTGGATTCATCCTATTCAATTGTTGAACAGAAAGAAACCAAGAAGATCAACATTCTTAGAGTTTCTCACACAACAAAAGGATTACCAACTTGGTAGACCATGGTCATCGATTACGCGCATTCAAGAAAGGTCAACTTCAAATGGGTACACAAGGATCAAGTGAAAGACTCAGAGATCGCAACACCAGCTCACAAGGAGAAAAACGGGGACAAGAATTCTTCTTCACCGAAATCCGAACCAAAACGAATCTTGCAAGTATGGCTTCCTAGGTCTTTGATTGAAGCTCAACAAGCACGGCAACAAATATGGATTCCCAAGAAGATCAAACAAGTAGGTAACCAAGAGATAAACAAACAGGAGGACGCATTACACCGAGACATTCGGACAACAAAGCCAAGACAGACTCATCATAGAAACATGAAGAGAAAGACCTCTACAACTAGGACAATAAAAAAAACAAAAGAAACATGTGCAGCTCGGGGAACCAAAGAGAAGACACGGCCTAACACCGCGAAAATGAAATGGATTTGGAAACCCAAGCAGCTGTGAGGAATGGAACACCAGAACAACTAAGATTTCTGTTGCACTCATGAAGATTCCAATGCACCCAAAGTATGCATAATAGGGCCACATTATAAGGCCAGGCATTCGGCACTTGAAGTACATAATAAAATTAGTGGTGCACATTCTCCAATGGGGAATAGGTCATAGCTTCAACTTCCTTAGGAATGGACCTACTATGTACATAAATAAATGCTTCGGCTATACTAATCCTTGTTTTCTTTCAGAAAAGAAATAAAAATATGTGGTAAGAGATCTCACTTATACAAGCAAGGGAAACGGAGTGACAAAACGACATCATGCTACTACAATGCACAACACAATTGTTATATCTTCTATTGAAGGTAATGCACTTTTCATTACAAGTGCACATGGCCTCCGAAGTGACTAAAGCAAAGGGACACTGGTTTAAAGAATATCAACCGGCTGGGGAGTATCTATTTCTAATAACAATCAAAATCATGGATAAATTAGTTCCCGATTATGTCACAAGACTTTAAAGTGATGCATGAGCTTCCGTCTACAATTGACATTATGAAGAAAGCGGGTATACACAAATATTTTGAATTACCGATCTACAAACCCGACTTTCAAAGATGCACGCAAGTGATGAATACATTACAGCCAGCACTACATGATCCATTGGTGTCAGAAGCCAGAGTCATGGACACAGTAGGTGAATGGGTCGTGATTCAGTTTACACATGATTTAATTAAAGAAGCTTTTGGATGGGAGAAGGACGGAACTACTGTATTGAAAGAAGAAAGTCGAGGGGCAAAAACCAGAACATTTACTGACATCAATCGAGTTGACATAGAAGAAGAAGTCAGACTCATTCATCAGCACTTCTGTTTTCCTAACATGCATCGATACACTGCCCCTCAGAAAATCATTGTACAACTACTTTCACACGCTATCAAACAAATTGGAAATCAAACTAATCTGACTCCATACATACAGGAAAGGTTATTCGATGCAAAGAAGCAGTGGAATAACAAGAGGTTCCTAAACGGCAGTGTAGCTTTGACCATATTGATCTATCATGCTTTAGGCATTAGAGAGAACCTCTAGGAAATGACCTCATTGACTGCTATGGCTAAGTATGCCAAGGTTGCCACGGTCCCAAGAAAGAAAAAAGGACTCAAGATTGTTGAGGAGGCAGAAACTAGGTCTCAACCCAAAATGAGAGGAACAAAGAGATTAAGGGAAGTAATGCAAGTAGAAACTGAAGTTCCAGCTAGAAAAAGGGCACACATGCTCCCAAAGACAAGAATTGAAGAGCATCGACCAATTACCGAAGAGGAATTAACAAAAGCCCAGGAAGACACACACCAATATACGGAAGGGCAAGTTAATCTACCAGTGCAAGGGCACCATTACCAACAGGCCCAACAAGACATGGAAGTTAAAAAGAGGTTAACCAAGGTACATGGATATAGAGAATTAGGGTTGGTCAATTCAAGCTCCTCTTCAGATACACATGAAGAGCTTGACACCTCCCTATTAAATACGGACATTCGGAGTGAATCCAAAGACGATGGACAATGGGAGGAACTAAATGAAGTCAACTACAATGCAGAAGAAGAGGGCATAAAGATGAATGACACCTTCATTAACCCAAATCAAGACACCGCAGACAAAGAAGGAAACCAAGAAGGGGTACATGTCATCCAAATAAATGAGCATTCAAAAATTCAAATCAAAGAGACAACGCTTATAGGAGAGGGATCACTCAAGAATCCAAAGGAAGAACCAAACAAAACTACGGTGGAAGAATCAGAACCCTTCACTCCAATAAGGGTTGTGGCTGAACCCTCCCCCATGGACGTTACATTTCAAGGAAGTGCCACGAAAGTTATCAATATAGAAGAAGAAAGCAAAGAACCGGAAGTGCAGCTTCAAATCAGACAACCACACAATGAGACTATCCATGTGGAGCATGGAAAGGATGTACAAACAGGAGAAGCTCCGAGCATTCCAAAAACATGGTTGAATGTCGACGTCGCTCAGCTCAAGCAAGTGGTGCAAGACATGATCAGAACTGCTATGGATACACAACAATTGATGCTTGAGGCTGATGAGGACTATGACAAAGCGATGCAGGAAAAGCATGAACTTCAGGAAATGGGTAAGAACCTTTCAGCACAATTAAGGCTAGCAAAAGAGCACATAACATAGAACATGAAGTTCAAGAGGTCAAGCAGCAGTGCAAAACTTTAGAGACAGAAAATGAGCAAGTAAAAGAACAACTACAGGAGTTACTTCACCGGCATTACACAAGGATGCGAAGCACTTGTTTTTTATCTTTCAACTATCCTGAGCCGATTAACACTTATGGCATACTATTCACGACTTATGTTCTTTCCGAGCACGTATATGCAGACTTTTGAAGAAGCATTTTTTACTGGCTTCTTTGAAATTGATTCAGAAATTTTTGTTAAGATGACATCAAATCTTAATGCATGACTGGTGGCTTATGAGACGAGCTTTTTTGCGGATCACCGACAAGCACCAGAGGATGGAGTAAAGTCAAGCCAGTGGAAAGAATTCATGATATGTCATGCCACTTTGCTTAATCAACGAGAGCAGGCCGCCATACAAACGTACTCACGTCGCCACCAAAAGCCTGTCGGGGATGACAGAGTTCAGGAGGAGGGATGTGTGGAAGGGGAATCAAGCAAGAAGAGAAGAAGAAGAAAATCAAAGACCAAGACTGCTCAGTAAAGAATGATCATAAAGCAAAAGATCCACCCTTTGCCCAAAGCCTCGTAGGGGCACACATCAGGCAACAACAACAAACATCCAGGTCCTGAGGAATTAATTAAGGAATAACAACA
This sequence comes from Ceratopteris richardii, assembly GCA_020310875.1. NCBI lineage: Eukaryota > Viridiplantae > Streptophyta > Polypodiopsida > Polypodiales > Pteridaceae > Ceratopteris > Ceratopteris richardii. The sequence continues at coordinate 132,597,645 of CM035438.1, forward strand.
ACCAGGAGATTTCATGGGAAGGATGGACCAGGGCCAGGAAGTATCCATGAAGAAGTGCAAGACAATACGTGGCAGGTAATAATCCTCCCGCTGATAGTGTGCAGTGGCCGAAAGGATACAGGCTCAAAGCAATACAACAGGTCAAATGTGTGAAGATAAAGACAAATCAGAAGACCAAAAGCTAGAAAGAGACAGAGGCTGAAAAGTTGAAGAGAGTGACTAAGAAAACCACATTCTTAGTCACTGGTGGCGTGCGTGGCAGCCTGACTTAATACAACAACCTAGATATGTGATATAAGGAATACCAAAGGGCAAACAGAAGCAAAGGACATACCTCGGATAAGATAACCAATTGTCTGACAGTCCTTGTTGCTTCTTCGACCACTCGGTGCATGTATTCAGAAGTCTTGAACTAGCTATAAACGAGAAGCAAAAGCCTGTCAAGGGACGACAAAGACAAAGAGGGGGAGAGTGTTGCAGAGCAAAGAGGCACGAGAGAGCAAAGAGGCACGAAAGGGGAGCCCCAAAATTTTCAAATTAATGGGCATATTTTTCTTCTTCAAAGTCTTAGGAAATTCCCTCAAGCCATGTAAATGCACTAGAGGAGTCCTCTAGATGCATAATCCCAAATCATTGTAATATATTTCTTGTAAAATAGTAGGAAAATAAAGATTAGTTAATAAAGTACCGATCACTTGTGTGAAAGGACCATTTTTAGGGCACATGTATATAAGTCACTTTGTGACTCTTTGTAAAGACTTTTTGTCATTGTGAAGAAGGAGAGTTCCTGATTTTCGAATTTGCTTCTTTCTTGCAGATTTTCATCTTCTCCTTGATCTTCTATGTGTGTGTAATCCTTGGAATGTGTGTGTAGGATTGTTGTCTACCCCTCTCCACTGTTTTTGAGCTATTGTAGTGTGTGTGTGAGCTAGTACGAGTTGTGGAGTGAGTGTGTGTGCTTCTCGTGATTCACTGTTTTGGCCATAACTTGAAGCATGGTTGTCAAAATCAAGTGAAACCACTCCAATAGATGCGTCTCATCGAGAGCTTCAAAACGAATCCGCTATTGGCCACATTTAGAGTTCGGATCTGAGAGAAATCCTAGATTTTGTGAAAACTACTGTAAGTGGTATCGCGACACACACTTTCCATAGTTAAGTGAGTTGGAGAGGTAGGTTAGTCTTTTCTCATGCATATAAGCTGAACCACTTCATTTCTCATCATGCGTGCACATGTCCTCATACACTTGGTTAGGTCGTTTCATTGGATTGACAAATAAGCGTGTGTCAATTCCTCACTATACGCACTTGTGTGGCAAATGAGATTTAGTCTCTTTGTCACAAGTCCTTAATTCTTCTTGAATTAGGTACACACATCCAAACGCTATAAAAGAAGGTGAAGAGTCATCAAATGCATGGAAGTCTTGTAAGTCATTGAAAGCTAAGAGACATATACTCAAGGAGGCTCAAGGAGAGATTCATCCAAAGCTCAAGGAGCTACAATGTAGTAGTCCAAGCTAGGAAAATGCAGAGGAGGGTGTTACATGCACAGAGGAGGATTAAGGAGGAGCTATCAAGCCCACACCCCCTCTAACCTCTTGTAGGTATAGACATAGTATGCTTAAAATAGTTGTAAATCGTTGTATACATATCCAATTCAAGAGATTTAAAGTGCATTCTATAGGTTATATTTGTTTCTTACTTTTTTGAAGAGGGCTTCTTGAAATTAGTTCTATGTGCAGAGAAATTGGTGTATCTCTACAAACATAATTTTTGCATATCCTAAATCTCTGCATAGTCTGTTTTGTACAGAGTTGTTGACTAACCTAAATAGATCCATTTGAGGTATTCTAAAGCTTGTTGGAAATCTTATTAACTATAATAAACATTTCTAAAAGCTTAGGTGATTTGGATTAGTGTAAGGTAGATGAATTAGAGTTTTGCTATAGGGTAGCAGAAAAAGTGTATCAAGGGACCTAAGTTTTGGGTTCATTTCACTTCTAGTGTGCAAATTTGAGGGATTAAATTCCATCAACTGGTATCAAAGCACGAAACATCCTTTGAAGACTCTAGGAGGACATAAAAGCTTGAACATCAAGGCTAAGAGGTACTCTTCATTGTAACCCTAATTTCCCATTCATTATGGCAAATCTAGGTCAAAAACTGGAGTTAATTGATAAAGACAACTACCATCCATGGAGGTTCAGAGTCATGAAATACTGCATGAGCAAAGGTTTATGGTGTATTGTGTGTGCAAATGAAGATAAGACCAATGTGGATCCTCAAGATCCGAAGATCAAGATCAGCAATCAAGAATTGAAGATGTTGAAGGATTGGGAGGAAGGAAATAGGATAGCTATCTTCTACATATCATAGGTAATATCTAACACTATGATTGTTCATATATTAGAGTTTAATCATGCTAGAGATGTTTGGGAGGCCTTAGAGAAGATATATGCCACTTCCACAAGAAGAAAAAAGATGCAGCTTAAGAATGAACTCCATTCTTTGAAGAAGGGTAGTGGTCAAAATGTTGACTATACCTTGAGGGTGAAGGTGTTGAGGGAGCAATTGGCATCCATTGGCTACAAAGTATATGAGAAGGAACTTGTGCAGATTACTCTCAATAGGCATAGAGGGGAAGACAAGTAGAAACCCCTTATTACTACCATCTTGTATACAGATCCTCTACCAACTCTTGAGGAGCTGATCCCACACAGTGGCTAAAGGTCCTATATGCTATGAAAGGCAAAGACAAGAGTGGCACAAGGAGGAAAAAGAGACACACCTAGTTGCCATAAGAGACACATCCAAGAAGGATGGTCATTCCTAGGTCCTATATGCTAACAAAGGCAAAGGCAAGAGTGGCAAGAAGGGGAAAGGAGGAAAAAGCAAGTGGAAGTAGTCCAAGGAAGAAGATTGAGATTCAGAAGGAGATAGGAAGGCATCATCTTCAAGGAAGGGCAAGAATGGAAAAGGGAAGAACAACCCTCATCAAGGTAAAACTTGTTTTATATGTGGTAAGCAGAATCATATTTCTTCAAATTGCTGGTTCAAGGATGAAAAAGTCAAGAAAGGGAACTATGCTAACAACTCCAAGAAGAATAATGAGAAGGAGACCCTCCTAGCCATGAGACATGGCTAGACTAATGATCGCAAGGACACAAAGTCGTACATAGACTCTAGATGTTCTGATCACATGTCATGTATGGAGGAATATTTTGTTCATATGTAGGTCCCAAGCTCAAAAGGTTGTGTGGTTATAGGAGATAACAATGAGCATCCCATTACACATGTGGGAGATTTGAATCTAGGTGAAGCTAGATATGTCAAGACTCTTAAAGATGTGCTCCATGTTCCATCTATTTCCAAGAACCTTATCTCTATAGGACATATGGTAGACAGAGGTATGCATGTTATATTTGATGCAAAAGGGTGCATGGGGAAGCAAGGAGGCAAGATCATTGCCAAGGTAAGGAAAGAAGGAAATTTTTTCACATTAAATGTTGCTCCTACACACAACAAGGTATGTTATGTGATGATTTTAACAAAAGGATTGCAAAGATCGATCTTTGGCCCAGAAGGATAGGACATATCAATATTCCCAAGTTAAAAGTCCTATGCAAAGTAGGTTTAGTGTAGGGACTACCAAATCTTGAAGGTGAAGATCTACATGAGTTTTTTCATGCTTGTCAGCTAGGTAAGCAAGAAAGGAAGCCATTTCAAAAGAGTGAGTACATATCCTCTAAGATCTTGGAGCTCATACACTCAGATGTATGGGGCCCTAGAAGAGAGACTTCAATGAGAGGAGCTTTGTACTTTTTCACTTTCATTGATGACCACTCAAGAAAGGTATGGCTATACGTTATCAAGGAAAATTTTAGAGGTGTTTTCATGCTTTCAAAAGTTTAGGTCCCTTGTTGAGAAAGAATGTGATGCACACATCAAGAAACTAAGGTCAGATGGAGGGGGAGATTATTTCTCCAAGGAATCCACAAAGTACTTGCAGGACAATGGCATAAAGAGGCACTTTACATGCATGTACACCCCTCAACAAAATGGCATTACAGAGAGGAAGAATAGGCATTTGGTTGAGATAGCTAGATGTCTCATAAATGAAGGTATGTTACCATTCTCTTATTGGGATAAGGCTATGAATACAACTTGTTACTTGATAAATAGTGCTGTGCACAACTTGACTCCACACAAAGTCTATTATGGCAAGAAACCAACCATGGAGCACCTCAAGGTATATGGCTGTGTATGCTCTGATCATGTTTGTAGTGAAGTGAGAACAAAGTTAGAGCCCAAGAGTGAGAAATGTGTGTTCATTGGCTACTCAAATGAGCAAAAAGGCTACAAGTGCTAAAAACTTCTCTCAAAGAAGTTATACATGTCAAGAGATGTTGTGTTTGATGAGTCAAGGTCATGGTATGGAGACAAGGGCAAGGCAGAGTTGGATGAAGAGGATCAAGAGGAGTATGGAGACTTTGATGTGTAGATTCAACCTCAAGAGTCAATCTTAATCAATGGACCAAAGGCTTCTACATTTAAGATACACTGATATGATCACTCTTACACTTATGATATGAAAGACCATCCCCTACTTCAAAGTATAGAAGGCTGCAAAAGATAGATTATGACACTAGGGTAGCTCTAGAGGAGTTAGAAGAGGAAGAGCTTGAGGCGTTCATTACTCCTAATGTAAAACTCAATATACTCAAGAAGCAATATCCCAAAGGTCAAGAGAGGAGGTCTACAAGGAAGAAGGCACCTCCATAAAGGTATACATTATGGTCCTTTCATGGCAAAGCACTATGCATACATGATGAATGTCATTGTAGATCAAGAGCCAGATTCTTATGAGGAGGCAAAGACCAAACCAGAGTGGAGGAATGCTATGTATGAAGAGTTCAAAGCTCTTAAGGAGAACAACACTTGGGAACTAGTACCCAAGAAGGAAGGCATGAAGATGGTCCAAAATGGGTGGGTGTACAAGACCAAGAGGAATGCATGCAGATGGCATCTTGGCAAGGTACAAGGCTAGACTAGTAGGCAAAAGCTTCACACAGACACAAGGGGTGGAATATGAGGAGACTTTTAGCCGTGTGGCAAACAAGGCTACCATTAGAGCTCTCATAGCCCTATATGCAGCAAGGAGGTGGCCTATCTACTAGATGTACATAAAGAATGGTGAGTTACAAGAAGATGTGTTCATGGAACAACCTCAAGGGTACATAGATCCACAACATCCTACCTATGTTTGCAAGTTGAAGACGGCCTTGTATGTCTTAAAGTAAGCCCCAATTCCTTGGAACCAGAGGTGAATGATCTATGCTACACTCACAAGACTTGACTTGAGCTACATAGTTGGAGTTCTATCTCAAATCATGCATGCAACCACAAATACACATCTCAATCATGCAAAGAGAGTGTTAAGGTATGTGAAGAGTACAATTAATTATGGGTTGCTTTACAAGTATGATAAAGAACTTCAAGTAAGAGCATGGAGTGATGCAGATTGGGTAGGGAGTGTTGATGATAGAAGGTCAACTTCTGGCTATGTTTTCATGCTAGGTACAAAAGCAATTTCATGGATGAGCAAAAAGCATCCCACAATTGCATTGAGTTCAATTGAGGCTGAATATAGAGCTTTAGCCTTCACTACATGTGAATAATTTTAGAGAGTTAAATTCATGTATGGGAAAATTTTCCTTATATTGTAACCAAGAGTATAGCACTCTTGTAAGAAATTAGAAACCACCATGTATAAGCATGGCAGGACCTTCCCAAAGCATCTCAAAGATTATGTGCCCCATGATAATGATGTGCAACACATGAAATCAAAGCGGAATATGAGGAAACTATCTAAGACATGCTTAAAGTGGATCAAGCCATCTTCAACACGAAGCTCTATAGAACAAAGGAATCTACAAATCAAAGTGAAAGACACCCAATGATCAACACAATGGAACCATGCCGAAAAGGCTCAAAGATCAAGATAAAGAGGATTTCTTCCAAGAAAGATCAAAGAAGAAGGAAAATGGAAAATACGCACTACCTACCACATGTTATAGACCCTTCTACATGTCTAGGGATCCCTTATGTCTTGAGATCCCATGGATGCCATATATCCCACACACCATGGATGTCATATGTCCCACACACCATGGATGCCATATGTCCATGGATACAAAACCACATGGAGGTCATGTGTCCTTGAGAACCAAGAGATGCGATATTTCCTACCCCTAGATGTCATATGAGATATGTCTAAGGATCCCATATATCCTTATGGCTAAAAACCCAATGGAATAAGGATTCCATATGTCACTAGCTCCCCACATTACAAACAAAAGGGTCATCACATGGAGGGGGTGCTGAGAGTTCCATGCTCCACCCTTTTGTACAAACTACAAAATGAATCTCATACTGGTTCTCTTTAACCCACACACAAGGAGACTTGCCCGCTACTCCATATAAAGAGGACCTCACCTCATGCTTATGGACACATTCATGCAAGATTATGACAAGAGTGTCTACACTCTCTTCATGGAGTCTCCATGCTCATAGAGCATTGTATGTAAGTCATTTCCATTTCAGTTCATTCATCATGTTTTCTTATCTCTTGTTTCTTCATCCATAGCTTGGTATATGTGTTTATATGCATAGAGTAGGAGTATTACTTCTTCATTTAAATAATTTTGGTATAGTTTCCAACTATGTCACTAGCATTGATAATGTACTAAATTTGTAGAGGGCATTGTTCCATTATGCTATTTACTGATTCTTTAGAGAATGATAATGTTGATATATTTTGGTAGTGATGTGCATGAGCACACTCAAGATCATGGGGGCACTTTTTTCCCTTTTAGAAGGGTTTTCGCCCTCACTTGTAAATATGCCTTTTACCATAATGAGCCACTTATCTCTTTACATTCACTTAGTGATACACTCAATGTTGTGCACCAAGATTTTTATTCTTCCTCATGATGTTTGCATGCTTTTGTAGTCCTTAAAATCTAACAATTGTTGGAGTTAAACGTCTAACTCCAAGAATTGGTATCAGAGCAGGTCGTCGCTTCATCTAGGGTGCCATCGACACTCCTCCAGTTGCAGTCTCAGAATCGCACGAATTTTGGTGAGCATACTTAGCTGTTTTCAAGATAAAAACCGCTTCGTTCTGTGGTGCCGAAATCGCAATCTGAGCTCGTTTCGACTTTCGAACGCACTATTGTAGTGCTTGTGTAGGCTATTTTGTCTTTTTGTGCCAAAGGTATATACGAGTTTTTGTTCGCCAGTATAAGCGTCTCAAAGTCTGCTACAGGTCTAGCGGAATAGTTTTGACCCATCTTCTCATGGGCAGTGCATGTCTACAGTAGACTCAAATGTTTGGTATTTTGACAGTGGGGCAACCAAACATATTACCTCGCAGCGCAGTTTCTTCTCTTCACTCGAGCCTGACCCTACATGGAATACTATTACATGCGCCAACAACTCCTCTTATCCTGTTATGGGAGTTGGTAAGATCATTTTGACTACTGCTGATGGTAGTTCTTTCACTTTGTTAGATGCTTTATTTGTGCCAGGGATCAAGAAGAATGTGTTATAAGTTTCTGCATTAGCCAAGATTGGCATGGTTGTGAAATTTGTTGATGACAGGTGTACAGTTCATGATCTGTCAAATGGCGATGTGATTATTGCTTCTGACATTTTATGTCGTGGGCTGTATAAGCTCATATACTATGAAAGATCTGTGAATGATTCGGCATGTGCAGTACATGATTCTCAGGCTATCTCAGATACAAAGCTTTGGCATGCACGCTTTGGTCATCTGAATTTTTCTAGTTTGTTATGCCTACAGAAATTTGAAATAGTGTCCTCTTTGCCCAAACTTGAGGCACCTGGAAAACATGTTTGTGAGGGCTGTATTTTGGGCAAAATGCAGCGTTCCTCATTTCCAAAAGATGGTTCAGTTCGGACTACTCGGAAATTGCAGTTCGTACATAGTGATGTCTGTGGTCCTATGCAGACACCTTCTTTTGGAAATTATCTTTATTTTGTGACTTTCATTGATGATTTTTCCAGGCATGCATGGGTATATCCATTGGAGGCAAAGTCCGAAGTGTTCATGTGCTTCAAACAGTTTTTGGTTTTGGCTGAAAATCTATCAGCATGTAAAATGGGAACCCTCCGTTCAGATCGAGGGGGGGAATATATGTCTTCTGATTTTAATGCATTTCTGGCTGAACGTGGGATAAAACACCAGTGTACAGTGCCATATACACCTCAACAGAATGGAGTTGTTGAACGAAAGAACAGGTCACTCATGGAGATGGCAAGGTGTATGGTCAAGAATCGGGCTTTACCACATAGTTTCTGGCTTGAGGTTGTCATGTGTGCAACATGTGTACTAAACAGATGTCCCACTAAAGCGCTGCAGTCTATCACTCCATATGAGGTTTGGCATGATCGCAAGCCATCTGTTGCTCATCTGCGTGTTTTTGGTTGTTTGGCATATGCATTAGTGCCTGAACAACATCGCAGAAAATTGGATGATAAAGCAGTAAAATGTATTTTTGTTGGGTACAGTTATGAAAGTAAAGGCTATCGTCTGTATCATCCACAGACTAAACGCATTCAAGTTAGCCGTGATGTTTTTTTTGTGGAAGATGCTATTCAGCCATTACTTTCATGTACTAAGGAGACATCTGTTAGCTCCAAAGACATGTATGATACTTTGCTGCCTCTTTTTACAGGTGGACAGTCTAGTGCTGGTCCCAATGAGGCAACTTCTCAGCCTTTGCAGGTTTCATGTGATGATGCAGATCATTCCATTTCTGATGCAGATTTACATGATGCACTACTTGATGAGAGAGCTGATATTGAGCAGGCAAAAACTATGCCAAAATGGCTGGTGCAGACTTTGCATGATAGCAAATTAGATGCACCTCTATCATATCGTACTCGTTCAGGCTCTCATAGTGCCTTTTGCATCAGATTGCTATGCTATGGTTGCATCTAGTCTCTATGATGAGAATGAGCCTGTTTTGTTTGATGAAGCACCAAATTCAGAAAATTGGATGGCTGCTATGCAATCTGAATATGATGCTATAATGAAGAATGGTACTTGGTCTTTATGTGACTTGCCTCGAGGCAAGAAGGCCATTGGCACTAAGTGGGTATAGAAGCTGAAGCATAAACTGGATGGTAAAATTGACAGGTATAAGGCTAGGCTTGTTGCAAAGGGTTATGCACAGGAAAGAGGCATTGATTTTGATGAGACCTTTGCACCTACATGCCGTATGACAACTGTTTAGAGCATTTGTGCACTTGCTGCTCATCATGGTTGGAATGTACATCAGTTGGACATTAAAACAACATTTCTGAATGGTGACTTGCATGAAGAAGTGTATGTTTTTCAGCCCCGTGGCTTTGTGCAGAACGGGCATGAAAACCAGGTGTGTAGGTTAAAGAAGGCATTATATGGTTTAAAGCAAGCACCACATGCTTGGTATGAGAAGATACATGCCTATTTGATTGCACATGGTTTTGAGAGCAGTCCAACTGAAAGCACCTTATATGTTAAGCGTGCTAATGATGTGCTTCTGAACATTGTTGTCTATGTTGATGACATGCTGCTCACTGGTCCTATTGAGAAGCATATTGCTGATTTTAAGGCTGATTTGCATGCCTCATTTGAGACGTATGATTTGGGGCATTTGCATCACTATTTGGGCATTCACTTTATGCAAGTTGATGGTGGAATGGCTTTGTGTCAAACGAAATATATTGACACATTATTGCAACATTTCGCCTTGAAGACTGTAAGCCTATTGCCACTCCTATGGAGACAGGTTTACGATTGAGTCTTCATGATGCTGGAGATGCATTTGATGCTGTTCTCTATCAGCAGGTTGTTGGATGCTTGATTTACTTATGCATTACTTGGCCAGATATTCAGTTTGCTGTCTCACAGATAAGCAGGTTTATGCATTGCAGAGGAGTCAAGCATTGGCAGACGGTTAAACGCATCTTTTGCTATTTGAGTGGTACTCGGTTACTTGGGTTGTTTTATCCCAAGGGGGGATCACTACCGCTAGATTTGCATGCTTTTTCTGACTTTGATTGGGTTGGTTGCTATGACACTCGTGTGTCCACTAGTGGCTTTTGCTTCATTCTTGGTAGCTCATGTATATCTTGGTTGAGCAAGAAGCAGCCTACTGTGGCCACTTCTAGTTGTGAGCATGAGTATAGGAGAGCTTTCACAGCTACTGTTGAGTGTGTGTGGCTTAGATGCCTTATGGCTGATTTGGGTGTTGGTCAGTCTTCTGCCACCACCATCTTCATTGACAGTCAGAGCGCATTGGCAGTTGCGAGGAACCCTGTGTTCCATGCTCGCACTAAGCACATTGAGCTGCATTATCATTATGTCAGGGAGAGGTTCTCTACTGGGGAGATCAGCTTGGCATATGTGCCCACGTAGGAGAACATTGCAGACCTTTTCCGAAGGCTCTGCCCAAGGAAAAGTTTGAAGCTTTCTGCAAAGCTTTGGGCTTACTTCCTTTTGTGGAGTGATTTCCACATAGCTTGGCACTTCCTTATACATGAGTGCCAGCTGCTTGTTCACCGCATCACTCCCAGGGGGGATTTGTTGATATATTTAGGTAGTGATGTGTGTGAACACTCTAGGACCGCCGGGGCACTTTTTTCCCTCTTTAGGAGGTTTTTTTCCCCCGGCTTGTATATACGCCTATTGCCATAATGGGCTACTTATCTTTGTACATTCTCTAGTAATACATTCAGTATTGTGTGTTGTGCTCCAAGCTTCTTCTTCTTCCTTGTGCCGTTCGCGTGCTTCCGCAGACGTCTAACTCCAACAACAATTAGTATCAGAAAAGATCACTACTTTCTTTAGGTCATCTTGCAAAGCACTTGGATAATAGTCTCAAAATCACACAAACATTGGTAAGCATACTACAGGTCATTAGCATTTTGGCCTCTAAACACACTGTCATGGTGATTCTGTAGGAGATTTCATAATTGTTTTCCAAAAACATATAACACTTTTTGGTTTGCCAATACAAATATCATGAAGTTTTCTATAGGTATAGTAGAGCTCATTTGGGTGTTTATTTCAATATTTTTGAGAAGCAATCACTTTTTTGTAGGGTATAGTAATTGGCCATGGGTGAAAGCAATACTGTATTTTGAATGTTGTTTGTTGAGGATACATTGAATAGATCTAACTTTACACTATGGGCATACATGTTGCACCATGAATTGGTGGCAAAACGCTTGTGGAATATTGTGTATGTGTTGAAATACATCCTCTTACACATGAAAATACTATCAGACCAGGTGATGCAGGTGCTGTCCAAAAGGATGATGTTCAATTTTGTAGTCCTACTATAGTTTCTATTGCACCTAGTGAAGAGAAACTTCATTAGGATGCTAGATATGCAAAGACACATGCATTGATAGAGTTTTCTATAAAATGTGCCATTGTCCTTCACATTCACTCATGTAGAATAGGTGATGATGCTTGTGACACTCTTGTAACACTTTACCAAGATCAAATAAGGCTCATGTTGCTTACCTTCAAAAAAATTTGAAGAGTGAGCGGATGAGTGTAAAATATTTGATGGACACTCCTCTAATAAAGATCAAGGATTTGAAAGATCAATTGAGTTTTATCAGTGAAATCTTGCTAGACAGTTCTTTTGTGTAGACTATTCTTAATGACCTTCCACATTCTTATCAAAGTTTTGCTTCTAATCCTCTTTTGATTATGAAAAGAAACCCAAATGTCTTATATTTTGAGGATTTTGTCTCTATTTTGTTGTAAAAAGATCAATCTAGAAATAAATAGGTCAATTGTACATTTTGAAGATCAAACTTTCTTAGCTTTCCAGAAGGGAAAAGGTATATGGAGCTTGCCTACTAGTAAGTAGAAAGCTTCTATTCTACATAGTCAAAGAAGCAACATGAAGATGACAAGGGAAAAAAAATTTGGAAGTGTATGTATTTTAGCCCTATTGTTTTATGCAAAACGTGCATGAAAACAAAGTATGCAAGTTGAAAAAGGCATTTTATGGATTAACACAAGCACCAGATGCTTGGTATGAAAAAATACATGCCTTCTTGATAGCACATGGATTTGAGAATAGTCCAAAAAATAGCACCTTATATCTTAAGCGTGCCAATACTATACTTCTCATCATAGTGTATATGTTGATGTTATATTCGTCACTATTCCTAACAAGAGACATATGATGAATGTAATGCTGATTTGCATGCCTCTTTTGAGATGTTAAGTTTAGGGCTCTTGCATCCTTATTTAGGCATTCAATGTACACAAGTTGATGGGGGAATATCAATGTTCCAGAGAAAATACAATTGACATATTAATATTGCAAGAATTTTTTGTCTTGAAGATTGGAAACTTATTACCACTCCCATGAGATAAGTTTATGATCGAGACTTCACATGTTGGAGATGCATTTGATGTTGTTCTCTATCAATAGGTTGTTGCATGCATGATACTTATGCATAACCCCCCCTAATATTAAATTTTGTGTCTCTAAGATGAGCATGTTTATGCACAATCTAGGTGTCAAGAATTGTTAGGAATTAAGCATATCTTTTGCTACTTGAGTGGTATCTGGTTATTGGGGTTGTTTTATCCCAAGGGGGGATCCGTATTGCCATATTTATATGCTTTTTATGAATCACATGGGGTTGGTTGCTATGACACTCGTGTGTAGACAAGTGGTTTTTGCTTCATGCTTGGTAGTTCATGTATAATGTGATTGCGCAAGAAGCAACCTACTATGAACACTTGTCATTGTAGTATAGGGAAGATTTCATAGCTACTATTGTGTGCTTGTGTGTGTGTGTCTGTGTGTCTCAAATGCGTTTTGGCTTATTTAGATGTTGGTGATTCTTCTATGATTATCATCTTTCGTAATAGATAGAGCACACTGGAAGTTGTGAGGAACCTTGTATTCCATGCTCACACAAAGCACCTCAAGGTGCACTATCATTATGTTAAGATGAACCCTCTATTAGGGAAATGAGTTTGGCTTGTGCTCACATAGGATAATATTACAAAGCTTTTCATAAAGGTTGTGTCAAGGGTGAAGCTCAAAGCTTATAACAAAGCTTTGGGCTTACTTCCTTTTTCGGATTGATTTCATTCCACATAGCTTGGCACTTCCTTATACATGAGTGCCAACTCCTTATTCACTACATCACTGTTAGAGGGATTTGTTCATATTTCACTAGTGATGTGTGAGCACACTTAGTACTGTGAGAGCACTTATTCTATGTTTAGGAGGTTTCTTTCCCCCCAACTTGTATATATGATATAAGTCTAATGGGCTATTGTGCATCAAGCTTCTTCTTCTTCCTCCTATTGTTTGTGTGCTTCCATAGTCCTTGAATTCCAATATATAAGGCAATGGATATGAATATTCACATGTCATTCATTATCAATCAAACATGTGAAAGTGGAGAGGCTTAAGTTTTCCATTCCATTCAACTTACAATTTGATTGCATTTAGAATGCATTGAGCGAGAGAAATTCTCAGAGATGTATTATTATCTCCTAGCTTGGATTGATCAAGAAACATGTACTTTCACAACTACTAACGTGCCAATACGTCTTCATTTCGCCTTCGGAGTTATAGTGAGAGCGATCTACAATAAATCACCCATACAAGATGGTGACTGACATGCACTGATTCTCGACATGTTAAAAAGTCATAGGCAGATTAACCCACATTTAACTTCTAATTATGTGCCTCGTGCCTTTAGGGCTATACTGAAAATCTATCAACCAAATTCCAAAACACATGAGGTTAGCGACATGCGCTCAATTTGCCCACTCAGAAAATCATAGGCGGATCAATCAATACGGGATATTCTAGAACACGACTCGCTGAAGTGTAAGCGAATGGAAAGCCAAGAATTTCAGTCATGAAGGACCTTCATGTAAACAGGAATGTCGGGCAAATCCCTTGCATTGTAGAGGCCACAGACTCCTCCGCTCGACTATCTGCTTCGTGTTCGTCGTCGCTCTAAACGTCCCATTGGCAGAAAAGATAGTCGGCAGGAACGAAGGGAAGGATTATCTGTATGCCTTTTATCGAGTGGGATTAATCCTTGATGGAGTTTCTAGTTTATTGCGCTGAACGTTGCTTGATAGAATCAGACGCGTCTCAGACTTCGAGCCGTAATCCTGTTTCTCTATTCTTCGAAGGCGGATGATCGCAATAACAGAAGCACAGGACAATTTTGCATTCGCTTTTATCTAATTCCTTCCGTTATCCCACAAACTACGTCGGTAAGTGGATAGCGCATGCAGCGATGATGCCGTTGTTCGCACGTTTCATGACGCGTTTCTCGTTTTACTGATATAATTATAATGAGTTGCTGTTCTTGTGATGGAATCTTGATCGAGAATCAGGTGTCTGTCATCATCTAGAGCATTATCAACTCCGAGGTGCAAGATTAATCCGCTATTTCTGGTGGTGGATGATCGCCATGGACGAAGCAGAGGACAACCTTATACCCGCACTGTTGTAATTGCTTCATTTCCTACGTTATCTATGGAGAACGGGTTTTGTGTAGGGCGATAATGCTCGCTACTATATACGTTCCATGATGTGTTCATCGTTTTAATGCTATATTTATGATGAATTATTGTGCTTGCAACGTCTTGATATGTAATAAGATGCCTCTCATATTCTTGCAGAACAATATGCGCAAACGGTCAGGTGCAAGCCTGATTCACTATTCTTTGATGGCGGATGATGGCTATGGGGGAAGCACATCTGCAATAATCGATTCTTTCATTCACTGAACTAACCACGGTCAACGAGAAGGACATACAGATCGAAAGGTCGTATAATTTACAGGCCGGTGTGGTTAGTGTTACAGGCATACAAAAACCGCCTTCTAAACAATGGAGTTTACCGTTCAAGCTCTCTCAAAAGCTTGTATGGCCTTGTCAATGGCTGATTCCTGAAAATTTTATATGTAGTGAGGCAAGGGGAGAGCAAGAGAAACTTCCCACCCATGCTCAGATGAAGTCCAATCAAAGCTTTCAACCCGGATATCCATTCAGTAAGAAGACCTGCAAAGCACCTGTGGATTTCAGGATCGATCTCTGCAGCCAAGAACGATTTCCACAATCGTTGTCAAGATCGATATCTGCAGCCAAGAGTATCCACCACCGGTTTGACTTTCCTGAGCAAAGGTAGATAATTGAGTCCAAAGATGCTGATTTTCGGGAGAGATGATCCTCCGTAAACAGCCACATTGAGGACAGGTGAAACCCGTGTACCGACAGGAAACGATCCTCTTCTGTCCAATCCTCTCCATCCTCGGCTGCTGCTGAGCCTCCTCTTTGCGCTATGTAGCTCTAGGTTGCTTCTCGCAATGCCAGCATGAGCTTTGGATCCACAATTAGCTGAAAGCGCTTCCCTTCTAACGGGACTACCAATTCCAGACGAATTTGTCCCAGAATCGTTGGTTGCTCTTAATAGATCCAGGCGTGTGTTATCACCATTGTTGCCTGAAGAAGAAAATGCACAGATATAACTAAGATCATTGGATTATACCGTCAAGTTGACAAAGCCATCTGCAACGGACTTACCCTTCGCCAGAATGCGTTCCTCACCATTATCAAACTTTCTTTCACATATTTGGATGGCAGGCTCTTCATGCAGAAAAATATCCAACGACGTCATTCGTATGTAAAGGAAAAGGTAGGGAAAAAATAAATACGGAGGTCATTCTTTTCTGAGAAACTACAATGCAAAGTTACAAGTAATGAATGCCAACCTCAAGATTTTTAGTACCTTGTCTGTTAAATTGATGAGTTGCAGTTGAACTGCTGGACATGGTGAAGTCGAACAAGTCTGCCTTCTTCATCGAGGAATCCATAAACGAATGGATTTGGCCAGCTGAGTTGCTCCTGTAATGGACTGCTGGACGGACTGCAGTTTTACTTTCACCAACAGAGTGGCTTCTGGAGAAAGGCCAAAACGTCTTAGTGGAAATGGAGAGCCTACAGGAGGATTGCGATACGCTTTCTCTTCTCTGAAATTGCAACTCCGAAGAGGATTTTTTGGACTTAAACAATGTCTTCAATCTGGTTGCTAATGGAGGCATTGGGACTGTTGTTGATGACGATGAAGCTGACGATGGTCGTCGGGCAGCAGCAGCAGTAGGTGTAGTACTATGCGAGTCCGATTCACAAGGCAATGAGATGCACGCGCACTTCGGGCGGAGAGAGAAAGCCGTCGAGGAAGAGGACTTGGGTGCCTCTATAGTAATGGACATTCTCGGAGGCTGCTCTTCTTCTGCTTCCGGCCATGACACAGGAACCTCGTCATGCGCGCTTTCACATGATGGAAATGGAGAAGGTAAAATCTTACCGTCGCAGAAGAGCTCATCTGCAGACAACATAAGGCCCTTTAGCAATTCTTCAGAGAAGCATTGACCTTCACAGCTCGGTACAAATTCAAAATCTGCAGAATAAGCCTTGTCTGTCATATCGTGGTCTCCATCGCTCAGACAGTGTTGCGGGAGCGAATTACAGTCTGACACGACGAAGTCACGCGAGAACGAGAGGCGCGGGCTCCACAACTCGTCCATATTATTTGCAGCCACATTACACGCACCCTCTTCTTCTTCAACCGACTGATTATCCGTTACATTCAGCAGCTCATTGAACCGCTGCTTTTCTTTGTGATCATTCGTTGGCAATGCGCCATAGTGGCTGGACATATCATCGCACATGATCCTCTTCCGGTGCTATGTTTTCAAGTCGCACTTCTAATGGCTTGCGGCGCAACCTGTCTCTGCAGTTTGCTTTCACCGCTCCAGAACTATAGAGAGAAAATCCATTGCCCTATGGAAGTCCGCCCTAATGTTCGGATAATAAGTTCTGTGTCGAACTAGACGAGGAACGGCCTTGGAGGGGGGAAGCATACAGTGTACAGAAGGACATACACTCGGAAAACCCGTAGGCATCTCGAGTATGAGGTGTCAGAAGAAGAACAGATTAAAGAAATTTAGCAGGCAGAATGTGACAATCACAAACATAAGTGCATGCTTCTTGGGTACCCAGCCTGTGTGCGCTGCTTCGTTTGCCAGCACGAAGACGTGTCGACACAGACGTACATCCATAGAAGTGATTTCGGAGTGGGGAGAGAGAGAGAGAGAGAGAGAGAGTTTTGACGTTCGCTTTGGCGTGCATATGTGTGGGGCAAAAGCCAGAAGGTCACATCGACATGTAAGAAAGTGGCGTCCATCAATCGAGCTCGACCATCACAGAGATCTGCAAAAGACGGGCTCGCGCTATTAACTATTTCTGAGCGATCTACGCAAGGGTAGATCCCTCAGAAGATGGGCTCGCGCTATTACAGAGATCTGGAAGCAAGGGTAGTATATATACATGAAATGCAAAATTAATAGTGAAAATTTCCAAGCTTTTCTCCCTCGAAAATAAAATATCATGCAGCCGTCGAATTATCATGAGATTTCTAAGTATGAGAAATCGAAGCAAATGTCATGTGCTCATTCTGTATTTCTGATAAACAGCTGAAGAATTTACAAAGGAGGTGTTTTGCCATCTTGTTGAGCAACATGGGCATAGTACATATCCAATCTTCCCCACAACCTCAAAGGGGACCGCATCAGCGACAAAAGGCATACAATGTTTATCTTTATACAAAAGCAGGTTTTTGAGTGGAGGGAGGAGGTTACAACTTACACTCTGATACAGCCCGGGATGATACTAAATCTTGTCATGGAGAGCTCTTTTAACTCATTGTTTTGCAGACAGGTGACTCAAAGCACTTCTAACTTTTACTTCTCCCTCTATTGCCATCATGCAGACAACTCTCCAACTTTCATGCACCATCATAATGGAGAGGCAACATGGAAAAGCCTCAACTTAAGTGGAGTGTTAGGCAGGCGAATATGATATCTCGAAAAGGAAAAATGTGGAGCCGCCCAAGAATATGGTATCTGGCATGATTCCAATCCCAATTGTACTGTTTGTTGATACACTGTATTCATGAAGAGAACTATGTTAGGGAAGAAGATACGTGGAGAACATGGTGCCATAAAAGTATCTTGTAGAAATGTCTTAAGAGAGGAATAGTAAGCCATTCGAAAGGAGAGCAAAGAGAAACCTATACTCCTCATTCTGTAGACTTTAGATGTTGTCCACTCATATCAATTTCACACATACTCTTAAGACTGCTCTAAAATAATATCAATTTCACACATGCCCTTAAGACTGTTCTAAAAGAAGGTCACGACTCACAACACTTTGCTTATATCCTCAATCATATACTACTCGGTGTGTTGGAGGCCTATCATCAAGGAGATGCAGAAGATGGAAAGGATTTATAGAAATTTCCTTTGGATTGAGGTTTGTTCTAGCCCGAAAGTGTGAGGGCACGCAGGCTGTATTTTGGATTTGGATGCCTTAGGTAACAAGCAGCTTGTTGCCAAATGGATGATCAAAGTTTAGAATAATGAAGATGTTTCATGAGACAAGCTTATTTCAAGAACAACAATGCCCTATCTCTCACTAGGATCCCAAGATTAAAAGATCTTGATCTTATCTCTTTGTTGTTTTCTCCATTCTCGATTGTCGCCAAGGGCTCAGATCGAGTGTTTCATTTTCGAAAGGATGCAACAAGATGAAACCCTTTTTCCCCATCCGCAATGATTAGAAGCTCGTTGTTAGCATTAGATATGACGACCCATTATGGTTCCCAATCTTTGGTACCGTGAGAGTGGAGAATGATTGCCTAGAGTCAAGAGATAGTGGAGCAAAGGATTTCCTAAGTGAAAACACCTGTGAAATCAAGATAGAAGACATTGAATCTAATTTCAGGATATTGACCTGAATCGTATAGTTAACTTTGAAGAGTACTGGCTAATTAGGCAAAGAATTAGGATCTTGGATAATTCTCAAACTTGCCTCCTTCTTGGTCAGGAATCCTTCCATCTGAAGGGCTTGAACTCGTAGAATAGCAAAAAAATGGAGGATATCCCTAGAAGTTAAGAAAATTATTGATTTTCATCACTCTTTAAAGAAGAAGCAGTGTTTGAACCCGACTTGGATTAGATTGGAATGCAAGTCCACAAACCTATGGTGCACATTAATTGAGAATAGCAAAGAAGTCTTGATGTGGAAGATACGTCATGAGAGGATATGGACCAATGTCAAAGCTCACAAAATCTACAAGGTTCTACCATATTGTAAATGATGTTTTAGCAGTAGCAAAGCCTTAGGAGCATCAAAACTTTGTGGTGCCTTAACAATATTCTTGTGATGGTTCATGATGTCAATTGAAAACAAGTTTTGCTTAGAGAAGCATGGGAGTGCTCTTCCGCTTTGTGGAACAACATTAGAAGTGAAGTGGTCGAGAAAATTTGGAAGGAAAGATGTGCTATCAATTTTCAGAGACCTCCTAAAGAATGCTCTATATAAATATTTTTAGCTGGTGTAGGCACAAAATTCATGATGTACAAGCACTCCCCATTTAAACATCATAGGGTATTTATTCTAGAGAATAAACGGCTTAAAGCAAGTGAGCCCCCACGAAGAAGAAGAAAAGGTCTTAAATTGTAATTCTCTTTAACTTTTTTGTATCTTTTCTTTTTCTTTGTTTATAATTTAGAGCCCTTTTGTCATTTCTTTGTTTATAATTTAGAGCCCTTTTGTCAAAACAAAATAGAGTTCCATAAATTCATAATTTACAGTGCTTTCTTCAAAAAAAGAGTTCCATAAAAATAAAGAAGGAAGCGAGATATTAAACGAGCTTTGGGCCCTACACAAGGTAGTAATGAAAATTCGTTCTTTTTTATGTAAAGAGCTTCCAAATACAATCCTATCTTTTTCAAAGTTTTACCTTCAATGACATGACAATATTTGTGAGTTCTCTACATGCATTGACCTATGGGATTGGATGATGTAAGTGTACCAAAGTTTCCTACTTCAAAATCAAGGATATATAATCGCTGCATCAAACTCAAAACAAGGGGGATAAATTTATCAGAAGAAGATGTAAGCCCTTTAACACAGGAGCACTAATAAAATGATAGTGGCAATCATCAAGGGAGATAGTGGCAATCACAAGAGCACTACGATTTGAGGTTCCTTTTTCTTTATTTTTTAGAAAATCATTGGATCCAGTAAAAATTGATTTATCTTGCTGTCCTCTTCAATAACTGCATAAGACCATTCATCTATCTTACTGTTTGATCTGGTTAGGTAGTTTTGGGACTAACTTTAGTATAAGAAAAATTTGGAAATAACTTTGGTATAAGAGTAGTTCTATTATTTGATTTAGTCCATTATGAAGGTGGTTCTTGGGCCTCGATTAAATAAGACTCAGAATCAAGTTTGATGAAAATAAGAGTCCGAATCAAGTTTGATGATATGAATGTGCTAAAGTTACCTACATCAGAATCAATTCGACATCAAACATCAAAAAAACACGGAATAGATTTATCAGAGAACTTAGTTGAAGACCGTTCGAGAGAAATCTTAACCTCCTCTCCAAGAAAAAAAAAGACATGGACTATAAAAGTCTCTAGCCATTGTCTATTACCTTTTGGTACAATAACATTAAAGATGGAAAAGTAATCACCATCAAAGGAGATACCACAACACGATTTGACAGTCCATTGTTTCGTTCTATCTTCCCAGAAAAGCATAGGATCAGATGAACATGAAAACGTTTAGGCTGTCATTTTCAATAACCACATAAGAACATTCGTTCATTCTCTCGTTTGAACTCGTTCACTGTGAAGTAGCTGATAACTACATGAGATCATTGATTGGTTTTTAAATTTGATATGAAGTTACCTCTCGGAAATTTATGTCGTGAGACAGATAACCATGCGTATAGCAGCATATGAATAAAATTTTCATACATGCATGTATACTTTCTATAACTAAGTCATATTTTTTTGTATATGTAGCCATACATGCATATAACATGCAAACGCACATACATACATACATACATACATACATACATACATACATACATACTTATCTAATTGTACCAAATAAAGTCATTTTTCTTTGAATAGTCTTTACAGACAAGTCTTTACAGACAAGTCTGGTTAAAGCTCTCTTGACTTTCAGTTCCTATTATGTACCTTTACACCTACCAAAATATTTACTTACATTCGTGTTTGTATATCTTAATTGTCTGCATATGTATGTGTACATATTTTTAATATGCATTTATATATATATTTACTTCAAAATCATCGCTGCATCAAACTCAAAACAAGGGGGGATAAATTTATCAGAAGAAGATGTACACCCTTTTACACAGGAGCTTTAATAAAATGATAGTGGCAATCATCAAGGGAGATAGTACAGCCACACTACGATTTGAGGTTCCTTTTTTTTTTTATTTTTTACAAAATCATTGGATCCAGTAAAAATTGATTTATCTTATTGTCATCTTCAATAAATACATAACAAGATTCTTTTACCTTACTGTTTGATCTGGTTAGGTAGCTTTGGGAGTAACTTTGGTATAAGAAAAATTTTGGTAACAGAGTAGTTTTATGTGATTCTTGGGCCTGGATTAAATAAGAGTTAGAATCAAGTTTGATGAAAATAAGAGTCAGAATCAAGTTTCATGATATGAGTGTGCCAAATTTACCTACATCAGAATCAATCCGACATCAAACATCAAAAAACATGGAATAGATTCATCAGAGAACTTAGTTGAAGACAGTTGGAGAGAAATCTCAACCTCCTCTCCAAGTTGTAGAAGAGAATAGAAGACATGGACTATAAAAGTCTCTAGACAGAAGTATCAATGGTCATTGTTTATTAAAGATGGAATAGTAATGACCATCAAAGGAGATACCTCAACCAGTAACGTTGGTAACCATCAATACGATTTGGCAGTCCATTGTCTCTTTCTACCTTCCTAGAAAAGCATAGGATCAGATGAACATGAAAAAGTTTAGACTATCACTTTCAATAACCACATAAGAACATTGGTTCATTCTCTTGTCTGAACCGGTTCACTGTCAAGTAGCTGATAACTACATGAGATCATTGATTGGTTTTTAAATTTTGATGCAATTCATTATGAAGCTAGATCTTGGAAATTTATGTTGTGAGACAAATACTCATGCGTATAGCAGCATATGGATAAAATTTTTAAACATGCACGTATACTTTCTATAACTAGGTGATATTTGTTTTGTATATGTAGCCATACATACATTTACATAACATGCAGGCGCACATACATACATACTTCTCTAATTATACCAAACAAAGTCAATTTTCTTAGAATGGTCTTCACAGACAAGTCTGGTCAAAGTTCTTTTGACTTTCAGTTCCTATTATGTACCTAATTTACACCTAATAAAATGTTTACTTACATTCGTGTTTGTATATCTTAATTGTCTGCACATACACACACACACATTATATATATATATATATATATATATATATATATATATATATATATATATATATATATATATATATATATATATATATATATATATATATATATATATATATATATATATATATATATATATATATATATATATAATGTGTGTGTGTGTGTGTGTGCACATATTTTTCATATGCATTTATACATATATTTACATATTTACTTTGTTAGAGGCCTTTTTATTTGTAACTTCGTTTCTTGTGATTATCCAGATGCAAATGCTAATATATATGTGAAGGTGTTAATTATAATGTGTTAATTAGAGGCCTCTTTGTTAGGTTGAAGGTGTTAATTATAATGTGTCTAGAGAACTTGATTGGACAGGAAAGTATTGACTCTATTTTGTAGGTATTCATCTCCATTTACATTTGATAACTTTTCTTTCTTGCATACATTAAACAACATATATGATGATAACATCACCTTAACCATGCTTGCTCCTTTTTTGGGTCTTCCCTTTATCTGATGAATCTTTGTTTCCTCCTTTTTTTCATGTTTATCTCTTTCCTAAAATCTATGTGTTGTTATTCCCAAGGTTCTTATACTTATGACATTTTTTTCATTTATGGACTATGGGGTTTTAGCGATCCACAAGAATAGCGTGTAATAGTAGCAATTTTCATTACAATGACCTCGACTCTAATGAACATTTTGATGAGAGAAAAAAATCAAGTTATGTCTATGATTGGGGGTAGTTTTTTGAGCTCACCTGATTTCGGTTTGACGTTCTAATTAAATCAATCTGTTTGAATTGTGAGATAATAATTGTGATCTCCTTAGATCATGTAGTTTTTGTTTGTTGGCATGAATCTTATATTAAATTGTATAATTTCATACACAGGTGAATAAATTGTATACGTCCTTAAAAATAATGATCGATAATGATACTTTAATGTTTTAAAGTGAAAGTTTTTAATATCTGTTAAAAATCACTAAAAGCAAATACCATGAAAGTTTTTAATACCATGATTTTGGAACGATAATAAGAACAAACAAATAAGAGGATTTGTTTACCACCAAAGAGCACACATGGAATTTTTATTTAATTAATAACTCGGGTGCAAGGTTAAATACACATGCCTTTATGGTTACACTCAACAATAGCCTATTTTTCAACAAATTTCAAACATATAAACAAAGAGGAAATTAGAAATAAGATATGGGAGATACAAAGAAGGCCATGTGCCTTGTCGCCGTGAGAAGGGGAAAACTATTGGGAAACGCTAAGGGGCTTAATGACATCAAAGAACCCAAAACTTGCAAGATATGAACTTCAAAAAAAGCTGAAATGTGAGCTCAAATGCAGCTCACAAACTATAACTCTAGGAACTTCCGATGGAACAAATGGAAACCCTAGTGCATTTGATGGAGATGTTCTTTGAGTGTTGAACTTTGTACTTCTATGCTCTCAAACTGATTTGCATTGCTAAAAGTGTGCAGAGTGGCGGATGCAAAAAATAGCACATTGAGAAGGAACTTAGCTTGCTCTGATATTAGTGTTGGGTGTGTGAGAGAGTGAGGAATCATGAATAGAAGTACACATAAGCGTGAAGAGGGAGATGAACACACAAAAAAAATGAGATGGTTGGAATATCTTTCTATTAATAGATGGTGAGAAATGATGAGTAGCATGAAAATGAGTGAAGTGTGAGATATAAGTAAATCCCTAAGTACTATGAACCACCACATATGTGTAGATAGTCATCAATTACTTTATCACATCATTGTCAAATGTTTGCACCAAAACATATGACTTGCACTTCTCAAGAGTTGAAGAAACCTTATATTTTAGGGAGTGAAGCTCACAGAAAGATGTTGAGAGCTCATAACTTGGTATGAATTGACCAGAGAGATTTTGCATAAATCTAATTGAAGTGTATAGCTAGCTAACGCAATTTGTTTGATGAATTGAGCTAAACCATATAGAGAGAAATAAGTCTAGCAAGTGTGGAGGGTCACATCGACTTTTGAAGAGCAAGGTGAAGTGTGCACACAGTCAGCTTCAATCATTCATATCTTGAGATATAGTGATCCGATGACCATGAAACTTAATATTTAGATACATGAAAATCTAACTAAGTGATCGAAGTTAAAGTATGTTAATTTGATATGCAAACATAGAGAAATTGATAAGAGAATAATACTGTGTACCTCAAGGTACTGTAGCGGCAAACAGAGAATGAAAACTCAAGACAAATGAATCAAAATATATATGTTACTAAACATATGATACATGGGAGATATGGAGGACTAATCCCAATTTTAGTGAGTACAAATTAAGCTCAAACGCTCAATTCAAAGCTTTGTGAATAGTTAGAGATGTCTTGCATCTTGTAGAGGTCGTTTTTGTACATGAATTCAAATTCGAATATGGTGAGTAATTTCCCTAAAAGTAATCCTAGACTTTAAGGATGCTTAAATTTGATTCCCATCTTACTATTTTTGGAATTATCTTCTATTATCGCAAGATTCCATCTCATTTTAGACTCTTACAATTATCTGAGATAAAGGATTAAGCTTTGGGATTTTACAATCATAATTTCATATGTACTGTTATGTGATGAAAAGCGAGAGTAATTAAAGATGTTTAGCAAAGCTCTTAGGATTGCTAATTGCACTAATAGCTCCCCCTTAAACCTAAGAAGCTTGTCTTTACTCCTTCAATATTTGTTACAAATCAACAATTGATTTGAACATGTTTACTTTGACTCCATCCAATGCCTTTATCATCATATATGCACATTGTTGATGAGTTGATACATATGATAATTCAATCTCCTTACTTGTAATTTTTTCCTTCACATAATAATAATGCAATTATATATGCTTAGTCTTGGCATGATAAATTGGGTTAGCAGCAAGATGTAATGATATGATGTTATCCCCAAAGTTATGTGGAGTAGAAGACCTAAGACCTAAATTAGAGTATAGAGTCTTAATCCACATTGCTTCCTGAGTTGCATTTGCAAGTCCCCTATATTCAACCTCTGCTGATGGGAGTGCAATACTAGGTTTCTTATTTGAAGAACATGAAATCAATTTTGTTCGTGCAAAAGTGAGATATCCAAATGTGCTTCTTCTATCATCTTTAGAGCCTGCCCAATCTGCATTAGAAAATAGTTTGATGTCTTTATCAGAGGTATATGGATAATACAATCCTTCATTGATGGTTTCCTTTAGGTATTTGAGGATCCTTTTCGTTGCTTCCATGTGAGGTTTTCTTGGAGTATGCATGAACTCACTTAGGACACTTACTCCATAGGAAATGTCCACTCTAGTTAGTGTAGGATAATTCAGACTAACAACTAGACTCCCATAGCTAGCTACATCTTCAATTTCCTCAACTTCATGAGTAGTAAGCCTTAGGTTCATTTCCATAGGCATACCTACAATCTTGAATTTTGCAAGCATTTCCTTTATGTACTTCCTCTAAGTAAGGTACATAACTCTTTTTGTATATACTACTTCCAATCATAGGAAGTATGTGAGTAAAACTGGATCACTTATTTTAAACTCCCTCATCTGAATCTTGATCATCCTCATTCCTTCACCATCATTACATGTGATTATAATGTCATCAATATATACACATAGGTATATGACTTTGAATTGGTTCCTTTTAATGAAGATGGAAGGATCTACTTTGCTCACATTGAATCCCTTATCATTCAAATAGGTAACAAACCTATGATTCCAAGCCCTAAGGGCTTGCTTAAGGCCATAAAAACTAGCAAATATATTCTGGACATGATGAGTCTTCAAAACCAGGAGATTGAACCTTGTATACCTCCTCTGATATCCATCCATTTAGAAAAGCATTTTCTACATCCATTTGATAAATTTTCCAATTCTTGGAAGATGCAATACTCATACATACCCTAGTGATAGGCATCTTTGCAACAGGAGAAAAAGTTTCTTCATAATCAATACCTTAATGTTTGTGCATACCCTTTGGCCATTATCCTTGCTTTGTACCTCTTGATAGATCCATCTGAGTTTTTCTTTACCTTATATATCAACCTTGAGCCTATGAATTTCATAGATGGAGTTTCGGTAACCAAATTTGATTTTCTTGTAAAGAATCTATCTCTTCCTCCATGGCAATCATCCACTCTGGCTTCTTCTTTTCTTCCTAATATGAGGAGGGCTCCTCAAAGTTTGATTCATGAGCTAGATATAACAAATGAAGTATCTTAGCCATACCTTTATGGCTTTCTCTTTTCTCTAGTTGACCTTCTAATTGTTTGCTGAGTTTGATTTTCTTGCAATCATCTTCAAACCATGATTTGTTTTCATGAAACACAACATCTCTACTTACAATAAAGCCTTTGTTACTTGTATTGTATAATCTATAATCTTTCGATTAAGCTCATTGCCAATGGAGATGCATTTCTCTACCTTAGGGTCCAATTTTCCTCTAATGTATGAACGTACGTGTGCATATGCAATGCACCCAAAGATCCGCCTATGCTCAAGGCTACATCTCCTTCCATTCCAAGCCCCATATGGTGTCATGCCATCCAAAGCATTGATCTTCCAACCTCCACGATTATCCTATTCATTCTTTCTCACACTCCATTTTGCTCAGGAGTATATCCAATGGTAATTTCTCTTTTGATCCCTCTCTCTTGGAGATAGGAATCAAAGTCATGGGAGAAGTATTCTCCCCCTTCATCTGACCTTAGTCTCTTTAGAGTTTTACCTATTTTATCTTCCACCAATGCTATATATTTTTGAAACATGAAACCACTTCATCCTTATGCTTCATGTAATACAATATATTCCATCTACTACAATCATCTATAAATGACACATAATACCTTCATCCAGAGATTGAAGGCTCCTTGCTTGGTCCCCATACATCTATGTGGACAATCTCCAATAGGTCTCCATGTATGTAGCCTTTCTTGGTGAAGGGTTGCCTATGTGACTTATTAAATTGACAAGAACTACATTTATAAATCATATGTTGTTTTGAAATGTTTGGAAGTCCAAGTACACTCTGATCCCTATTTCTTTTTTTGAGAGCCCTTTCACCTATGTGAGCTATCTCTTGTGCCAAATCTCTAACTCTAATAGAGTTTGGTGCCATAATTGAACAATGCAATGTTCTTGGTGTCTTGGAATTCAAAGGTGAACAATCTACATGATTTTTCTCCTCTTGGTATCTTTTTGAATCCCTTATGTGGGTCTTAAACAAATGCTCCATGCATGGTGAATCTCACCTGCAATCCCTTCTCAACAATTCGAACCACACTTATGCGGTTCTTGGTAGTAGTTGGCACATAGAGTACTCTACTCAATAAGTTCATATTGCCATCTAAAGCCTTCACATTACCTATCTTCTTGAATGGATGCCTTATGTCATCTCTAGTTTGGACTTCATGTCTATTCCTTGGGTCTTCCAAATTTGAGAGTAGAGATGCATTGCCTACCACATGATTTGAGCATCCTGAGTCTATATAAGATACATGTCCCTCTGCTTTACCTTCCTTCATAGTCATGTTCATGAGAAGAAGTGAGTCTTTTTGAGTTAGATCATCTGGATAGTTCTTGTAGTCTCTCCTCCTTTGTATCCACTTTGGTAATTGTTATTTTTGTATGAGTTTTTATTGTATCTGTATGAGTTGTTAAATCTTCCTCTTGAGCTTCCATGGCCTCCTCTGTTCTATCCTCTTCCTCTCTGATTTCTTGGCTTTTTAAAAAAATTTCAATGATATGATTGGTTAGCCCACATGTCACTTGGTGATGAGCCTTGAGCTCTCCTACCTTGTTTTGCTCCTCTGCCTCTTCCGCTTGAGCCTCTACCTCTACGTGAAAATTTCTTGAGAGCTATTACCTTCATCATCACACTTTTTACCCTTGCCTTTGTTATCTTTGATTTTATTCTTATCTGTATAGAGAGTAGAGGATTGATGGGTTGTCTCTATTCTCATAAGCTTTGCCTCACGTGTGAATAATTGTCCCATGAGTGTGTTGAAATCCAAAACTTGCATGTCCATGTAGAGATCCATAGTTGTGGTGAAGGCTTCCCATTTGTCATGAGCTTTGATTCCATTGATGACCTGCCTCACTATTTTCTCTTCGTGTATGACTTCTCCAATGCTTCAAAGTTAGTTTGCAATGCCCTTCATCTTAGTGAGAAAGTCAATCACATTTTACATGGGCATATTCTTGAGTGTTGTAAACTCCATTCATAGTTGGTTCTTCCTTGCCTTGGTGCTTAGTGAGAAAACTGCTTTGAGCGCATTCCAAGACTCTTGTGATGTTTTACAATTCCTAATGTGTGGAAGTAAAAAATCAGAGATAGATTTGAGAATGTATGACCTTGCCAAAGCATCCTTTGAGCACCATGCATTCAATCTTTCTTGCTCCTCTTGTGTTGGTTGAACTTTGCTTATGAGGATTTGCATCATCTCATTTCTAGTTATGTAACCATAGAGATTCCTTCCTAGTAGATATGCTTCCATTCTAAGTTTCCATGCTCAGTAATTGCCTCGATCTAGATTTTCAATAGATGAGGGGAATCCATCACCCGTGATACTTAGTTGCTCTAATAACACTCTAAAGAGGTGATGGGATATGTGGAAAGATGAGGTGGTGCTCCAACAAACCTGCTCTACACCAACCAATGTAATTCCATGGTTGTTTATTGTAATTCTTTGGCTCCCAAAATATGTGTAGATATTCACCAAGTACTTTGTAACATCATTTTCAAATGTTTGTACAAAAATGGATGACTTGCATTTCTCAAGAATTGAAGAAACCTTCTATTTTTAGGAGGTGAAGTTCACAAAAAAATGTTGAGAGCTCATAACCTAGTATGAATTAACTAGAGAGCTTTTAGAAATATTTAATGGAAGTGTATAGCTAACCAATTCAAGTTATTTCATGAATTTAGTTGAACCATTCAAAGAGAAATAAGTCTAACAAGTCTAGGGGGTCACCCCAACTTTTCATGATCAAGGTGAAGTGCAAACACAGTTAGCTTCAATCATTCATATCTTCAGATCTAGTGGTGCAATGACAATGAAACTTGATACATAAACACATGACATGTGTAACTAAATGAGTTAATTTGATACATGGATGTAGAGAAATCGATCAGAGATAACCACTATGTACCTCAAGGTACTGTAGTAGCAAATTGAGAATGACAACTCAAGATAAAGGAGTCAAAATAGATATGATATTGAACATATGATACATCACAAATATGGAGGAATACTCTCACGTGTAGTGGGTACAATGTAAGCTCAAACTCTCAGTTCAAAGCTCTATGAATATCTCGAGATGTCATGCATCTTGTAGAATCCGTTCAAGCAAATGCTTTTAGCCATAGATGGCTTACCTTCCAACTTAGATTTTGACTCCTCATTTGTGCAAAACTTTACACTTTGCACTGAGAACTCATCAACTCTTTGACCATCGAGATTGCACCTGTTTCAGAAGACACTCATCACTTCTTCGCATATCAATGTTTCTACACATGATTCTCTTAGCCTGTTTGCATTTAGGCTCTCAAATCTTAACCATAGATGCATTAACTATGGAAATATATATCTACAAAAGGATTTCTGATATAATCAAACACAGAAGGAGAACTAGAGAAAAGGTCGACGTGCAATTCTCTGAAAATTCTTTCTATTCAACTCATCATACATCTGATGGATGATACACATGATACTCATGATCTATTCCTTTCTATCTCATCTATACTTCATCTCTTTCTACTTTATACGACCATATACACGTATATATATATATGTATATATATATATATATATATATATATATATATATATATATATATATATATATATATATATATATATATATATATATATATATATATATATATATATATATATATATATATATATATATATATGAGTATTGATTCATCATTACTTCAAGTATTTTGAAGTATTTACAAAACTAATGTACATATGTTTATAGAACTTTTCTTCCTAAACCTTCACTTCACTTCATGAACTTAGACTTCAATCTTTCCTTCATGTCTTTATTTCTAAGCTTCATATAATCACCAATTGTTGATTGTGTTGCTCCAACAGCTCCCCCTCAATCATCAATTGTGATTACCTGCATCTTCTTTATTCCTTCCATATCTTTAAACCTCTGCAACTTTGGTCCATCCAAGCTCTTTGTCATTACATCTGCAAGCTGATCTTTTGTAGGAGTATGTATGACTTCTATTTCTTTATCAACAACCTTCTCTCTCAAAAAATGATATTGAATCTTAATATGTTTATTCCTAGCATGAAACACAGGATTAGCTGCCAAATATAAAGAACTCATATTGTCTCCACAAATGATATAACATGGAGATTTCATATACTCCATGTTGAGTATATGAAATCTCCATTCCCAAGAAGAATGACAAATTTCCCAAGTCACTGATTTTGAATTCTTTCTCCATCTGCTTCTTAATCATGTGTATACCTTTGTCATCTATTCCTGTAAGTATTATTTCATCAACACAAATACAAACATAAATAAATTCTTCCTCACTTGCTTTGACTAGCAAACTACTATTTGCCTTTGATGCTTGAAACCCAAGTTCCTTCAAAACTTTCCATGCCCTTGGGCCCTGCTTCAAACCATACAAAGCTCTCTTAAGCTTACACACATGATCTGGATACACTTGATCTTTGAAACCATTTGGTTGTTCCATGTAGACTTCATCTGAAATATAGCCATTCAAAAATGCATTCTTCACATCTAATTGAGACAATTTCCAACCTTTGCAAGCAGCAATTGCTATGAGAGTCCTTATGGTTGTCATCTTTGCAATAGGACTATAAGTTTCATCATAGTCCACACCATATGTCTGTGCATATCCTTTTACAACAAGCCTGGCTTTGTACCTAGATACACTTCCATCTGCAAACCTTTTTGTTTTGTAAACGCATTTACATCCAATGATCTTTTGACTATTTGGTTTAGGAACCAAATCCCATGTTTCATTCTCCATCAATGCATCATATTCTTCTTGCATAGCTTTTTTCCAATTCTCCTTTCCTTTTGCTTCATCATATGTGGATGGATCTTCATCTCCTTTTATCATATAAGCATAATCTTTAGTAGTCAAGAATGAAGTATCATAGCTCTATACCTTTTAGGTTTCCATTTGTGCCTAGATGACCTTCTGAGTTCTCCACTTCTTTAAGTTTTTGGTTCATCATATTCTGGATCAAACGTTGGCCTTTCTTCTACTTCAACTTGTCCTTCATTATTCTCTTCTTCATCACATATTTGAACCTTTGATTTACCTTTCTTCTGATTCAACATTTCCTCATTACCTGCATGAACATTAAGTGTACCTGCTCATAGCCAATGAACACATACTTTTCTGCTTTAGGTTCTAATTTATTCCTCAATTGAGATGGCACATATGCATAAGCCAAACATCCAAATACTTTGCAATGATCCAAGGTAGGTCTCTTACCCCACCAAGCTTCATATGGTGTCATACCCTGCAAAGCTTTACATGGTAACCTATTGACCAAGTATGTGGCTGTGTTTACAGCCTCAACCCACAAATAATTTGGACAATTTTTCTCCTTTTTCATTGATCTTGCAAACTCAACAAGAGTTCTATTTCTTCTTTCTGCTACCCCATTTTGTTGAGGAGCATACCTGCAAGTAACCTCTCTCTTTATACCTGCATTCCACAAATAATCACTGAATTCAGTTGAAAAATACTCTCCCCCTCCATCTGATCTTAACCTCTTCAATTTTTGTCCTGTAATTCTTTCTACATATGCATGATAGTGTTTGAATGTATTAAACACTTCTTACTTGTCTTTGATCACATAGATTGTGATTCACCTGGTAGAATCATCAACATATATGACATAATATCTTGAACCATTTATACTAAAGTCCTTTGAAGGACCCCACACATCTGTATGTACCAATTTAAGTCTTTGTGAGTACATAAAACCATGCTTATTATATGATTGCTTATGAGCCTTACCTAGCTGACATGCTTCACATCTGTATGTCATGTGTTGACCTGCAACATTAGGTAATCCAAGTACTGAACCATTATTAACCATCTCTTTGATACCTCTTTCATTGAAGCGTCCAAGCCTTTTATTCCAAAGGTCCAATTCAGACACCTTTTGCTCTCCATATGTGAACATAGCATGTCCAACATTACCTTGTATCTTTAGTGTGAAGAGCCTTCCTTCCTTCTTTCATGTAACAGTTTTCTTATACCCTTGGCTAGGGTCTTCAACATAAACTCCATCATTAGTGAACCTTACCTCATATCCTTTTTCCACAATCTGTCCTACACTAATCAAATTCTTTAGAATTGTCATCTAACTTGGAAGTTAGGGTTCCACAAATGTCTGGGCTCTCATAATGGCTTCTCCTCATAATGGGGGCCTTACAACTTAGAGCACCATGGATCATTTGTGGACACATGAGGGTGGGGTATTGAGCATATCTAACACCCCCCTCAATGTCCACCCTACGGTGAACTACCTCCTTGGTCCAATCCCAAGCTTTGGAAAGTGTCGAAGAAGTTGCTCTCTCCCAAGAGCCTTGGTGAAGATGTCTGCTCCATTTTCTTCAGTAGGTCAATAGCTTATCTCCACGACCCCATCCTCAATCAACTCACGCACATAGTGATACTGGATTTCTATGTGCTTGTTACGTGCATGGAAAACAGGATTTTTGGCGATGGCCATGCAACTTTGGTTGTCACACTTCAACTCTGTAGCCTCCTATCCTTGTATTCCTGTGTGCCATAAGATCCTCATCAACCATACTACTTCACATGCTGCAATGCATGCAGCTTTGTATTCAGCTTCAGTAGAAGATAATGCTACAGTCGGTTGCTTCTTACTAATCCAAGAGAAAATCCCTAATCCTAAAGAAAAGCAATATCCAGAGACTGATTTTCTGGTATCAATATCTCTTGCCCAATCTGAGTCACAGTATCCGACTAGAGATGATCCTTCTTCATAAAGAATACCGTAATCAGTGGTTCCTTTCACATACCTGAGTATCTGCATGCTTGCCTTCCAATGAGTTTGGCAAGGCTTATTAGAGAACCTGCTTACTACTCCAACAACATAAGAGATGTCTGGTCTGTTATTGCACAAGTAGATGAGGCTTCCAAGTAATTTCTTGTATCTTCCAATATCCATTGAAGGTGAAGTATCTTCAATAGATAATTTTGTGTTGACCTCCATAGGTGTAGAAATTTCCTTGCAATCCTCCATGTCGAATGCCTTCAATATCTACCTTGCATACTTTTGTTGAGAGATGAAAATCTTCCCTGGTTCCTGCCAAACTTCAAGACCTAAGCAATAATGCATTAGGCCCAAGTATGTCATTTCAAATTCTAAACTCACGGCATCTTTTGTTTGTTGAAGAAGAGCATCATCATTTCCTGTAATCACAAGGTCATCTACATAGAGTACAAGCACAATTGTCTTCCCTCCTCTCTTTAGAACATACAAGTTAGCATCATCTTTTGAAACCTAGGTCCAAGAGATACTTATCTATTCGTTGGTACCATGCTCTAGGGGCTTGTTTTAGCCCATATAATGCCTTCTTCAGCTTACATACCTTGTTCTCTGAATTGGAAGCCTCAAACC
Organism: Ceratopteris richardii; assembly: GCA_020310875.1. Lineage (NCBI taxonomy): Eukaryota > Viridiplantae > Streptophyta > Polypodiopsida > Polypodiales > Pteridaceae > Ceratopteris > Ceratopteris richardii. The sequence continues at coordinate 132,631,818 of CM035438.1, forward strand.
TTGGTGGCTGAGACACATATACCTCCTCCTTGAGGTCTCCATTCAGGAACGATGGCTTGACATCCATGTGATAGACTGGCCAATGCTTATGTGTAGCCACAGCTAGTACTACTCGGATAGTCATTCTTACAGTCAGGGCAAATGATTCACAAAATTCAATGCCTTCAACTTATGAGTATCCCTGTGCAACAAGTCTTGGTTTATACTTTTCTAGAGTACCATCAGCCTTTTACTTTAGCTTCTAGACCCACTTGGTGCCAATGACTTTACGCTTAGGGGGTCGATCCACTAGCTCCCAAGTTCCATTCTTCATGATCTTGTTGTATTCTATTTGCATGATAGCCCTCCAATTCCGATCATGGAGTGCCTCTTCCACATTGGTTGGTTCCTTTGCTTCTTCTTGAATGAGATCAGCCATCAAGGCTGTGTTTACAATATGGGCGTTTTCCCGTCTCTGTTCCTCTATTCTCTGTGATCGCCTCGGTCCATCTGCAACCTGCTCTAGTGACTGTGCGATGGGGTTTGCAGAATCATGGAGCTGCCTCACCCAACGTGGCAATGGCTTTTCCACTTGGGTGTCGGCAGGTTGGTGACTTTCAGACTCATCATCTGAAGATGATGCTTCCTTCTCTTGTGTAGAAGGGATAGCTCTTGGGCAAGGTTCATAGTGGATTGCCCCTTTGCCTGATGATAAAGTGGAAGCTCTCTTTTCCTCCTCCATTGCATGTGGCTGCTCCTCCTTGAACACCACATCACAACTCGCCATGATCTTCTTAGCCTCAGGGTCATAAATCTTATAAGCCTTCTTATCTTTACTGTACCCTAGGAAGATACATTTGATGCTTTTTGGTTGAAGCTTGTTTCTCTCCCTATCTGGAACATGTACATAAAATTCACTTCCAAATACGTTGAAATGGGAAACAGAAGGCTTTTTACCAGTGTAGGTGGATAAGGTCTTAAGCCCGTAGAATGTGCAAATGCTTGCACCTATATCTAGCTATCTCTATGCAATTTCTCGTAGTTTGCCAAGTTTATTTCACCCTCAAACCACAATTTGACTAATGTGGTTCACTTTCCCGATCTCGTTAACTTATTTCTTGGTCCTATTGCCTTCTTTGCATAAAAGGTCCTTTTCTTGGTCCTATAGGCATTGCTCCCTTATACTTACTTTCCACGTTCTTGCTGAAGCAAGTTCAAGCTTGGTCAACACCAAGTGCACCCTCAGCCAAAAGTTAATTTACCCTATCACTTTGGGGAACACCGCGGGAAATCTTGGAGTCTTATTGGAATCAGCAGAACTACTCTTGGTTGGCCTTCAATTTGGAGCAGGAGTTAGATTGAATAAAAAGAAAGCACGTCTCACAAACAAGTTGCCTCAAGTGGAGAAGAAAAAAAAACACACACACATTGCCCAATGCCTAGCCAATCTCACCGTGTCCTTGCCTCTCAATCTCACACTCTCTTATATCCACATCCACTCATACCTTCAGCACATGCATACCTTTTATGCATATACCCTTACCCCACTTCCTTTCACTCACTTTCTTTTCTTCCTTCCCACACACAACCACACATGTATAATCCACACCCATGCACACACTCACTTTCACCTTTCTCTCACACTCACATTTACTCTCAAACTTTTAGGCTCACATACATACACCCTCTCACTTTCATCTTCACTCTCCTCATACCTGCAGTACACATTTGCACACTTCCACTTGCACTTCACTTCCTTTCACCTTTCCTCGCTTCCCCTCTTTTCCTATCTTACTCTCTCTTTCCCTTTCACACACACATATATCTGCACAAACCACGCTCACATACACACCTGTTCTCCCTCTCCTCTATTTCTTCGGTAAAAACAAAGTTCTTCAATTATTCAAAACCCCCACTCTTTGTATCACAAGATGAAATTGTCACTCTATAAACAAACTCATCTGCATCGCTTTGTTATGACTCTCAAGCAACAAAAAGGACAGGAAATAAAATGCACTCTAGAAATTTCAACAGTACCTCAGATGGTTCAAAGGTGGAAGAGAACATGCGAATCACGACAATATTCAACTCCATAGTGTTGAGAGACACCTCTCCATCAACAACACTACCCTTCTCTTAGGATTTACATTCAAGTAAATATGCATCCATTATGCCACTTCAAACTCATCTCCGGCTCAGAACCACTTCAATGTTTGAAGATCTTAATCGGGTCTTAGCTACTATAAACTTCGGTCTGCATCGAAAGCTTGAATTTTGTTCCAATCTTGCATTAGCCGGCCTGTCAGCTCTTCGAACTCTCATGGTCATCCATGCCTCATGTATGGCTGCTGATATATCTCCTCGAGTGTCTTGTCAGGAACCCTTGCATAGCTCTCGATAGAGCTAACTTTCTTAACCTCTGTGTGTCTCTGTAATCTGCTAATGCTCATACATCAAAAAATACTTTAGCTAGAAGAACCATGTGCATAAGGTCGCTACACGCATTCTTCACCCAAAATGTCCAAGGGCCATTCACACAAAACATCCTCATGTATTCAATCCATTTGACTTGCATTGATATTTGTTCACTGTCACTTTACCAGTCATAGGCTGTCACTATATATCTTAGCAGCCATAAAACTGACAATGAGCTTTCTATGAAAAAATCTCCACTTTAGCTGCAAGAGATTCAGCCTCCTATCCTCTTCGGCAAATATAGCACCAGAAATGATGCTTTCCTTACACTCAGCACTATGTTCTTAAAAAAATCCCCACAGGCCAATGACCCAACTCTAACAATCTTGCCCTCCTTTTGCCCCCCAAGGAAGTGATGACCCTTTCTTCTTCCTCACCTTTGTGTCCTTCTACTGTTATCTTGAAAGAAAATGAACCCCCAGCCCTCAATAGCACAAGGATCCCATTGATGGCCTCCGTCTTCTTTCTATCTGCACATGAAAATACCACAAGGAAAAAAAAACATAGCCGTGATGCGATGCTCCTCCTCCCCCTTTTTGTCTATCGTAACAGGTCGATCTTGTCCATACTTCTGCAAACAGGGAATGAGCAAAGATTGTGTTGCATTTCCACCCACATCGACATACCCCGAGGCTTCCTTCTAGGGTTGAAATGTGCTGAACACAAACGGTTAGCCTGATCTACTACTGATACAGCCTGTAGTAGAGCCCCTTCTCACTCCCGAGTGGATAGAACCTTTTAATGCAGCTAGGGGCCCAAAAAGTGGAGAGCTCCCCCTTCTTCAGATCAATTCTCTAAGCTACAGGACTTTTATTTTCTGCCTTTCCTTGTTCGGGTACCCTGTGCATGACCTATTTCGATGTATCAGTCTTCAGTTATATCCATCCTTCTGATGACATGAAATCAACCACTGATTACCATCACATGTATCTGATTCTTCGCGGATTGTGCAGGAGTCTTCAAAATGGAGTGCTTTGGCTACTGAAGGAGGTTGCACTTTGAGCTTCTCCCCAAGCTGTTCTTCAACCTCCTAACAATAATTATGCTCCTTTCGTGATTTTAGTCCTGTAGATTTTGACACCTAGCTCTTCACCTATCATTTCAGATTCATGGTCTTCTATGTTGATTTATGAAGCTAAGTTCCTCCCAAGATTTGGTTGGCAACGTTGTTTTCAGCATCACATCATCTGTCTTTTGTCGCCGCTTTTTCTATATGAAAGAAAGAACATGTGCACAACCTCCCTCATCAAAGGAGCTCATATTTGAATTTGCTGCAGCCACAACTTGATTCGCCGACATCATAGCACCATATAACTGCTGTGTCAAACTCGTCTGAGGGTGGTCATGGCTTCTTAGAGCTGACTCCAATGCCAAGTATGTATGCTCAAAAGATCCTTCCAAGTTTCCACAGGTCAGAGTCACCAGTTGGTAATGAGGTCAAAGACTTCAAAAACCCTGAACTTTCGATATCAGTAGAGCGAGATATGGCACCTAGCAGGCCATCGTTGTGAAGCATGAACCATCAGATATCCAAGGGAGTTACAAGCAGCACAAGCTCTCACGTCTCCTGTTCTCGCTCATCTGGTAGAACCGCATATCCTAGAAAGTAAAGGGTACATCACAACATCTGAGAAACCTTCAACAATACACCTTAGAGCATATCAAAATCGAGGGCATTGAATTTGCGGACAAGTACCATACTATACGATGAAAGCACTTTAGGTTAAGCAAAAAAAATCATATCAATAAGGTAGTTTTTTCAAGCCTGTGTGGGGTGGAAAGAACCAAATTTTGTCCGTTTTTTCTTCTGTTGTGTGTGCAGGACTTTGCTTTCCACAGTACCCGAATCATGGTTATGACGAAACCTCTTGCACATTGAACAATAGTACTTAGCAGCTTCCCAATCCGAGTGTGCAGCAAGTAAAGGAAGCTCATTCCTTCCTGAACTCTGCAAGTGCTGAAATCTTCAGATTGCCAACACCTGACGGCATAACAACTCCTTCTCTTTGCATGTTTTCATCCTCGCATAGTTGATGCAGAATATATTCCTTCTTTTCTCACTTAAGCGCTCTCTCTCTCCCAAAAGACAGAACGAGTCCACCTCCCCCTCCTTCCACGATGGACAATTCCCTTTTTTTCAATGTACCTGCACATAACAAGCAAAAAAGGAAAGGAAAAAAAACCCAAATCACATACCTGCTAAACTCGCCCTCCTCTTCTGATGCCCACCAGATTACCTTCCTCTACTCCCCGAAAGAGCCACCCCAGTCTAATCTTCTTTATTCTGCCAAAACGAAAAAAACCCCAAGTTCTTCTCTTCCCTCCTTCGGCTCTATGAAACTGCACAAGAAGAACCCCTCTTCCCCCCTTGATGGCACGATCCCACACTAATTGCTCAGAGAAAAAAAAACCCCAAAACTCCACACTCCCCTTGATGAGGTAAAACCCCTTGATCTATGTTGTCCAATCCCTCGTTCCTTTCTTTCTCCCATACCTATGCAAACTAAGAAAAACAACAGCCTGTTGTCTCCCCCAAAAGAAGAAGCAGCAGCCTGTGGACAAAACGAAGAAGAAAACCCTCAGAGCTTCCTCCCGATGGATACCAGAAAAACACACAAACTCCCCTTGTCGCTCGTTAGATGGCTAAACTTGCTCCTATCCTTCTGTGATCAAGTCCTCCAGCCATGCGAATCAAGTCATCCTCTATCGATTATGCTTTTCCCATAAATCAGTGCTTTATTCCCAAATCTTTGGATGCTTAGCATGTGTTTTCTCTTATATGAGTCATCATGCCTGGAGAAAATGAAGAACGAGCCTCTCCCACCTTGCTTTTCTTCTTCGATATAAGATATTGACTCACTGGAGAATTTTGAAGAAAATGCTCAAAGAAGAGCCTATCTATTTGGTTTTCTCTCTCTCTTCCGATCTCCTTTAGTCATCCAGAACTCGTGTCCGTCTGTCTCCAGAAGAGAAAGCCCCAAGATCATCATGTGTCTCCTGCACTTTGAAGCCCCAACACATGGCTACTTCCTTTTACATTCATGCTCCCTTTTGTCTGGAATGCCTCCTTACGCTGCTAATTTTCCATGTCTCCTTCCTGCCTTTGATTCTGTCTTGCACACCTACACCCCGGTGCTCCTCGTCTTTTTTCCACCTTCCCCCTCCAAAAACAAGAATAAAATACGACTTCTCCCCTACTAACCCACTCCTTCTGACCCTCTGACAGCCCACCACTCTCACATCCAATCACACACGCATACACATTAACTTTTTTTGTTTTTTTTTATTTTTCTCTTTTTTTTTCATATTCTTTCCTTTTTCCTGTTTTGTTTTATTTCTCTCTTTTTTTTAGGTATTATTTTTTCCATTTTTATTGTTATTTTTTTCTTTTTTGTTTTTAAGTACATGTTTTTCTCCTCTCTCCTTTTTTATCTCGTTTTTTTTAATGTCTTTTCATGTAATTCTTTTCTCTTCTCTTTTCCTAATTTCATCCCCCTCTCACATTACCTGATAACAGATACCATTAGCTACTCTAGGCTACCATGTTTGATCAGAGTTCATCGCTGACGATCAACATTTCTCCTTGTAAGAGACCTGCAATAAATATATAAACTGTAAAATAGAAATACATCAATACAAAAAAATCAATAGTTTATCAGGGTAACATACTCCCCTCCACTTGTTTGCGATGTCGTCCTCGATGAGCCAATTTGGTACCTGTACTCAAATCATCCAACATGTGATCATCACTCAATCAAATACAAATCTTTACCTTGCATACCTATTCTCTTCTTCCTCGATGTAGCACCTGCAATCACACTCAACCCTCATGCATTAGTATCAAAACCAATCACATCGCTTACCAATTTCATATACCTTCTCGTACCTTTCATTGCCATGTCCTCCTGTCTACAACTCATCAAAACATGTCAGACCACTTTTTTCATCAAACATGACGTCAGAATGGAAATAACACACACACACACATCACTCACATCACACATGCAAGCTCTTCACACACAATATAGATGCAAGCAGAAGACATGTCCACATTCCCTCTTGTCACTCTTCTCGACTATTCATTCGACACGTCACAAATCTCTATTCCACATGCATACTCAACACACTTTTCACGCGCACCATATTTATGTAAACAAGTACCATTCTTAAATTTCAATTTTTTGATGCCCTACCCGGCTATACTGCCACCTTCCCAATTCTTCTTTCGTTTCTCATTGAGTCCTCCTCTCTATTTGTCATGCCTCTTCAACCTAGGGTTTCCTATTCCCACTTGCCTTCCTATCTATCTCTCGGTTTTTGCTTGCTCATCGACTAGATCCTATGCTAGATCACCACCACCTCTCTGAAAATGATGGATACAAGACAAAGACGTCTCAAGCCTAACTTGAGCTCACCTCGACAAGACCGCTCATTGTCAACGTGATTCTGGACTTCACAGGTCGTTGCACAACCTAAGAACCAAAATGAGCACCTCCCAAGAGTTCGCAGATGAACAAAGTCACTAGCACGCTTGGATCCCTCGAGTCCAAGTCTTCCACAGACACGTCGCAACCAAAACCCTAGCCGAGCTTAAGCTTTGATTTGACATGCCTCATCAAGAGTCCACACATTCCCAGATCCCCACAAACACAGACACATATTCCCATCCGAGCATCATGCTCTCTCACCTCTCTTTTGTCCCCCCTCGAGAGAGGAATTTTCTTTTTCTTGTTTTGTTTTTCTTTTCTCACCCGGCCAAAGGGACTCCATCCGCCTATCGGCCCACATAGGCACATAGCCCCATATAGGACAGGCCTACAATGGAACTAGCGTTAGCTCGTGGCCTCGATCACCCAATCAAGGTTGTTCCACCCACCTACTAGCCCACTACAGTGCACCGACAACACACACATATACACAATTATTTTTTTTCTTGGTTTTTTTTTTTCAATTCCAAAGTCTCGAGAATTAGGAGACAGAAAAAAGGCCCTTTTCCCAACCCAACCAATCATGAAACACACATATATACCCCCCCATGGACATCCCGATGAGACACATCTCCTCTCTACCGCTACTCAAGCCAAAATCCAGCCACTAATGCCTTGGTTAACTTTTCCTCTCGAAACCCGCACACACTAACTATCTTGTTGACCTGAAACCTCAAAAAGTGTCACTTTAGTTCCTAAGCATATAACACACTCGATCCGTCCATCCTCACATCTCAGACTCGCAATCCCACGAAGCAAACCCTAATCAGACCCAAGCCGTCCTCATCGACATCCATCGCCTCGTCTATTTCTTTTTCATCTCCAACCTCTGCCTCGCAGAGATTCCACCTGACCTGATAGATGACTTGGATAATTACCATTAGCCGTTGTACCTCTTAGTGCCTCAAGCCTCGCTGCTAGGTCTCTTAATCCTTGTTTGTTGTACTCAACATCGCTCTGATATTGGAACAGATCATAGTCGATGCTTCGGAATCGATTCCATATTTTCTCCATTTCTTCGTCTAACTCTTTCATCCTTTTTTCAGATCCGAGGGGAATATCCTCCCTCTTCTCAACTCGAACGATCAACTTCTCAACTTCCTCTCTAATCGATCTTTCCTCCCAAATCCTATTCATATTTTCTACATCTAGATCATCTATCTTCTCCGACAATTCATTCTTCATTCTTTCTAACTCTATTCCGAATGCATCTAACCTATCCAACATGGCCTTCAACTCTCCTTCCATTTTTCCTACTTTTGGGTCCTCTATCTGTCCTCCCGTCTCGTCGTCTTTCCGATTCATCCACCTATCGAGCTTGCTACTCAGCCTTGCATTCTCTTTCTCTAACTGTCTCATTTTCTCATCACTCTCTGCTTGAGCACGCTGCATCCTTTCTAACTCCATGTGGACATCCTCACCAGCTCTACCCGCTTGATCACTATATTTATCGATCAAACTTTGCACTCTTTCCATTTCTTGCTCTATTTGCTCAAGTCTCTTTATCAGGTTCTCATCTCTCTCGGACTCTTCTTCGATCGCAACTCCCAAGCAATCGGCTACCATCAAGCCGGATCTCAAGTCCAAGATCCCTTTTTCACTCTCAAGCCTCACAACGTCTTTCCTCAAGCTTTTGTTTACTCTTTTCAACTCTTTGTTTTCGCTTTCCAATGCTCGTACTTGCTTTTCCCAAGTTCCTAGGACCTCGACCATTTTCACTTGATTTTCCTCTAATTTCTCTATTTTGACCCTCTCCTTATCTTGCTCTTCTTGAAGACACTCCCACTGTCGTTGTATGCTTGCCAACAAACTCTCGTCACTTTCGGCTTTCACATAAAGGGATGAAAGTGACATGCTAACCTCTTTGGCCACATCCTCCTCAACGAGAACATCCTTTGTGCGACATACGTGCTCACACAACCTTTTCTCTCCACAATCCGTGCATGCAGGAACAAAGTCCAATGGACTAGCACACGAGGGCAAAATTTTGTGATGTGTCCTATCTTCTCGCAACACCAACACCGAATGTAATTCGAGATTGGGCCAACTCGGTGACATTCATATGCACGATTTCTCATTGGGTGCCCAAATCCGCTTCAACTTCTAATCCCTCTCGGAGTTATCATTCTCGAGCTAATTTCTCGAACATCTACAACTTGCGTACTTTGTGCCATCTCTCTACCTAGACCAATGCACTCAATCTGGGCCGACGGGCTGTGCCGCACAATCTCACTTTCTTTTCTTCCTTCCCACACACAACCACACATGTATAATCCACACCCATGCACACACTCACTTTCTCCTTTCTCTCACACTAACATTTACTCTCACACTTTTAGGCTCACATACATACACCCTCTCACTTTCATCTTCACTCTCCTCATACCTGCAGTACACATTTGCACACTTCCACTTGCACTTCACTTCCTTTCACCTTTCCTCGCTTCCCCTCTTTTCCTATCTTACTCTCTCTTTCTCTTTCACACACACATATTTCCTCGCTTCCCCTCTTTTCCTATCTTACTCTCTCTTTCTCTTTCACACACACATATATCTGCACACACCACGCTCACATACACACCTGTTCTCCCTCTCCTCTATTTCTTGTGTAAAAGAAAGTTCTTCAATTATTCAAAACCCCCACTCTTTGTATCACAAGATGAAATTGTCACTCTATAAACAAACTCATCTGCATCGCTTTGTTATGACTCTCAAGCAACAAAAAGGATAGGAAATAAAATGCACTCTAGAAATTTCAACAGTACCTCAGATGGTTCAAAGGTGGAGGAAAACATGCGAATCACGACAATATTAAGAGCACACAACTCATACAGGTTGTTCCTCCTTATGCCAGTCCCAACAATTTTGTTGTTACCATCCATAATCTTAGCTCTTGTCTTATTGAAAGATACTTAATGACCTTGATCAGTTATAGAAGCTACTGAAAGTAGATTTCGTTTTATTTGTGGAACATACAACACATTTGAAAGCTTTCTGATATCAGCATTAGAGTTAATTAAAGAAACCGTACATTCGCCCTCTGAAGGACATCTTGCATTGTTCCCTACCTTTACTGTGATGGGTTCCTTTAGAGGTTGTAAGGAACTGTAAAGGTCTTTTCTACTCGTCATGTGACGAGATGCACCACTGTCCAACACCCATGAGTCGTCTGTTCCTGAATCTTCAGTCGAGGAGCACACCTCCTCTATTATAACAAATAACTCAAGCTTTGTTTGTTGGCAGACTCCTTGCCCTTGCCACCTTTTGAAGAGCCACTCTTCTCTTATGCCTTCTTGATGCGATAGCCTAGGATTCTGTGTCCTTTCTTCTTGCAGTGGAAACACTCTCTCTTGAACTTCTTTTTGTCATTCTTCTTTTTGTCTCCATCTTTTGAAGAGTCTGTTTTCCCTCCTTTGGCACTTGCTGTGAATGCAGCATCTCCTTTGCTACCACCACTCCTTGCCTTGAGCCGCAGCTCCTCCTCCATGAGTAAGGCACTAAATTCTTCAAAAGTTAGTGGTTGAGGTCTGATTTGACTGTTAAGGGCAGTTACCAAACCATCAAACTTAGGTGGACAGATTCGAAGACAACGACGAGCTAGCTCCTCACTTGACTTTTGAACACCTGCTCCCGCCATTTGATCTCGTCGATTCTTTATGTGAGTCATAAACACCTCTACAGTCTCCCCATCAGCAAACCATTCTGCTGCAAGCTGATTCTCCAAGTTCTGAATCCTTGTCTGATTACAAGTTCCATATTGATTTCTCAATATGTTCCATGCTTCACATGCCTTCGTAGTATGTTGAATGAGAGTCAACATATTGATTTCTCAATATGTTCCATGCTTCACATGCCTTCGTAGTATGTTGAATCAGAAGTACTTGTAACTAGAGCACAGAGTGCATCTGCATTTCTACGTTTCCAAGCACGTAGAAGATTAGCATCAGGAGGAATCATTCGACCAGGATTATTTGGATTAGGTCTTTCTTGGGGCTCATGACAGTCCCAAGAACAGTCTCCAAAAGCTCATATGAATCAAGAATAGAAGTGATTTTCAACCTCCATAGGGTGTAGTTCATACCATCAAGCTTACCTTCTATGAAGGCTGGTGTCCATATCCGCAACGTTGGGATGATGGGCATCATTTCTGCTCCTACTTGTGCGCCACCTACTCCTGTTGATGAATCACCTTGACCTCCAGTCGTAGATGATGACGCACCACTTGACATCTTCTCTCTTTTGTCGTTTAGACCTCTGCAAACTTTGGGTTTCTACTTCTGCACCACTCAGAACCTCTTGAGCTCTGATACCATGTAAGAAAATAATAGCACAGTGGAATAGACCTATAGACAGAGTTGAGAGAAAAACACAGACAAAGATAGACGCAGACTGAGAGATAGAGAACTCAAATTCTCAGATTGTCGAACCTAATGTAGTTACAATGATGGTGATGTCCACCTATGCGCTCCTAATGTGGAGCTTAGATGGAGATCTAGAAAGACTCTAGATGAAGGGCTTACTAGTGCACAATGCTATGTAAATCTCAACCAGGGCCGTGCTTATATAGCTTTATCAAGGCGGTTTGGTATAGATAAACGTAGTCGGGAGATACGAAATAGTCGGTAAAATATATGATCCGACAATATCTCCAAGACCAGAAGTCCTACCGTCTCAGCCCTACGGGCTGGGGGGATACGCCCCTTGGACCCCACAGAAGGGGGCAAGCTCCCCTCTGCACTCCGCCCATTAAGGTTCTATGGGGAAACCACGCAATGCCACAGGGCCTTTATTTTCACCTTAAATGGCAACTGTTTAGTCTCTTAAGCCCCAGGAAAAAGTGGTTTTACGAGACTTTATTCGGTTTAAATCCCTCGCAATCGGTCTACTTGGATTACTTAGAGCCCACAATTATCTCGCAATGGATTCTTCTTATGTCTATGCACTAGCGCATGTGTTCCCGGCAAACGCACCAAAATGTTTCGTTCTTAGTCCAAGAGAAATTGTCTTACACACGCTTGTATTTTGCTTAGTTTCCTTGTATTCTATCACCTCTCCTCACTCTGAGTCCACGATTGCCCTCGGGTATGTCCTCCTTTGGGATCCCCAGTAGGATTGCCAAAATATTGGGTCCTAAGCCCAAGGGAAAGATTGTAGATGGATGCTTACTTTGTTGCCCAAATTCCCCGGAATCCGCAATTGACTAATGAATGTATTCGTGGAAGGGAAAAGAATGGAAACGTAAATCCAAATGGAACCCAAAATCCACCCACAATGACTAACTCTTCTGATCGCTCTTTCCCTTTTCTCATGTACTTCGGTGTCTACCCACTTCCCGTTTTTCTCCTTTTTCTTACTCAAGCACACTTACCTACTCCTGCATCCTCCTGCTCACATACACATGCCCTCAACTTCCTCTCTTTCTCTGTCCCTCTCTTTCCTTCACACACACGCACACACCTGCAAGCAAACCCCTTACCCCTCTTGTCACACACTCACACACCCCGTTTCACATACACATTCATGCCTGCGTACACATGTATTCCACCATGCTCTCTACCACCCTCACACACAGACGCACACCACTCAACACTCATTCTCTTCTGCTTGGTCACTTCCTTTTTCTCCTCCAATGCCTCACCCTAGCAGCGAATACTTCTCATCCCTCCCATAGTTTCTCTTCCATACATCCTATCACTTTTTTCCAAAAATACTGCAGATATGAATACACATTATACAATATTGTTACATGGCCAAGCCAAACCAAATTGGTTTAAGCAATAGTTTCAAATGCCACTCATGGAAAAGAAGAATCAACCCTCCCCATATTAGTGAAATAAGTATCAGTTTAAAATGCAAGTTACGGAAAAGAGCCAATCATCCCCAATGGTGGGGTGCATCTGTTGATTTCAATATTTAACAATGAATTTTGAATCAGATCTGAAGTAAAAAGACTCTTTGACTATTGCATATACTTCACAAACCATTGCTTACTTCAAGACCAGAGATCGGTGTTCATGGATGATTCATTTATGCTGTTGTAAATCAAACTCTGCTGACCACCAGAGGCTTTGTTGTGAAGTGGAGCTGTCACTCGTGAAGCTCTTACACATATTTCACTCTGTGATTCTCAAAATTCTGATCACCTCAGTACCATGTTGAAGTTGACTCATGAACACTCTAAGCTGTTCATTGCCGCCAATGGATAGTGGTCCAAGAATTTCACTATCCAAGTTGTACCAAATATTCTGAATATTCCTGATTGCAATCCAATGTCTGCCTGTATATAGCCCAAATCTTCGTACTTGAAAATTGAGAATGAACCCAATAAGTTTGGGATCATCCAAGTCTATAGCATTCGCACCCACACTTGCATTGCAAAAACTAATTTCTGCTCCCCTTGTATGTAGGACTTTCATGAGAACATTCGCATCATAATTTCCTGGTATAGATTATTGAGAGCGTGAAGCAGACACAGCTGAAGACGTTGCTTCCCATGATAGATTGATGGTGGCTGAGGTGCGTCACACATATCTCGATTGCACCGTGGTCAACCCCTAGTCCCTTGAGAAACGTTTCCGAGTCCCTCTTCAGCTTGAAATAGTAGCAAATATGAAGAAGAAGAACATGGCAAACAGTGTGAAGCTTTCTGTTACGAGGGAGCACTTGTCAGAATTCTTCCATTGCTCTTGGGTTCCTCACGACACGCAAGTCCTGACTCTCTCTTTCTTGTCGACCACACCTGACTCCCCTTGCGCACCTCGTATTAGTCCATCATCATCTTTAGCAAGCTCATCCTCGAGTTTTAATAGTCACTTGACTAGCTTGATCATGAGCTTCTTGGTACCCCCCCAAAGGACCCGTCGGCCTTCTCTCTCCCTCTTGTACTGAGAAGCTCCCTTGTTCGCCACACCTGATCACGGAAGTAGCGGGCAGAGGAAGGAGAGAAAGCTCTGCGTTTTCTGGCCCCCCGTTGAGGAAGTGGACGAGGAGTCGCCTACCTGAGCCACCGAAAAAAAACCTCCCATCAAATGCCAGCTGCCCCCCTCTTATCTGTAGATCGGTGCCAAAAAACTTCCCGATGCGGGTCTAATAAATGTGGATATCCTTTCTCAGCATAACCCAAAATGAGAGAGTTCCATGTGACCAAGTCTTGACTTGACAGCTTGTCAAAAACATCTTGAACTTTTGATACCAAAAATAAATTTGCATACATATTGATCAAGGCACTTCCCAAAAATAAGGTCCTTGTTGCAAATCCTTGTCTTTCAATACCTGCATGCAACTCTATACCCATGTGAACCGCTCCTTGAACAGCATAGGCTTTCAAAACACAAACATATGTGACTTCATTAGGAGCAATTTTTTCATCTGCTCATAGCAAGCAAGAGCTTTATCAGCATGATCATGTTCTACATATCCTGCAAACCGGGCATTCCATGACACCACATCCTGATTCAGCAGCCTATCGAAGACTTCGTGTGCTTTTCTGATCACGCCACACTTGACATACATGTCTATCAATGCATTTCCAACAGCAGTACCAAGTTCCCGAGCCATTCTGATCATGATGGCGTCATGTAGTTGCAAATACTTTTCATCCATTGATTATCTCTGCAAGTACCTGAAATCAAATGTATTTTCCTGCCACATAGAACCACATTAGTGCATCAAAACCAACCAAATTTTGGGCTAACATACTCCCCTCTTCTTAATTGCGAAGTAGTCCTCGACGAGCGATATGCTACCTGCACTCAAGTTATCCAACATGTGATCATCACTCAATCAAATACAAATCCTTACCTTGCATGCCTACTCTCTTCTTCCTCAATGTAGCACCTGCAATCATACTCATACAATCATTTGTTAGTACCAAAATCCAATCATTTCACTTACCATCTGTGTCCATCTTCTCGCATCTTCATTGACATGTCCACCTGTCTGCAAACTTCATTAAAACATTAGAGCCTTTCTTCATCAAATCACAATATGTGCAACCAAAATGAAAAGACAATTATATCCTTGATCCACATCACACATATATATTCAGCATACACATCATGATCCCGCATCACACATGCATTCTCGTCACCGACAACATACATGCAAGTAGAAGACATGTCCACATTCTCTCTCATCACTCTTCTAGACTGTTCGTTCAACACGTCATGAATCTCTGTTCCACATGCATACTCAACACACTTTCCATACACACCATATATAATCAAAACCATTCCCCACTTTTATTTTTGATACTCTTCTTGGCCATACGATTGCTTTCCTGATCTCTTTTTCTCGTTTCTAGCTGAGTTCTCTCGCCGATTTTTTCATTCCCCTTTTACCTAGGGTTTCCACTACCCGCTTGCTTTCCTGTCTATCTCTCTGTTTTTCTTGCTCGTCGACTAGATCAGATGCTAGGTCACCACCACCTCTCCTAACTTGATGGACACACGGCAAAGACCACTCAAGCCTAACACGAGCTCACTCTAACAAGATCACTCATCGTCGATGCGATTCCGAACTTCACAAGTCATTGCACCACCTAAGAGCCAAACTGAACACTTCCGGAAGGTTTGCAGACAAACAATGCAACTAGCACGATTGGATCCCTCAAGTCCAAGCTTTCCATAGACACATCGCAACCAAAACCCTAGCCGAGCTTAAGCTTCAATTTGACATGTTTCATCGGGAGCCCACACATAACCCCAAATCCCCACAACACAAACACATATATTCCCATCCGAGCATCATGCTCTCTCACCTCTCTTATGTCCCCCCTCAAGCGAGGAATTCTTCTCATTCATTTTTTTCCATATTTTTTTCTCTTTTTTTTTCATCATTTTTTTTTCACATATTTACTCACACTTGCCGGCCTACGCCGAAGCTGGATGCGACTCGTGGACTCGACCACCCGATCGAGTTTGTTCCACCCATCTACCAACCCAACGCAGCGCACGACACACAGACAGCTAGCCCTATGTGAAACCGACGTCGGTTCGTGGCTTTGACCACCCGGCCAAAGTGGGTCCACCCACCTATCGGCCCACATAGGCGCGTAGCCACATGCACATATACATAAACATATACTTTTTTTTCTTTTCATTCCTGCATCTCGAGAATTAGGAGACAAAAGAAAGGACCTTTTCCCAACCATCCCAATCACGACACACACACATATATCCCCCATGGACATCCCGATGAGACATATCTCCTCTCTACTACTACTCAAGCCGAAATCAGGCCACTAATGCCATGGTCAACTTTTTCTCTCGAGACCCGCACATACTAACCACCTCGTCGACCTGAAACCTCTGAAAGTGTCACTTCAGTCCTAAGCGTACAATAGACTTGGTCCATCTGTCCTCACATCTCAGACTCGTAATCCGCAAAGCAAACCCTAGTCAGACTACAGCCGTCCTCACCCACATCCATCGCCTCGTCTATTTCTTTTCATCTCCAACCTCTACCTCGCAGAGCTTCTACCTGACCCGACAAATGACCTGAAAAATTACCATTGCTCGTTGTGCTCCTCAATGATTCAAGCCTCGCCGCTAAGTCCCTTAATCCTTGTTTGTTGTGCTCAATATCACTCTGATATTGGAACAGGTCACAATCGATGCCTCGGAACCGATTCCATATTTGCTCCATCTCTTTATCCTCTCTCACCCTTTTTGCAGATCCGAGGGGAATATCCTCCCTCTTATCAACTCGAACGGTCAACTTCTCGACTTCCTCTCTAATCGATCTTTCCTCCCAAATCCTACTCATATTTTCTTCATCCAGGTCATATACCTTCTTCGACAATTCATTCTTCGTCCTTTCTAACTCTGTTCCGAACGCATCCAACCTATCCAACACCGCTTTCAGCTCTTCCTCCGTTTTCCTCTCTCTTGGATCCTCCACCTGTCCTCGCATCTCGTCGTCTTTCCGATTCATCCACCTACCGAGCTTGCTACTCAGCTTTGCATTCTCTTTTTCTACCCGTCTCACTTTCTCATGGCTCTCTGCTTGGGCACTTTTCATTCTTTCTAACTCGAGGTGGAACTCGTCACATGCCTTACCCGCTTGATCACTATATCGACGGATTATGCTTTGTACCTTCTCAATTTCATGCTCCATTTGTTCGACTCTCCTCATCAGGTCATCCTCATCTCTTGAGAGCTCTTCTTCGATCGCAACTCCAAAGCAGTCGGCTACCATCAAGCCGGATCTCAAGTCCCAGACCACGTTTTCACTCTCGGGCTTCACAAGATCTTGCCTCCAGCTTTTGTTTACTCTTCTCCACTCCTTGTTTTCATTTTTCAACATTCGTACTTGCTTTTCCCAAGTTTCTAGGACCTCGGCCATTTTCTCTTGATTTTCCTCTAATTTCGCTATTTTGATCCTCTCGTTATCTCGCTCCACATGCAACCAATTGACTTGACATTCCAAGCTCTTCACAAGTCCTATCAAGTCTCGATCATGAGATCCAGTGTCCTTGCTTTCACTTGCTCTCGCAGTCTCCGTCAACGAAGTAACTCCACCCTTGTCAACTTCCACATACAAAGAGGATAAACACCTATCTGGTTCATTCGTTGCGACCCTTAGGTCAATCACCTCTTTTGAGCCACACACGTGCTCGCATAGTCTCTTTTTCCCACAGTCCTCACATGTGGGGACAAAATCCAACGGGGTGCATACACGAGGGCAATATTTAGCTATATGCCCAATCTGCTTGCAACACCAGCATCTCACATAATTTGATATCGGGCCAAATCGCCACCCTCGGTTCACATGACGTCTCATGGTCAGATGAGAATCTATCCATCTCCTATTTTGTCCAAAATTCGGTTGCCTCATATTGGCATTCTCCAAACCACATGCTGGCTTTTGTTGGGCCATTTCTTTAATGAAGGTTGAGGCAGATTTGGGATCGACTTGGCTGTGCCACACAATTGGGGCACCAAGCAAACTCGTAGCACTCTCGATGAGATGTGCTAAGCCAAATCCCGGCAAACGCACCAAATGTTTAGTCTCTTAAGCCCCAGGAAAAAGTGGTTTTACGAGACTTTATTCGGTTTAAATCCCTCGCAATCGGTCTACTTGGATTACTTAGAGCCCACAATTATCTCGCAATGGATTCTTCTTATGTCTATGCACTAGCGCATGTGTTCCCGGCAAACGCACCAAAATGTTTCGTTCTTAGTCCAAGAGAAATTGTCTTACACATGCTTGTATTTTGCTTAGTTTCCTTGTATTCTATCACCTCTCCTCACTCTGAGTCCACGATTACCCCCGGGTATGTCCTCCTTTGGGATCCCCAGTAGGATTGCCAAAATATTGGGTCCTAAGCCCAAGGGAAAGATTGTAGATAGATGCTTACTTTGTTGCCCAAATTCCCCAGAATCCGCAATTGACTAATGAATGTATTCGTGGAAGGGAAAAGAATGGAAACGTAAATCCAAATGGAACCCAAAATCCACCCACAATGACTAACTCTTCTGATCGCTCTTTCCCTTTTCTCATGTACTTCGGTGTCTACCCACTTCCCGTTTTTCTCCTTTTTCTTACTCAAGCACACTTACCTACTCCTGCATCCTCCTGCTCACATACACATGCCCTCAACTTCCTCTCTTTCTCTGTCCCTCTCTTTCCTTCACACACACACACACACCTGCAAGCAAACCCCTTACCCCTCTTGTCACACACTCACACACCCCGTTTCACATACACATTCATGCCTGCGTACACATGTATTCCACCATGCTCTCTACCACCCTCACACACAGACGCACACCACTCAACACTCATTCTCTTCTGCTTGGTCACTTCCTTTTTCTCCTCCAATGCCTCACCCTAGCAGCGAATACTTCTCATCCCTCCCATAGTTTCTCTTCCATACATCCTATCACTTTTTTCCAAAAATACTGCAGATATGAATACACATTATACAATATTGTTACATGGCCAAGCCAAACCAAATTGGTTTAAGCAACAGTTTCAAATGCCACTCATGGAAAAGAAGAATCAACCCTCCCCATATTAGTGAAATAAGTATCAGTTTAAAATGCAAGTTACGGAAAAGAGCCAATCATCCCCAATGGTGGGGTGCATCTGTTGATTTCAGTATTTAACAACGAATTTTGAATCAGATCTGAAGTAAAAAGACTCTTTGACTATTGCATATACTTCACAAACCATTGCTTACTTCAAGACCAGAGATCGGTGTTCATGGATGATTCATTTATGCTGTTGTAAATCAAACTCTGCTGACCACCAGAGGCTTTGTTGTGAAGTGGAGCTGTCACTCGTGAAGCTCTTACACATATTTCACTCTGTGATTCTCAAAATTCTGATCACCTCAGTACCATGTTGAAGTTGACTCATGAACACTCTAAGCTGTTCATTGTTGCCAATGGATAGTGGTCCAGGAATTTCACTATCCAAATTGTACCAAATATTCTGAATATTCCTGATTGCAATCCAATGTCTGCTTGTATATAGCCCAAATCTTCGTACTTGAAAATTGAGAATGAACCCAATAAGTTTGGGATCATCCAAGTCTATAGCATTCGCACCCACACTTGCATTGCAAAAACTAATTTTTGCTCCCCTTGTATGTAGGACTTTCATGAGAACATTCGCATCATAATTTCCTGGTATAGATTATTGAGAGCGTGAAGCAGACACAACTGAAGACGTTGCTTCCCATGATAGATTGATGGTGGCTGAGGTGCATCACACATATCTCGATTGCACCGTGGTCAACCCCTAGTCCCTTGAGAAACGTTTCCGAGTCCCTCTTCAGCTTGAAATAGTAGCAAATATGAAGAAGAAGAACATGGCAAACAGTGTGAAGCTTTCTGTTACGAGGGAGCACTTGTCAGAATTCTTCCATTGCTCTTGGGTTCCTCACGACACGCAAGTCCTGACTCTCTCTTTCTTGTCGACCACACCTGACTCCCCTTGCGCACCTCGTATTAGTCCATCATCATCTTTAGCAAGCTCATCCTCGGGTTTTAACAGTCACTTCACTAGCTTGATCATGAGCTTCTTGCTACCCCCCCAAAGGACCCGTCGGCCTTCTCTCTCCCTCTTGTACTGAGAAGCTCCCTTGTTCGCCACACCTGATCACGGAAGTAGCAGGCAGAGGAAGGAGAGAAAGCTCTGCGTTTTCTGGCCCCCCGTTGAGGAAGTGGACGAGGATTCGCCTGCTGTTGGAAGCAGTCAGAGGCACAGACGACGTGGAAGCATGTAAAGACGGAGCAGGGAGCTAGTCGGATCAATTTTTCAAACAAATATGTTTCTTATTATTTCTTCAAACATCCAACAGTGATTTTCATCACTCTTGTAACATATGTAATATAGACAAAATCCCATTTTCTAATTCATAGCTCCATTTTGTGCAAGCCGAGGAGTCCTCGAGCTTGAGGAGCTTAGGTAGAATGCGCGTACCAATTTTCGTTATTTTTAGACATCGTTTACCCTTCCAAATAGCATCTAGGACCTATTTTTTAACTATGCCGGTCACTAGATGTGAAACCGGTCAAAACTAGTCTAGAAACTATAAAAAGAGCTAGAGAGCTCATTTTTGAGGTTGGTTCATGTTAGCTTGTTTGAGATTAGAGTCCTTTTGAGCTTTTAATAGTGATCTTGAGTAATAGAGCTAATTTCCCACCTTCCATTGTGTCTTGCTTGTCTCTTCATTGTGTGTGTGTATGTGTGTGTGCATCTTAGTGCTTCTCACCTTCACTCTCACATCATCTCTCATTCACGATCTTCATATCACTCCTACCTCTTCCGCATATTGACATTAAGGAGGTGAATCTTCTTAACGTGGTTCTCACCATTGTGATAGAGCAACACCAAATTTGGCGCCGTTGCCGGGGATCGAGTCTAAGACGAATGCGTGATGGTAAGAGTATAGCAAGAAGTGGCGTTGGAAGGTAAAAATTTCAGTTTTTGTTGTTGTTTTTACTTAGTTTTTAGTGTTTTTCACCTTCCCCACACTCCATCTTCATCATCGCATCATCATCTTCATCTCCAAAAAAATCAGAAAATTCACCATATCCACCCATTCACCTCATTTCCCCTCATTTGTGCATGCGAGAGAGCGAGAGAGAACTTTTGTGCTTGTGTGTGCTTGTGTTTTCTTGAGTTTTCTTGCAGGTACAGAGCTCCGGTGCATCAGGAAAGCTTGGAAAAGGTAAAATTTTACTCTCTGTCAAAGATCTGCCGAGTGTGGCGAACCATCGCGATGGTCTGCAACCTTCGGAATTCTTGGTAGGCGACCACACCACGAGGTAGGCGACCCTTGCGCATCTACGAATCCACAGGCGCATCTCAAAAATTCATACTTTGGTGGACCATCGCGATTGGCTCAGACCATCGCGATTGTGTCGCACCATCGCGATAGGCTCACGCCATCGCGACGGCTCGGCCGGACCATCGCGACGGTTCACTTGAGCCATCGCGACGGTCCACTTGGACCATCGCGATTGTTCAGCTGACCCCGAACCATCGCGATTGGCCCATGCCATCGCCACGACAGTGCCACGTGTCAAGATAGACCATCGCGACGGTTCATTTTTCGGACCATCGCGACAGCCCAAAATCGGACCATCGCGATTGGCTCACGCCATCACACTTGTGACCATCGCGACGGTTCACTTCGGACCATCGCGATTGTCCACCTTTGACCGTTGACCTGCGCCATCGCGATTGTCCGCCTGACCACGCCATCGCGATCGTTCACTTCGGGCCATCGCGACGGTTCACCTTTTCGCACCATCGCGATTGTCCAAACTCCACGCCATCGCGACGGTTCGCTTGGACCATCGCGACGGTCCCAGACCATCGCGATTGTGCACCCCCATCGCAAATTTAGGGTTCCATTTTTTGACCAATTTTGGGGGTATTTTTGAGAAATTTTTGGACCATTAGACTCATAGGAGACCCCTTAGCTCATATTTGAAGGAAAACCTGATTGTCAGTTTTTACCCCCCAGGGCCTGAACGCTCATAACTTTGTCATCCGAAGTCCGTTTTTTGAGCTTAATAGCTCGTTAGAAAGCTCGTGACGAGTACTACATGACCTCAACTGTTTTTTTTTTTAAAGGATACGTCTATTTTTAGATAAACTATTTTGAGGTTCACCTAGTTTGGAACTAGGAAGCCAGGGGGCAAGTATTGAAAATTTGGGCAAAAAGGGAAGGGACTTAAAAGGTGTATATACTCAAGTACTTGATCATCCAACTGTGAATTGGTCTAATATTGAATTTTTCCAGGTCTAGCAAGGGCAATCAAAGGCAACCAAGGCAAGGCAGTGAAGGGCATAAAGCTTGGGAAGCGCGGCTTCTTGGGCAGCAGAGCAACCAGAAAAGCTGACTCGAGGTTGGAAGATTACTTAACCCCCTCAGTCAATTCTTAGCTTAGGCTAAACGGTAGTTGTGGATTGAAGACGATAGGAACGCCTTAAGTTCAAGATATTTAATTCTTTCAAGTCTAAGACTACAAGTAAGGGTGTGTGACACGAAAACCTAAAGGAAAGAACCTAAGTCTGACGGAACGAGAACTCAAAATTATAACGGAAAGTCGAATTCCTGACGCATACATTAAGACAAGAATCTAAAGAAATCTAAAAAGAATCAAGACAGCAATAACAAAGAACCATTGACGATCTAAGTGTGTAATTGAGTGTGCAAGGAAGAAAATTAATGAACCTTAGATCAGGGAGACACATAGGTAAGTCGGACCGACGAAGCCTTAGATCATCAGAGGCTAGTGTAAGGACTACTGCACGATCTTGGGCTCAGCAATTGAATAGTAATTACCCCTACGAGAGCTCAGATACTAGCGAATCAGAAATGGCATTTAGCGCAGAAAGACCAGAAGGAGGGTCGAATGTGGCCTATTTAGAAAAACCAGAAGGACCCTATAGAACGCAACTAGAGTTTCTCCGAACCAACTGATTAGGTGCTCGCATCTATGAGGATGGTTTGCGAAGACAAGTGGTGCAAATGCACAACCCTGATCAACCCATTGGATTGGAAAGACCAGTGGTGAAATTTGAGAGAGACGCTTACATAGACAAAGAAGGAACCATGTACGTCTTAAGTATGCAGCCAAACGATACTAATGAGTTTGGCACAATCCGATTAGAGACGGAAGCGAAATTTCAAGGAAAAGAACCGTTAGAAGAACCTAGAACACCTAGAGGGAAATCCGTATTAACAAGAGTACTCATCCCAGAGTGGATCCCTCAAGATAACAGGAGCATCGAGTTGTTTGTAAATAAAGAGACAGATGAAGCCTTTTGGAGGTACAGAAAGGAACACCCTGGTGAGATAGGCATCATCACAATTTATGAATTCAAGGACCCGGATACACCTAGAAAGGTTGTATACCTGGATGAGACTTCAGAAAGAGTCTTTGTGGTGCCTGACCGCGCTAAAAACACATACACATGGAGAGGTGAATTGGTATTCCCTCCATCTAGAACGAACATGAATACAAGTCAACAAGGGGCAGGAACATCCTCAGCCCATGGACATCAAAGAGAAGGAAATAAAGAGAGACCAGAAGTAAGCTTCACTCATCCCATAGGGAGAGATAGAACAACCACGAACACTAATAGAGCGGATAGACAAAGAGATCATGGAATACCAAGTGGTAGAGATGATTTTCCTCTACCTAGACCACGTGAACACACAAGAGTATTGAGACCCACTCAATTAGTAAAATCAATGAAAAATTATTTTGATGGGACAGGAGATCCCTATGACCATGTCGCAGAATTCAAGCAAGTACTAAGAGCCGAACAAGTTGAAGACATGTTCACGCAATACAACGCATTTGGACTAACGTTAAAGAATACCGCTTTAACTTGGTTCCAACCTCTGCAACAAAGGCAATTCAGAGACATCCATCACTTTTTAGAGTCATTCATCACCGAATTCTCTAAAAGTGGGATTAGACATGACACGTCTTCGTTGATTCATAGCTTTAAACAGACCCCTCAGGAAACAGTCAGACTGGCAGGACGTAGGTTCAGACAATATGTCGAACGATGTCCAATGCAAGAGCTACCCTCACAAGCCAAACAAGTATCACTGTTCCTAGATGGCTTGTTGAGCGCTAAACTACGCTCCTATGTGTACCTAAAAGAACCCAGAACGCTAGAGGAGTGTGTAAGAATATGTATAGACATCGAAGACAACCTAGGAGATGAATTAGAACTCTCAAAAGTCTATAAAGACTCAGATTATTCTTCTCTAGCATCCACAAAATTGTCTAATTCGATAGAGGACCTAGCAGAAAAAGTGGCCCAAAAACTAGGAGCTTCTAGTAAACAGGTGCCCAAGCTACCAACTAATGTACGTTGTTACACTTGTGGTGGAAATCATTTGGCAAACGTGTGTCCCAATGCACCACAACCTCAAGCCAACCCTAGTGGCCAATATTGTACAATTGAGAGAAGATACACGAATCATACGGCTCAGGACTGCCCATACAACAAACAAACCCTGAGACAGAACTACCCGCAAGCGTACCCGCAGCCAGGTAGGTACCAGGGCCATTACAATGCTCAGCCTTATTACTATAGGCCCCCTCAGAACTACTCCTACCAGGCTCAATAGAGACCTCAACCTGTTTTAGCTCAGCAGCCACCCCCACCAGCGAATGTCATCTCAGTCAAATACGCTGCTGCAGAAGAGAACCTAAGTAGGGCCTTAGTGCCTTCTTCACCCTTGATCACAGAAAGTGACCCGAACTCAAACAGTTTTGACTCTACTCATGTAACTAGTCCACCCGCTTATTACACGGAGTCACCAGAACATGTGGAGACATATCATTATGATAGTCCACCAATGGAACCTAGTTGGGAGCCAGACTATGCTAATGTGATGTACGCAAACCCAAACCCACGGCCCCAATTGAGACAACAGAGACCACAGGGCCCTAGAGGACCATGCTTTAGGTGCCAAGGAGATCACTTCATAAAGGATTGTCCACATCCCCCAATAGCAAGGCAATCACAGTATTATAACATACAAGGCTTTTGTGCCGATTGTGGCAAAGAGCACATCATAAAAGATTGTCCTAAGAACCCAGTTAACACTTCGAATGTGACACCGATCAACGTGATAGGTATTGTAAACAACGCAGATGGATCCAACCCTACCTACGTGCCTATCCAAGCTATAACCAGAGCCCAGGCGCTCTTACAGAACCAACCGCTTAATCAGGAGAAAGTAGCAGGAAGTAGTGAAGTTGCAGAATCTAGCAGTAAAAAGACAAAATCTTGGAAAGATTCTAGAGAAAGAATTAAGAGAAAATGGAGTAAAAAGATAACTGAGTTGGAAGGAAGTCTAAAAGAGTCGAGGGCCAAAATACAAGAATTGACTTCACAAGAATTAAACCAAGAAAACCTAAAATCAGGATCAGTTTTAGCGGAACCCATACCAGAAGATCTAGACATGATGTTTCGTGCATATCAGGCTAGAATAAAAGAGGGACCTCAAGTAACGGTGAGTAAAAACTACCCTCGAGCTGATCTAGAAATTGAGAGAACTAAACTTTGCATGAAAATGGTAGAACTAGCACAAGCTTTATTCGAAGCCTCTAGATATCTTAATTGGAATAACATGGCAAAACCGGAATTACATTTTCAAGGACTAATGGAGAGGCTAGAACACTTGATAGAAAGCAAAGAGAAAAAGGATCAGCATAGGAACCCTATTGTCACAAGGACACAGGAAAGGAATGCACCATCCCTGTCTCAAGTACCCAATACAGAAAGTCAAGACAATTTGTCTTCCATACATAGGTACTCACATGAATTCTTGAGAGAAATACAAGAAGAGAAGTGGAGAAAGGAACAAGGAACCCATCCTCCTATTCAAGAAATAGACGATTTGCAGGAACAATTTCCCCAAGACATCCCCTCTATTTACGATGAGGTAGAGGTGGAACAACTGAGTGAACCCACAGGATTTGAATCTAATTCTCTACAAGAATTACCTCAGTTCACAGGACCTTGGGAAGCAAAGTCTATTAGTATGAGAGCACCCACGATAATAGTGAGGAATGAAGAATCAGTGATCCCTAGGAACACGGAAGTGATCAAGAACACTAAAGTACAGTGTAATCTCACTCTGGAGGAATTGTTAAAGGTAAAACCAGAATTGTGGAAGCATGTAGCAAATCAATTCCCTGAGCTTGCTACCACACCCTCTCAGATAGGATCACATAAGAAGGTACCAGAGATACCCGTGGAAAAGATTGGAGATGTAAGCGAAGGAGAGGAAGGTAACACTTATCTTCCAATAACCCATCAGGGCTACACCACGAAAGCCATCTTAGATTCAGGAGCCGGCATAGCCATAGCTACCACCGCTTTATGGAAACGTTGGGGGAAGCCAGCATTGAGACCCACCAGGATGAAGCTACAAATGGCTGACGGACACATAGAAAAACCGTTAGGCTTACTAGAAGGCATATCTCTCACCACTTGTGGTGTAGAATTTGAGCATACTTTTGCCATTTGTGACTTTGCAAAAAACCGTGTTTATGAGATGATATTGGGACGACCATTCATGCGTCAGTTGCAAATTGTACAAGATTGGGGAACTGATTCTTTGTACTTGCAACATTTAGGAGTGACTACCAAAGTCAATCTTAAAGACTATTCACACAGAGATGTACCCCCAATACAATGGAATACCATCCATAAGACACCAGTAGAGACGTAATCCGTGCACTCATTAGAATCAGATCCTTCTTGGTTGCATGAGGATACCCATTTATGGATGTGTAAAGTAGCCAAACAAGAGGAAGAACGATTAGGAGCAAGGACCTTAGGTGCAGAACAACATCCACGAACCCTTCAAGATCCAGCCTACGCACCTATAGTATTCCCAGACGAAGAGTTTGAACCCCATGGTTGGGCAGAAATCCTAGCAACCATGGATGTAGCCATCAATGAAGAACAATGGACACCCCACTGTGACGAGGATGGCTATGACATTTCAGTTTTCACGATAGAGCCAATAATGTGCGATGCAATTTTAGAAGAATGTGAACCTAACACTGATGCATTCGAGGATGCAAGCGATTTTGATTTAGAATCAATTATCATGGACTCACCCTTTGCATCAGAGGAAGAATATTTTTTCGAGATAGAGACTCACACTCAGGGACACGAGGAAATTACGAACGAGGTGAGGTTAGCCACGGAAGTGACTAACAAGAGTGAAGGTAAGAAAAGAAAGAAGAAAACAACCATGACAGAAAAAGAAGAATCTTTATTTGAAGTACCCGAGAATTTCAAGAAATATGAAATCGAAGATAGAAGAATCATGGTACGAATGCCCAATAGAAAGGTGAATGATGGACAAGTATATGATAACCGAGAGAAAACCAAGAAAGTAATAGTTGCCATAGAAGGAGAAGAAGAAAAATGCACATACATAGGGCATGATTTGACGACTGAAGAAGAAGAAGAGTTAGTTGCCCTATTGCGCGAATATAGAGATGTTTTTGCTTGGAGTTACAAAGATTTGAAAGGAGTAGATCCAGATATATGTTCTCATAGAATCCCTATGACTCCAGATGCAAAACCGACAAAACAAAAACCGTACACGTATAATGATAACTACGCTGCGAAGATTAAAGAGGAGATAGATCGCTTGATAGAAGCAGGATTCATTTACGAAATTGAGCATACCGAATGGGTATCCCCCATTGTGGTAGTGCCCAAGAAGAATGGAAAATTGCGTGTGTGTATTAACCTTAAAAAAGTTAATGCTGCCACAATTAGAGACAGTTATCCTCTTCCTATCACAGAACATCTATTGGAAAGAGTTGCGGGCAAGGAAGTTTACAGCTTTCTTGATGGATTCTCAGGCTATAATCAAGTAGCCATTGCTCCAGAAGATCAACACAAGACGGCTTTTGCCACTGAATGGGGCATATTTGCATTTCGTGTAATGCCATTTGGCTTAACAAATGCACCCGCCACTTTCCAGCGACTCATGTGTCATGTTTTTAAGGAATTCTTACGCAAGAGCTTGGAAGTTTATGTCGATGACTTATGTGCTCATTCAAATGTAAGACAGACACATATCCCAGAGTTAAGACAAATATTTGACAAATGTCGAGAATATCAGGTTTGTTTGAACCCAGAAAAATGCGTTTTCATGGTCAGATAAGGCAAAATTCTAGGACACATTGTGTCAAAAAATGGAATCTCTACGGACGAGGAAAAGGTGAAGGTAATTGCAGAATTACCTAGACCAACTAATGTGAAAGAGGTACAGGCATTTATGGGCCATTGCGGTTATTATAGGAGATTCATACACATGTATGCAATCATAGCGAAGCCTTTGTACTCTCTTTTAACCAACTTTGAATGGACAGAAGAATGTGAAAATTCATTCAATGAACTTAAACGACGTTTGTGCTCAGCACCTATATTGACTACCCCAGATTGGAGTAAGCCATTCCATGTACATGTGGATGCATCCAATTACGCCATAGGATGTGTGTTAGCACAACCCACGAATGAAGGTAGCATAGATCTCCCCATAGCTTACGCGAGCAGACAATTGAACGCAGCAGAAAGAAATTACACCACGACGGAACGAGAAGGATTAGGGATGATCTACGCGGTAAAGAAGTTTAGGCACTACTTGTTGGCCAACAAATTCAAGTTCTTTACAGATCATCAAGCCCTATTGTACCTAGTCAACAAACCCTGTAACACAGGACGACTAATACGCTGGTTTCTATTACTCATGGAGTATGACTTTGAAGTGGTAGTCAGGAAAGGAAAGACGCATCTTAGAGCTGACCACCTTTCAAGATTAACCTCAGGAGAAGCTCCTCAAGGAGTAGCGGATGAATTACCAGATGCATACTTGTTTAACCTTGAGATAGCACCAGAATGGGCTAAGCCTATAGTCCCTATTCTGACATACGGACCCAAGAATCCTAGGATAAAGATCAAAGAGGGAGAGATTACCAAGTCTCAGAGGTACCAAATCATGGCAGGAAGCATATATAAACAGGATAATCAAAAGATTCTTGCTTGTTGTGTAGATGAATCGGAACAGGCGAATTGGTTGCAATTAGCACACATGGGTGCATTAAAGCAACACCATTCAAAACATCGAACATTACAGACTCTGCATAGATTAGGAGTATATTGGCCTACGATGGAAGCAGAGGTTTACAAGTTGTGTAAAGAATGCCAGGTGTGTTGTGAAAGACCACCAGTAGAGCATGCTACCTTATATCATGTGTCTCTCACACCAGACTGGAGTGAACCATTAGTGACATACTTGAGGACGCACACATTCCCTCAAGGAATGACTTTAGCACGACAACGCAGTCTAGAGCAGGAAGCTCAAGATTATTCACTTATTGGCGATAACCTATACAAAAGGGGACGAGATGGATATCTAAGACAATGTGTTCATGAAAGCGATTATCTGAGCATACTAGAGACTGCACACCAAGGTGTTGCAGGAGGTCACTTTGGACGAGATAGGATAGTCAAAGCCATCCTCTTTGCAGGATTATGGTGGCCCACTCTTCACATGGATGCACATACCTATGTAAAGAGATGTGATGTGTGCCAAAGAACTCAGTTTCCTACTCGCAGAGATGAAATGCCATTGAAACCCATGATGGGCGGACGTGCATTTTCAAAGTGGGGTATAGACTTTGTAGGACCCATCAACCCCCCTGCAAAAGGTACACATGCGGAATACATTATTGTTGCCACAGATTATCTTACGAAATGGGTAGAGGCAAAAGCCACAAAAAAGAATGATGCACACACAACTGCAAAATTCTTATTTGAAAATGTCTTTATAAGATATGGATTACCTATAGAGTTAGTGAGCGATCGAGGCACTCACTTTCTAAACCAAGTCATTGAATATTTGTTACAAGATTTTATGGTGATTCACAAGAAATCTGCACCATATCATCCTCAAGCCAATGGTCAGGCTGAAAGCACTAACAAGATACTTTGTAACGTACTGACGAAACTCGTGAACAACAAACGCTCAGATTGGGACAAACAGTTACACCACACTGTTTGGGCATATCGAGTGGCCTACAAGCCTACTCAATGCAACTCCCTTTCAGATGGTTTTTGGTCAGAATGCAGTGCTTCCTTTGGACTTCTTGATACCGACCCTTAAGGTTGCACAAGAACATCAGTGGACCGGCCATGAATTATCAGCGAGAATAATGGACTTGGAACGATTAGGAGAAACCAGGCTGAAAGCAGCAGCAGGAATATACGCAGCGAAGAAGCGACAGAAAGCATATTTTGATGCACATGTGAAAGATAAAGGCTTAAAAGAAGGAGATTTAGTTCTAGTGTATACGCTGAAACAGCACGCACGGAAGTTAGAAAAGCGAGGTTATGGACCTATGATCATTAACAGACTTTCGACAAGTGGAGCAGTACAGTTAGCTACCTTAGAAGGAGATATAATGCCTAATTACATTAGTGGCTGTAGAGTCAGGTTATATCAAGAACCTCTTACTGAGGATATGCTTAGACGACTCACATTGGCAAAAAAGCGTAAGGAGGAAGAAAACAGAATACGAGCTGAAGCTCAGGCAGAAGCCATAGAACGCATTAAGCGCATGAAGCTAAGAAGACAAGGACTAGGGAGAGAACATTATAACCATCTGGAAACTACACCCAGGTATCCCGTGGCCATGTGTCAAGTAAAGTCAACCATTCGTCCTAGTATAGTGGACAGGAGACCATTCATTACAGTTAGGCTAGAGAACGGCAACCCTTGCCAAGAGCTCAGGGCTTTAATTGACTCAGGCGCTGCGACTAGTGCGATTAGATGGTCCCACTATAAGGATTCAGGAATAGAAATGCGGCCAATTGAGGCATACCTCATAGGCCTAGGAGGCATGGAAACCCCTTGCATGGGCGAGGTGGACCTTCCTATCCTCATTAAGGATGTGACCATGACAGCGAAGCTACTAGTGTGCCATGATGACGACCTAATAGAACCCCTAATCCTTGGCCAAGATTGGCTATACGATCACTCAGTGGACCTAAATCTTAGACAAGCCTCCTTACAGATTGGAACCTCAGAACAGAAGCGAGTGATACCGCTTGACTTCCCTAACGGCATTCCGACTGAGGTTTGTAACCCTAGACCCTATGAAATACATGCGACGGAAGACCGGAAGATCTTTAATCAGACCAGTCACGTTACGTCTACACCAACCCACTCGGGCTTGGCTATGGACAGTTGTCAATCAGAAGGATGACAGGAGATCTTCCCTGGGACTTCCTGCAAACTAGAAGGGGCAGCTACCCCACCGCTAGGGCAGATGGACACAATCAGCGGTCAGGTGGGTTGCATCAGCGGCCAAATGAGCACGACACCCTGCGGTGCTCATCCTTCCAAACTTGTTGCGGACTGGCCTAGATTAAAGTTAAAGAACGAATCACTTCCTAATGGGCAGGTCACGCAAGTGTTGGATCTCCCTTCTTTTCCAAAGCAGAGCGTCCATCCGACCTCTGAACCTCAACCACAACAGAGTCAACCACGACGAAGGAACCCAGACCGACGGCAGTATCAGAAGACACAACAAGGAAAGCAGTCTAGGCCACCCAAAGGAAGCGGCACCAGACAAATATGGGTGCCAAAAGGACAAAAAGCACCAAAGAACTCCAACAAAGCAGAGTTCGACAAGCAAAAGACAGGGCAGAAACAGAATCAATATCCACCATCCCCTCGACCTTCTTCTACAGGTCCGAGCATTCGACAAATTTGGATCGCCAAGAAATACCTTACCCATAGACCCACACCCACGCAGATTTGGGTACCCAAGCCATGTATCATAGCTCAACCCTTAAGCCATGTAATATATACCCCTCACAAATCTTTCCATCCCTCAATACCACCACACCCGATACTACCTTTTGCCCCTCAGCAGAAATCCACCACCCACTCAAAGACTCTTAGGAAATGGATAGCGAAGCGTGTCCAACCGTCTTCCCCTAACCCATCGTCTAACAAAACTACCCCCCGACTAACATACAACCTTGTAATAAATCACTAACCTTTAAACCTTGTATAAATTCACCCACCATCATCACACATCACTCATAATCTCATCTCATCAAGAAATGTATGCATAATCTGAAACGTGTAGGTGTCTAGAGACCTGCACTAGTGCTGCAAGAAGCATTGCATCCATCACATCACAGCACTTGGCTACACGGGTTACACATCAGTTATGGAAAGGGATTGCGGTCTCACTTTAATGGGATCATAATTAATTTCCATGCTAATGTGTTAATCTTTTGTAGCAGATTTTTCTCATTAGCGCATCAGTCATCATGCAAACCGACGAAGGACCATCAGAAGCAGGCCCCAGCGTAGCTGCAGTGCCCCTCAATGTTTTACGAGCAGAATCCCACCCGACTGCTCCACCGCCAGAATTCCAAGGATTTCCGAGGCCCATGCCGATCGATAACCCACCTATGGGCTACACAGAAAAGATACACCGTAACTCTCACTGGTTTCAGGGACTTGCAGGACCCATAGCGGACGCGGAGTTTATATTTGAATCTAATTTGACGTTTGATGACCGCACTTGGGGAAAATACCAATTCTTCTCCAGAGAGTTCGAAGGCCTATAGAACACTCAGGACTTAACTCATGTTTGGGCCAGAGCCGGCTTCACGGAGTATTTCAGTGATCCTCTGCCCAAACCTGACTTTTATAGGTGTTATTATTTAATCACTACTTTGCTGGCCTCAGAGAATAAGGACATCCCAGGAACTTTTATTTTGCCTTCTTTAGTGGATGATCCACCCTACAAAAGATTTTATCTTTTGAAGGATTTAATCAGAGCTTCCATCAAGATTCATGGAACCCACACGCCCACAGATCGAGAAAGATTAGTTCCAGACCCTATGAAACGTGGGGATGTCACTAAGTGGGAGGAGATCTCAGCAATCACACCTGAGCTGTCAAAGCCACTACGGATATGCATGCAACATTTTGCATTCCTCGCTCAGGACAGATTCACCATGCCACATAAAAGAATATGGTTTGGATTGTACTTGGCATGTACTGGACCTCAGACTGTCGATCTGGCGAGCTGGATCATTGATCAAATGTATTTGGCACAACACAGATGGGAACGAAAGAAAGTGCTTAATGGATGTTGTGCGCTGACAAGAATTGTTTATATGTGCTTGGCTTATGACTTGCCAATTGAACGTGCATTAACAGGAGAAGAGCTGAAGGCATTCAAAGGAACGACGAAGAAAGCCAGGAAGCCCAGCAGAGCACGGGCAGGTAAGCGCATGAGAGGCACTATTCCTTGTCTTCAAGTGCCAGAGTCACCATCACCACAACCCTCCCCAGAGCAATCACCGACAGAAGCCGCTCCCACAGTACAACCCATTCGGATAAGGTTATCTAGACCAGTGGAAACGGAGGGTACTACTAGTACTACCGCACCTCAAGCAGCTACAACCACAGAACCCACCACCACGACAGCAGAAGCTCCCACCACTATTGGTGTGGAAGCCGTTTCTTTCCCAATGCCACATATGGAGGTGGACCCCATACACACCACTTTTGACTTTGAAATGCATGATGTGCTGTCCAGCGAATTTCAGTACTCCGAAGGACAGATGTTCTCTCAAGAATATGAACGCCCCAGCTACCCTACCACACCGCGGGATCAGCCACAGGGACAAGTGGTGTCGAGCTCCGATGACGAAAGAACAGCATCTGATAACGATGAAGGTGACGATGAAGCCAGCCAGGGCACTCACGAGTCCCAAGAACAGGAACAGACAGATGGCCAAGGCCAACAAACCGATGCACACGGTGACACCAGCACGCATGAAGAGGAGACTTTCGAAGCAGCAGCTTACACGCTGGCAATCAAGAAATTATATCGTACGATGGAGAAAGTCTGGGCACGGAAGAAATTGACTGAAGAAGAGAGCCAAACCATAATCGAACAAGAGCTCATCTCCGGAGGATTTGAAGAAGTCTACATCAGAGGGTTTAGAGAACTGGTCAAATCCATCGGCCCGGTCGAAGCACTGAGATATTTACAAAGGAAGCCACTTCCACAATATGACCCTCGCAGAGTTCGCCTGTTATCAAAGCCCGGTGAATATATTCGAGTTCCGGTAGGTGCTCAATCATCCCACCAGGCGCACGATGCACGCCTACGTCCGGAAAGATCCATCACCGAAGAAGCTATCCTAGTTGACTCCCCACCACATACTACCGTTGTACATACTACCACTATCCTTGAAATAACATCCACACCATCTACTCCTCTCTCACCTTATGTTTCACCAACCCATCCTGTATCCCCCGCACACCCACCTGCTCCTCCCACATCCACACCAGTTCACGGCAACATAGCCACAGCCTTTGCCCTGCCCATTCATGCCACCATGCCCGCACCCACCCCACCTCGTCTACATGTTAACCCCTTCACCCCTTCATCCTTCCCATCCTTCCCCCCACCTTTAAGACACCCTTTCACCTTTCTAACCCCACTAACCTTCTCACCAGTTTCACCTCCCCAACCCATTATAACCCCTATTTCCCCGTTTCACCAAGCTGCTCCAGTCATCCCCCCTGTAAATTACTCTACATTTGTAAATCCCGTCTTCACACCAACACAACCACCCACATACACACCGCTTTTCACAGTCACCGCACTTGACACGTCCAGTGACATGGACATCTCACTACCCACCGCACCAGCACCCACTCCACTCGCAGCATCATCATATTTAGGTACGTCACAATTTTCCACGATCACCACTGCATCCACCTTCCCAACCCCATTCCCCATTCCCGCTGCATCTACTTCCACTGCATCCTCACTTAGCACTCCATTACTATTATCGCCAACCATAGACACTGCACTTCAACAAATGTTCACATGCATGACACAAGTACGAGATGAGTTCGCATCTCTTGGCAACAATTATCAACAGCTGCAGAGGACGACAAATGAATTACAGTCGCAGCTTAATTCATTATCGAGAATGCCTCTTTAAATACGCGATACCAAGAACTAAGAGAGGCATATCATAAGCTAGAGCTAGAAAGTGAAGAGAAAACAAAAGAAGCCACTGCTGATCTGGACAACCTGCTTCG
Source organism: Ceratopteris richardii (assembly GCA_020310875.1). NCBI lineage: Eukaryota > Viridiplantae > Streptophyta > Polypodiopsida > Polypodiales > Pteridaceae > Ceratopteris > Ceratopteris richardii. The sequence goes on from CM035438.1 coordinate 132,666,933, forward strand.
AGCCCAAACAATTAGGAACGCGCACCCATGTGAACCGCTCCTTGAACAGCATAGGCTTTCAAAACACAAACATATGTGACTTCATTAGGAGCAATTTTTTCATCTGCTCATAGCAAGCAAGAGCTTTATCAGCATGATCATGTTCTACATATCCTGCAAACCGGGCATTCCATGACACCACATCCTGATTCAGCAGCCTATCGAAGACTTCGTGTGCTTTTCTGATCACGCCACACTTGACATACATGTCTATCAATGCATTTCCAACAGCAGTACCAAGTTCTCGATCCATTCTGATCATGATGGCGTCATGTAGTTGCAAATACTTTTCATCCATTGATTATCTCTGCAAGTACCTGAAATCAAATGTATTTTCCTGCCACATAGAACCACATTAGTGCATCAAAACCAACCAAATTTTGGGCTAACAGCAACCTTATGGCCTGGAAGTTTATGCCCTACCTAACCTAATGGCTAGGCTCACAAAGATCATCTACAACCATCAACGGTTACACATAGACCTCATCTAACTTGGAAGTTAGGGTTCCACAAATGTCCGGGCTCTCATAATGGCTTCTTCTCATAATGGGGGCCTTACAACTTAGAGCACCATGGATCATTTGTGGTCACATGAGGGTGGAGTATTGAGAATATCTAACATGCTAGATTGAAGTGCACTCTCATGGTAGAAGAATTGATCAAGCAAAAACCTCACTACAAGGAGAATATTGCTAGGCAAGTAGGATTAGATCCCAAGAAGGTGAAAGTGGGCTCTCAATTCACACAAATACCTCTAAAGTGGGTGATGAGTTGACACATATGATAATTGGATCTCCTTGCTTGTAATATTTTCCCTAACGTAATGATAATGGACCTCTATGTGTTTAGTCCTGGTGTGATAGATTGGATTAGTAGCAAATGCAATGAATTGATGTTATCCCCAAAGATATGAGGAGTAGATGACATAAGACCTAAATCAGAGTACAAGGTCTTAATCCACATTGCTTTCTAAGTTGCATTTGCAAGTCCTCTATATTTTTTATTTAGTTTAGGAGAGTGAAAAAGTGGGTTGCTTCTTTGAGGACATGAAATCGATTTTGTACCTATAAAGGTGAGGTACTTAGAAGTGCTTCTTCTATCATCTTTAGAGCCTATCCAATTTGCATTAGAAAATAGTTTGATATCTACATCAGAGGTATAAGGATAATATAAACCTTCGTTGATGGTTCCCTATAGGTATTTGAGGATTCTTTTGGTTGCTTCCAAGTGCCCACTCTAGTTAGTGTGGCATAGTTCAAACTACCAACTAGACTCTGATAGCTAGTTATATCCTCTATTTTTTCTCCTTCATGAGTAAGCTTCAAGTTCATCTCCATAGGTGTAACTGCAATCTTTGAATTCTCCATTTTCAATTAGACAAGCATGTATTTGATATACTTTCTCTAAGTAAGGTACATACCCTTTTCTGTGTATACCACTTACAATCCTAGAAAGTATGTGAGTAAACCCAAATCTTTGATTTTGAATTCCTCTTTCATCTGAAACTTGAACTTTCTCATTCCTTCAACATCTTTACCTATAATTATGATACCATCAACATATATACATAGGTATATGAATCAGATTGATTCCTTTTGATGAAGAGGGAAGGATCAAGTTTTCTCACATTGAATCATTTATTCTGTAAATAGGTAACTACTATGATTCCAAGCCCTAGGGGCTTGTTTCAAACCATGAAAAGCTTTTCTTAAGATACGTACATATTCAAGACATGATGAATCTTCAAAACTAGAGGATTCAGCCATGTATACCTCCTCAGATATCCATCCATTTAGAAAAGCATTTTTTACATCCATTTGGTAAATCTTCCAAGTCTTGGAAGTTGCAACATTCATACGCACTTTGATGGTTGGCATCTTTGCAACAAGTGAAAAAGTTTCTTCATAATAAATACCTTGTGATTGTACATACCCTTTGGCCACTAGTCTTGCTTTGTACCTGTTTATAAACCCATCATAATTTTAATTAACCTTTTATATCCATCTTGAACCTAAACCTTTATAGATGGAGTCTTGGGCACCAATTCCCAAGTGCACTTTTCTTGTAAAGCATCTATCTCTTCCTCCATGGCACTCATCTATTGAGGTTTCTTCTTTTCTTCCTCATATGATAAGGTTTCCTTAGATTTTGAGTCATGTGCTAGATATATAGAATGTTTATTAACTAATGAAGTATCATAGTCATACCTTTCTCGCTTTCTCTTTTCTCTAGTTGACCTTCTAATTGTTTATTGAGAGGATTCTACCACCTCCCTCAACTCCTTCTCTTTGACTTTGCCCTTAGATTTCCAAGAGTTAACTTCTCTTCTTGGAGTCTTTTGCTCATCTTCTTAATCACTTGATCCTTCAAGTGTATGTGCATTCCTCTTTGATAAGGTTGGCAAGTCCTCTTCTAGTTCATAGGGTAGTTTGATCCTCGTGCAATCATCTTTAAACCATGATTCATTTTCATCAAACACAACATTTCTACTTACAATAAAACCTTTGTGGCTTTGATTGTACAACCCATAACTTTTTTTATTAAGGTCATAGCCAATGAAAATGCATTTCTCTGCCTTAAGGTCCGATTTACCTCTAAGCTATGAAGGTATGTGTGCATATGCAAAGCACCCACAGATCCTGCAATGATCAAGATTAGTTCTTCTTCCATTCCATGCCTCATATGGATTCATTCCATCCAGAGCCTTTGATGGAATTCTATTTACCAAATATGAAGCTATTGATACTACCAATATCCACAAATAGTTGGGGAGTTTCTTTTCATTGAGCATTGATTGTGCAACCTCCACAATTGTCCTATTCCTTCTCTCTACCACTCCATTTTTCTTAAGAATGTATTTGCTAGTAATTTCTCTTTTGACCCCTCTCTCTTCAAGATAAGAATCAAATTCATGGGAGAAGTATTTTTTACACATGTGTTCTTTGAGTAGCTTTGATGTGAGCCTTTTCCCTATACATGGATACTTTTTACTGTAGTGCTAGCTTAAGGTTTTTTCCCCATGTTACCACATACATGATCCACTCATATGTGGTGGTACTTTGTACTTAGGGATATTTTTCAACTCTTATTTCAATCTTGATCATCATCAATAGAGTGAGCTATTCCATCCGTCCATCTTCTTCATGTGTTTTTCTATGTTTGTGCTCATTGTGTGTGCTTCTCGTGTGTCTCTTGTACTTTTACACACACCCAAAAATTCTATCAGAACAAGTTCAGATCCTTCTCAAGTTTTGGTTTTTCGTGTCACAACACATGTGCACTTTAAGCTGTGCAAATCAACTTCAGATTGTGAGCTAAAATTTCAAAATTCATTTCAAATTTTGTTGAAGTAAAGATTTTTTCAAATTGTTATTCTTTAGTAAAATGGTGAGTAGCAATGACTTGTTGGGCATGCTTCACGTCGAAGATAATCTTGATGGGACTAACTATCCAATGTGTTCTTACATGATGAAACATGTTATTGTTGCAAAATAACTATCAAACATAGTGGCACATGTAGATCAAAGACCTCGAAGTTCTTCTACTTCACAGTCTACTGTCACAGAAGGAGCTTATTCTTCTAGTACAGTGGTTACTCCTTCTCCACTTACACAAGAGCAACTTAGAAGGGATGGAAAAGATGCTCAATCTCATGCATTGATTGCACTTTCTATGACATGTCATATAGCTCCACACATTCGGTCATGTTCTACATCAAGACAGACATGGCACTCTTGTTTCTTTGTATGCCATCCATAATGAAGCACATGTTGCATACTTGAGGAAGCAACTTGAGACTGTATGTATGACTAAAAATGAGTTTGTGGATGTGTATGTGCCATGCATCAAGGACTTGAAAGAGCAATAGGCAAACATAGATGAGATTATTTCGGATGCTTCACTCATTTTTACATTGTTGAAAGGATTACCTGAATCTTTTCAAGGCTTTGCCACAATACTCCATTTTGTTGCAAAAGTGAATCCCAATATGTATGCATTTTATGAGGTTGTGTCTCTATTTTGAAATAATAGAAATCTAGATTGAATCAGAGGGGTTTGATTGAGGGAATGCAAGCACTTGCTATCTCACAAAAAGGGAAAATCAAGTATGGTTCAGCTTTGGGTTCCTCAAAACCAAAGCCTCAACCTTCCTCTTCCACTCATTCCTCTAATGATGTTGAATTGCAAAAGAAGAAGAGATGCAAATATTTCTGAAAAGTTAGTCATACTATTGATGAGTGTAGAAAACTTGCTAAGCACGATGAAAACAAGAAGGATTTCAGAATGTCTATTACTGAAAATTCTTCAAATTCAAAGAATTATGGAGTCAACATGGCTCAAGATTTTTGGGCATGTGTTGTTACATGTCATTATGATGCATCATTGCATTCTAAATGTATGGTTGTGAGTGAGGCTGATTCGGATTGATTTGATAGTGGTGCTTCAAAGCACATAACTTGATGCAAAATGTTTTTTGCATCTTTGAAAGATGCCCCCAAATGAGGACATGTGGTGTGTGCAAATAATGCCTCTTATCCTATCATGAAGTAGGAGAAATTAAGCTTACGAATATAAATGGAGGTGTCATTCTGTTGAAAAATGCATTGTATGTAATCAGTATCAAGAAGAGATTAATTTTAGTTCCTTTGATTGTGAAAAATGGACTTCATGTACACTTTGTTGATGATAAGTTTATGGTTCATGATTTAATTAATGGTGATATTATCGTGATGTCCGAAACATTATGTAATTGTTTGTATTGCTCGGATACATACAAGAGGGTTGTCTCAAAAGCCTTGGCTACTCATACTTCTTCCATGGCTAAAATGGAGCTTTGGCATGATCTTTTTGGTCACTTGAACTTCAATATTTTTCTTTACTTGCAAAAGAAGGACATTGTTATTGGTTTGCCAACACCTGAGTTCATTGAAAAGCATGCATGTGAAGGGTTGCTTTCTTGGAAAAATGTGTCGTGCCTCTTTTTCAAAAGATAGTCATACACACACTACAAGAAAATTGCAATTTGTTCATAGTGATGTATATGGTCCCGTCAAGACTCCGTCTTTTGGGAAGCATGCATATTTTGTTACTTTCATTGATGATGTTGCAATTCTTTAAGATTTTTTCATATTTAGTTCTTCTTTTGAATTTTCTATTCAAGAAAAAGGCTAATTTTGTATGAGGAAAACAAAAAAAATAAATCATTTGAAACACTCAAGCATGCTCTTTCACATGAACCTATTCAATTACCCAATTTTGAACAACTAATCTTTGTTGTAATAATTGATGCATGTGTAGTTTCAATGCAAAATGATCATACATGTGCATTTGAATGTAGAAAACTTAAGCCTTTAGAAAAGAGATATAGCACATATGATAAAGCCCTTTCTCCTTTTGTATATGCATTAAAAAAAAAATTAGAAACATTATTGTTATAAAGTAAATGAGGTTGCGATTTGTTCATATGGATCTAAGATCAGACATCAATTGATTGGTCTCATGTAGGCCAAAAGTCTTGAAGTTCGACTTTAGTATGATTTCTTTTGATTTTAAAACCAAGTGATGTGGTCTAGACTAGTGGTTAAGTTTTTGAAGCCTCTAGTGGGATGTATTGGGTTCAAGTCCTGCAAGTAGCAAGGAGAATAGAGTTTATTTTACTCAATCCCAAGCCCAAGCTTCTGGAAGGTTCTAACTACAATTAATTGAGACACTTTCACCACATGCAGTTACATGGATGACACTTGCATGGATAGCATCAATATCTCAAAGAAGGTAGACCCTTGGAGAGAGCTATATATCGAGGCATAAGGTTGGAATGAGAGTCATCTCTCATGAGTACAAAGGTTGTAATCCTCTTCTTCTTCACATTTGTATCAGAGCCTAGCATGGCATACCCGAAGCCAATGACTCTCATCGACATTTTTTTTGGCCTAACATGGAAAAAGATATGACACATTTTGTTCCATAATGCAATTTATGTCAAAGATTTAAATGTCATCATGGTAAATAATTTGTTTTGTTAATGCCATTACCCATTCCCAAAACCATGATAACAAATCTCTATGGATTTTGTAACTAATCTTCCTATAACATCATCACATAGTGATATCATTTGGACAATATAAGTAGATAGATTGAGCAAACATGCATATTTCATTCCTTGTAAAAATAAGATGTTTGTCCTTGAGCTACCAAATTGTCTATAATATGTATTTTTCTACATCATGCTTTCCGACAGTTAAATTTTCATATGTGATATTAATTTTTTAAATCAGTTTTAGGTTAAATAATTGAAAAATCTAGGATCATAAATGGATTTTCATTTCACACTTCATCTTGAAATTAATGGTCAACATGAAGTAGTTATCGATTTCAGGTCTTTTGTGTTGTTATTCTATTGATAATCCTAAAGTTGGGATGAAAAAATACAACATTTTTTCATACAATAATACACCAAGTATTTCAACTAGGTGTGCACCCTTTAAAGTTGTATTTGGGAAAAAAATCCCAACTCCAAATACCCTAGTTCAAACTTGTATTCCTATGGTTGATCCTATAACTACTTATCATACTGATTTACTTCAAGGAATTTGAGGAAAAATTACACAAAGTCAGGAATAATAAACATAAAATCGTGATAAGGAAATATTATTAAAATAATCTAATGAATATGATTTGATATAATTATGAATTATTAAATAGAGGCTTAAAAACATTAAACATCATCCTAAAGTAAAATTAGCAACATGGTGTTATAATCCATTTCAAATCATACAAAAAATTAATCTAGAATCTAATGTATTAGAAATACCATCAACTTGGAATATACATATTTCATTTCATATAGGTCTTTTAAAAGGAACTCGTCCCATGACTCCTATTATTGAAAACCCTCCATTACTTGAATAAGATACCAAAATTTTAAAACTTGATAAAAATTTGGGTTATGATGTAGCCATAAGACAAGCAAGAATTCAATGTCCTAGAAATTTAATGAACTACGAAAAACATTTTTGTGGAAGAATCTCAATGAATACAAAAAGAAGTATTTATTCCACATTATGATCACTTGATTGCTCCATATCATCACACAAACATTAAATTATTTTTTTGAAAAATCCAATTTTTTAAATTCCATGCATGTGTCTTATGTATCACTTGGATCAAGCTTATCATTGTTCAATGGTGTGAAATGTGATTGGTCATCCATTATATAATTTTATTTTACAATAAGGAAAGTTTCTTCAAACTAGGTTTCATGTTATCTTTTATGGAATTATCAAAATATTGAATTTTACTTAATATATTTACCATGTAATGATAACTTTTCACATATGCACAAATGTGACATTGGTTGGATTATGCTTGGTAGATAGAGGAATTTAATTTGGTTTTAGTTTTAACTAGTAATACAAGGATTGTATATATATACACATTTTAGAGCCATTAGAGATTATAGATATTTCTATCATTTTATTCATGATTGCTTAGCCATACAGTGCATTCTACTTTACACTAGTTTAGTACTAAAATAGGATACTTAAGTGTCCTTTTTTGAAAAAATTCTAAAAAATAAGACACCTTCTATGAAGGAAATCGAGAAATTACCATCTTTATTAAATATAATATAAATGTTGATGAAAATATAAAACATAGCTTAAATTATAGTTTATGTTATGTTTGTAATCTCCTAAGATATCATGTTAGTGAAAAGGATGAAAAATATTAATCTAGCATGATTTTTCACCTAAAGAAAAATCCACTACATGAAAAATAAAATTACATATTCCTTTTAGCATAGATCACATAACACGGAAGTCAAGTTTACATAGAAAAATAATTTTTAGCTCAAATAAAATAAATTATTATGATTGTGTACACCAAAAATAGCAACTAAGTTCTCTACATATGATTCAAACTAGCTTATGGACATCCACCAAGGTGTAAAAATATACAATACCAATAAAAAAAGGTACAAAGATACCAAAAGGTACACACATACAAAAAGTCAGCTATTATGAATGTGAATAAAAAATACAACAAGTAAGGTCTACACATATGATTCAAAATCTATGGACACTCTAATGTGTACATATAGATGTTACCAACCAAACAAGGTAAGAAGCAACAAAAAAATGATTACGCATACAATGCAAACTAGTTTATGGACATGTACACGTCTTTGACTACCACCAAAAGTTTTCACTTGTGTGGACATCAACCAAGACCTAGATATACAATCATAAATAGTTTATGTCCACAAGCCAAAGCATATTCATTTACTGATAAGAGTTTATTACTTCAAATCGACCAAGACCATAACACCCCCTAGAACGTATACATATAATGGAACAACCAATAAGTGGAAATCCTATTCTCACATTTTTCTACACCAAACAAAGTATAGATATGCGTTGAGACCAACCAAGATATGTACATATAAGTATACACGTCTATAGTATAGCTTCTACGCCTTGCTTATAATGTCCAATTTGTGAGAGTAAGAGTACATATCCACCCACCCACCTTATGGGGGATGATTCTAACACCCCAATGCAACAATGGAAGATGGCTGCCCTCCATTAGGTCCATAAGCAGTGATATATGCTGACTATTCTAAACTTTTCTCTACACTAGTATAGAGGCTTAAAAGGAAATTTTGCAAACTTATAGAAGACTATAAGAGCTACGCAATAAGCTTTAAATCATCCCAAATGGATATTCGAGCTAGGAGAACCACCCTCTACACAATACGCTACCTGTTTGCAACACTCTCTGCATATGTGCAGAGATATACCTTCACAAAGTTGGCAATTTCTCAACTGATATAAAATAGCAAAACACTAACACATGACCACCAGTTTATGCATGAGGTAATGGAAAGTATGCGTCGATCAAATGTACGCTAACTTGTACATTGTTCCACAAAAATACTTACACACGATTTACTTCTAAAATAAAGCGAAACCTAAAATTTTCCCGATTTTTAGTGAGCAGCTCTTATGTCCCTGCGCAGGCAACTCTTCCACAATGATGACCATCAACCACCTCTTGTTGTTTACCAAAAGCTTGATGAGGCTCGGATCCTATCCATGTGAGTATCTTCTTCCTCCTAATTCCAGCTAATGAGGATTCTCGAGGAAGCCGAGGACGAGCTAATCTACAGCAAGATGGGAGTCTCCATGCCTTTTCTGAGCGGACTGAGCATGACAGATGCACTTAACCCCTGCGGTGTTGGCAGGAGCCTCCAATCCGATGTGTCCCCCAGCTTCCCTTCTTGAATTGTGTGAATGCAAAAGCAACAGGTGACTCCCTACCACTATCCTCAATGGGGCAACAGCAACATTCTCCAAGGAAAATACCCACAAAAACTCCAACGATTGGAATCAGCTGGGGACAAAGAGTTGCATCCCCTCCTTGCTTCGTGTTGCGTAGCTGGACACCTCCTGAAAGACATAAAACAAGACAAAAACTGCCTCTCTCTCTCTCTCTTTGTTTTCCCTGGCTACATGGAAAACCCTCCTCAATCTAGCAGCTCTCCCCTCCAGCCTTCTGTTGCCGACCTCCTGGACAAAGTCCCCGATCTTCTACAGAAGAGGCAAAAGCTTCTCTGCCCACTGTGAAGAGATGGATAGGTATGTGCTTGAAGATGAAGAGGTGTTGCAAAGTCCTTGATCTACACCAGTCAAATGAACTCCAGAAGTATATGGTGGGCCCTTTTAGCTTTCCAATGGATGTATTCGACACCCTATGTACCTTGGAAGATTACTCTCAAAAAGATAGATCAAAACAGATAAGTTGGAGTTAGCTCAAAGGTGAAAACTTGCTATTCTTGGTTCATACACCTGCCCAGTGTTTTACATAATTCTCTGAGCACAGCAGAAATTAGCTTTATTCCTCTTGGGTAGGTCTAGGTAGCTTAAAGAGCTAACTTTAAAGAGTAATCTCATCAAAAAAAATAAACCACACACTGAGAATGAGTTTTAACAAGTGATGACATCATCCCGATTTTCACGGGCTGCTATAGTTTGAGACCAGTGAGCAGAAAAATAAACATAACTCAAAATTTAGAAATCCAACCATTATGCAAATTTGTATGGCTATATTAGACAATACATTGAATCCAACAAGCTTTAAATCACTGAATTTGGATAAGTAACCACTGAGCAATGGCTCTGACAAGGTGAGTGAAAAGAATCGGGTACCTGACAGAGAAGTGAAGATGAACAGACCCTATCAACTTCAAATGAACATAACTGAAGATTGCAACATCCAAATGACATGAAAATTCGTGAGCATATAGTAGACTTATAGAGCTAACTTGACCAAGTTAAACCACTGAAAATGATGCACCAAGCTCATAGAAACAATCTCTGAAATCTGACTGAGAAAACTGAGAGTAATGGCAGTGAGTAGTACACTTCACAAGAACATGGAAATATGATCTCAAATGATCATGAAAATAAAGTATATTGCTTGTACAATACAATGAACTTACTGATACATATGTGTGCCTTGGAATCACACCTTGATATGGCATAAAGCTCAGCTCTTGGAGGTCTTCACATAGGTCTCTCTAACCACGACTAAAACTGCCATCTATTTATAGTTGAGTTTGGGAGGCTAACTTCCCTCAATCACTCTCCAATCAATCAGTGATTGATTTGATTCTCTACCTACCACAAATTATGAATTTGTGGCTCCTCTTTCCATTCTTGATCAAGTGGACTCAACCACTTAAGATTCTTTCACTTTTACATTAAGTAAACTCTTCCAAAGGTACAAGAATTAGTTCACAAGTGAACTTTACATAGTCTTCATTTTAAACCTTCTTTTATGACTTTGTGGGACTCAAGCCAATACTTAGGCTTTTCATAGACTTGCTCCAACAGCTCCCCCTCAAGCCAAGTATGCTTGAGGTCTTCAATCTTCCAAGATTACCTGCAAACCAATCATAGCCTTGAATTTGTAAAGCTCTGTACCATCCAATGCTTTGGTTAGAATATCTGCACATTGTTGATGAGTGGACACATATGATATTTGAATCTCTTTGCTTAGAACCTTCTCGTGTACATAGTGATAATGAACTTCAATATGTTTAGTCCTTGCATGAAAAAGAGGATTAGCAGCCAAATGAATAGAACTCATATTGTCACCAAAAATAGTTGGAGTTCCAAACTCCAATCCAAGATCTTTGAATAATGTCTTCATCCACATAGCTTCCTGAGTAGCTATGGCAAGACCTCTATATTCAGCTTCAGTAGAAGAGAGAGCAACTGTGGGTTGCTTCTTGGATGACCATGAAATAAGCTTTGAACCTACAAAGGTAAGATAACCTGAAGTGCTCCTTCTATCTTCTTTGGAGCCAGCCCAATCTACATCAGAAAATAGCTTCAAACCTAAATCAGATACATAAGGATAATAAAGTCCTTCATTTATGGTTCCTTTGAGATACTTGAGATCCCTTTTGCAGCATCCATATGTGGTTTCCTTGGTGTGTGCATAAATTGACTTAGCAGACTCACACTATAACATATATCTACTCTTGTCAATGTGGCATAGTTGAGACTACCCACTACACTTTGATATGATGTGATTTCCTCTATGAGTTCACCTTCATGTGATCTCAATTTGTGATTGACCTCCATTGGAGTACCCGTAATCTTACAATCTTGCATCTTGAATTTTGCCAACATGTCCTTAATGTACTTTCTTTGAGTGAGAAACAAACCATGATCTTTGTAGACAACTTCCAAGCCTAGGAAGTAGGTAAGTGAACCCAAATCACTTATCTTGAACTCTTCTCTCATCTGATCTTTGATCTTCTTCATACCATCTGCATCATTTCCTGTCAATATAATATCATCTACATATACACATAAGTAGATGACCTCAGAATTACTCTTTTAATAAAGAGTGAAGGATCTGCCTTGCTTGTTTGAAAGACTTGGTCATGCAAGAATGAAACAAGCCTGAAATTCCAAGCTCTTGGAGCTTGCTTGAGACCATACAATGCTTTGTTAAGTCTACACACATAATCAGGATAAACTTGATTCTCAAAACCAGGTGGTTATGCCATATATACCTCTTCTGTTATCCAACCATTCAAGAATGCATTCTTTACATCTAGTTGAAGTATCTTCCAATTCTTGGAAGAGGCAATACTAAGGAAAACCCTAATAGTAGGCATCTTTGCCACAGGAGAGAAAGTCTCCTCATAATCAATTCCCTGAGTTTGTGCAAAGCCCTTTGCTACAAGCCTTGCCTTATACGTGTTAATGGGACCATCAGAATTCTTCTTGAGTTTATAGACCCATCTTGAGCCTATTACCTTCATGGATGAAGTCTTGGGCACCAAATCCCAAGTGTTGTTTTCCTCAAGTGCTTCAATCTCTTCCTTCATTGCATGCTTCCATTCTGTTTTTGCTTTGGCCTCTTCAAATGATGATGGCTCCTCTTGGTTTATGTCATGTGCTATGTAGATAGAATCTTTAGTTACTAATGAGGTGTCAAACCCATACCTTTCTAGTTTTTTCTTTTCACTCATAGATCTTCTTAGGCCATGATGTGATGATTCTGCCTCATGTCCAAGTTCCTGCAATTTTGCTTTACCTTTAGACTTCCATGCTTTGATCTTTTCCATCTGAGATTCTTCATCATCCTCTGAGGTGTCTTGTTCTTCAATCTTTGGTTGTTCTCTACCAAGCTTTGGAAAATCTTCTTCAAGATCATATGGTAAATTGACCTTCCTGCATGAATCTTCATACCATGAATTGTTCTCATCAAAAACTACATCTCTGCTTACCAAGAATCGTTTGTTGGTAGGGTTGTATAACCTGTAGCCCTTTTTTATTGTTGTCATATCCAATAAATACACACCTTTCTACCTTTGGATCCATCTTGCCTCTAACCTGTGAAGGAACATGAGCAAAAGCAATACATCCAAAAATTTTACAATGATCTAAGCTTGGTCTTCTTCCATTCCAAGCCTCATATGGAGTCATCCCATCAAGGGATTTTGAAGGCAACCTGTTAATCAAGTAAGTGGCTGTAGATACAGCCTCAGCCCATCAGTAATTAGGTAAATGCTTTTCATTTAACATAGACCTTGCAGCTTCAACAATTGTCCTATTCCTCCTTTCTGCCACTCCATTTTGCTCAGGAGTGTACCTTGTAGTTACCTCTCTTTTGATTCCTCTTTCTTGAAGAAAAGAATCAAACTCATGGGAGAAGTATTCTCCCCCTCCATCTGACCTTAGCCTTCTTAGTGATTTACCTGTTTGATTCTCCACAAGAGCCAAATATCTTTTGAAACATGAAAAAACTTCATCTTTGTGTTTCATAAAGAATAGGATAGTCCATCTGCTGCAATCATCAATAAAGGAGACATAATACCTTGATCCAGATATTGAAGCTTCGTTGCTAGGTCCCCATACATCTGTATGAACCAACTCCAAGAGATCTCCATGCATATAACCTTTCTTCATGAATGGTAACCTGTGAGACTTTCCAAATTGACATGCACTACACTTATAAATCATATGTTGTTTTGACAAATTAGGGAGTCCAAGTACACTTTGGTCCCTGCAAATTTGCTTTAATGACCTTTCACCAATATGTGCTAACCCTTTGTGACATACTTCCAATTCTGTGAGTGTCTGACTACCATAATTAAAGAGAGCAATGTTTCTAGTGTCCTGTAGTTCAAATGTGAACAATCTACCTGTCTTTTCACCTTTTGCAATTTTTTTGAATCCTTGACGTGGATCTTCAACAAATGCTACTGCCTTTAGGAACCTGACTTGCAACCCTTTCTCTACTATCTGCCCAACACTTATCAAGTTCTTTGTAATGGTAGGGACATAGAGTACCTTACTGACTAGGTTGATGTTTTCCATCAGGTGCTTTGACATTGCCTATTTTCTCCACAGGATGTTTTGTATCATCTCTTGTTTGTACCTCATGCTTATTCCTTGGATATTCTAAATCTGATAGGAGTGCCACATTTCCTGCCACATGATTTGAACAAGCTCAATCTATGTAGAAAACATGCTCATCAGATTTACCTTGTGGCATAGCCATGTTCATGATCAATAATGAATCCTCTTTGTTTGAGTCTTGTGTGTAGTTATTGTAGTCTCTCCTTCCTTTGTAGCCTCCTTGATAGTTTGAATGATTGTAGTTGTTGTAGCTCCCATGATAATTGTTGAACCTTCCTCTTGAGTAGCCATAATGTCCTCTATTGTATCCTCTTCCTCTTTGATTCCTGGAATTCCTAAAGCAATTTTCAGTTGTATGATTAGTTAGTCCACAAATAGAACATGAGTTAGAGTCTTGGGATCTCCCCCTGCCTTTTCTACCTCCTCTTCCTCTACCTCTACCATGTCTTCCTCTACCTGCATAGTTAGCTTGATATGTACCTGCTTCATCATCCACTTTCTTTTCCTTTCCTTTGTTATCTCTGGACTTCCTTTTATCAGTGTATAAAGCTAAAGATTGATTACCTTTAGAGCTTTCTCCATTTTTGATAAGCTTTGCCTCTTGAGTAAGTAGTTGTCCAATGAGTGTATTGAAATCAGGTACATGCATGTCCATGTACAAATCCATATCTGTGGTGAATGCTTCCCACTTGTCATCTGCCTTCAAGCCATTGATGACCTGCCTTACAATTTTCTCTTCATCTATTACCTCTCCAATGCTTCCCAACTGATCCGCTATGTCCTTGAGCTTTGTGACAAAATCAGTCACATTTTGTTTGGGAGCCTTCTTGAGAGTTTTGAAATCCAACCATAGTTGATGCTTCATAGCTTTGGTACTTGAATAAAAGAAAGCTTCAAGTGCATCCCACATTTTGTGAGATGTCTTACAACTTCTAATGTGAGGAAACAAAAAATCTGAGATAGAGTTGAGGAGATAAGACCTTGCAAGTGCATCCTTGGAGCACCATGTGCTCAATCTTTCTTGCTCTTCTTGTGTTGGTTGACTTTTGTTCCTGAAACTTGGCATAACTTCATCTCCAGCCATATAACCATATAAACTTCTACCTTGGAGATAAGCTTCCATTCTTAATGACCAAGCTGAGTAGTTAACTCTATCCAATTTGTCAACTGATGAAGGAAATCCATCTGCCATGTTGTCCAACCTTGCTCTAATACCACTGTGAAGAGATGGATAGGTATGTGCTTGAAGATGAAGAGGTGTTGCAAAATCCTTGATCTACACCAACCAAATGAATTCTAGAAGTATATGGTGGGCCCTTTTAGCTTGCCAATGGATGTATTAGACACCCTATGTACCTTGGAAGATCACTCTCAAAAAGATAGATCAAAACAGATAAGTTGGAGTTAGCTCAGAGGTGAAAACTTGCTATTCTTGGTTCATACACCTGTCCAGTGTTTTACATAATTCTCTGAGCACAGTAGAAATTAGCTTAATTCCTCTTGGGAAAGTCTAGGTAGCTTAAAGAGCTAACTTTCAAGATTAATCTCATCAAAAATAATAAACCACACACTGAGAATGAGTTTTAACAAGTGATGACATCATCCCGATTTTCACGGGCTGCTAGAGTTTGAGACTAGTGAGCAGAAAAATGAATATAACTCAAAATGTAGGAATCCAATGATTATGAAAATTTGTATGGTTATACTAGACAGTAAGTTAAATCCAAATAGCTTTAAATCACGGAATTTGGATAAGTAACAACTGAGAAATGGCTCTGACAAGGTGAGTGAAAAAAATTGGGTACCTGACAGAGAAGTGAATATGAACAGACCACCCTGTTGACTTCAAATGAACATAACTGAAGATTGCAACATCCAAATGACATGAAAATTTGTGATCATATAGTAGACTTATAGAGCTAACTTTAGCAAGTTAAATCACTGAAAATGATGCACCAAGCTCAGAGAAACAATCTTTGCAATCTGGCTGAGAAAACTGAGAGTAATGGCAGTCAGTAGTACACCTCACAAGAACATGGAAATATGATCTCAAATGATCATGAAAATAAAGTATATTGCTTGTACAATACAATGAACTTACTGATATTAGTGCCTTGGAATCACACCTTGATATGGCATAAAGCTCAGCTCTTGTAGGTCTTCACATAGGTCTCTCTAACCACGACTAAAACTGCCATCTATTTATAGTTGAGTTTGGGAGGCTAACTTCCCTCAATCACTCTCCAATCAATCAGTGATTGATTTGATTCTCTACCTACCACAAATCACATATTCGTGGCTCCTCTTTCCATTCTTGATCAAGTGGACTCAACCACTTAAGATTCTTTCACTTTTACATTAAGTAAACTCTTCAAAAGTTACAAGAGGTAGTTCACAAGTGAACTTTACATAGTCTTCATTTTAAAGCTTCTTTTATGACTTTGTGGGACTCAAGCCAATACTTAGGCTTGTCATAGACTTGCTCCAACAGCTCCCCTTCAAGCCAAGTATGCTTCAGGTCTTCAATCTTCCAAGATTACCTGCAAACCAATCATAGCCTTGAATTTGTAAAGCTTTGTACCATCCAATGCTTTGGTTAGGATATCTGCACATTGTTGATGAGTGGACACATATGATATTTGAATCTCTTTGCTTAGAACCTTCTCGCGTACATAGTGATAATGAACTTCAATATGTTTAGTCCTTGCATGAAAAAGAGGATTAGCAGCCAAATGAATAGAACTCATATTGTCACCAAAAATAGTTGGAGTTCCAAACTCCAATCCAAGATCTTTGAATAATCTCTTCATCCACATAGCTTCCTGAGTAGCTATGGCAAGACCTCTATATTCAGCTTCAATAGAAGAGAGAGCAACTGTGGGTTGCTTCTTGGATGACCATGAAATAAGCTTTGAACCTGCAAAGGTAAGATAACCTGAAGTGCTCCTTCTATCTTCTTTGGAGCCAGCCCAATCCGCATCAGAAAATAGCTTCAAACCTAAATCAGATACATAAGGATAATAAAGTCCTTCATTTATGGTTCCTTTGAGATACTTGAGAATCCTTTTGGCAGCATCCATATGTGGTTTCCTTGGTGTGTGCATAAATTGACTTAGCACACTCACACTGTAACATATATCTACTCTTGTCAATGTGGCATAGTTGAGACTACCCACTACACTTTGATATGATGTGATGTCCTCTATGAGTTCACCTTCATGTGATCTCAATTTGTGATTGACCTCCATTGGAGTACCTATAATCTTACAATCTTGCATCTTGAATTTTGCAACCATGTCCTTAATGTACTTTCTTTGAGTGAGAAACAAACCATGATCTTTGTAGACAACTTCCAAGCCTAGGAAGTAGGTAAGTGAACCCAAATCACTTATCTTGAACTCTTCTCTCATCTGATCTTTGATCTTCTTCATACCATCTGCATCATTTCCTGTCAATATAATATCATCTACATATACACATAAGTAGATGACCTCAGAATTACTCTTTTTAATAAAGAGTGAAGGATCTGCCTTGCTTGGTTGAAAGCCTTTGTCATGCAAGAATGAAACAAGCCTGAAATTCCAAGCTCTTGGAGCTTGCTTGAGACCATACAATGCTTTGTTAAGTTTACACACATAATCAGGATAAACTTGATTCTCAAAACCAAGTGGTTGTGCCATATATACCTCTTCTGTTATCCAACCATTCAAGAATGCATTCTTTACATCTAGTTGAAGTATCTTCCAATTCTTGGAAGAGGCAATACTAAGCAAAACCCTAATAGTAGGCATCTTTGCCACAGGAGAGAAAGTCTCCTCATAATCAATTCCCTGAGTTTGTGCAAAGCCTTGCCTTATACCTGTTAATGGAACCATCAAAATTCTTCTTGAGTTTATAGACCCATCTTGAGCCTATTACCTTCATGGATGAAGTCTAGGGCACCAAATCCCAAGTGTTGTTTTCTTCAAGTGCTTCAATCTCTTCCTTCATTGCATGCTTCCATTCTGTTTTTGCTTTGGCCTCTTCAAACGATGATGGCTCCTCTTGGTTTATGTCTTGTGCTTTGTAGATAGAATGTTTAGTTACTAATGAGGTGTCAAACCCATACCTTTCTGGTTTTTTCTTTTCCCTCATAGATCTTCTTAGGCCATGATGTGATGATTCTGCCTCATGTCCAAGTTCCTCCAATTTTGCTTTACCTTTAGACTTCCATGCTTTGATCCTTTCCATCTAAAATTCTTCATCTTCCTCTGAGGTGTCTTGTTCTTCAATCTTTGGTTGTTCTCTACCAAGCTTTGGACAATCCTCTGCTTACCAAGAATCCTTTGTTGGTAGGTTTGTACAACATGTAGCCCTTTTGATTGTTGTCATATCCAATAAATACACACCTTTTTGCCTTTGGATCCATCTTGCCTCTAACCTGTGAAGGAACATGAGCAAAAGCAATACATCCAAAAATTTTACAATGATCTAAGCTTGGTCTTCTTCCATTCCAAGCCTCATATGGAGTCATCCCATCAAGGGATTTTGAAGGCAACCTGTTAATCAACTAAGTGGCTGTAGATACAGCCTGAGCCCATAAGTAATTAGGTAAATGCTTTTCATTTAACATAGACCTTGCAGCTTCAACAATTGTCCTATTCCTCCTTTTTGCCACTCCATTTTGCTCAAGAGTGTACCTTGTAGTTACCTCTCTTTTGATTCCTCTTTCTTGAAGAAAAGAATCAAACTCATGGGAGAAGTATTCTCCCCCTCCATCTGACCTTAGCCTTCTTAGTGATTTACCTGTTTGATTCTCCACAAGAGCCAAATATCTTTTGAAACATGAAAAAACTTCATCTTTGTGTTTCATAAAGAATAGGATAGTCCATCTGTTGTAATCATCAATAAAGGAGACATAATACCTTGATCCAGATATTGAAGCTTCCTTGCTAGGTCCCCATAAATCTGTATGAACCAACTCCAAGAGATCTCCATGCATATAACCTTTCTTCATGAATGGTAACATGTGAGACTTTCCAAATTGACATGCACTACACTTATAAATCATATGTTGTTTTGACAAATTAGGGAGTCCAAGTACACTTTGGTCCCTGCAAATTTGCTTTAATGACCTTTCACCAATATGTGCTAACCTTTTGTGCCATACTTCCAATTCTGTGAGTGTCTGACTACCATAATTAAAGAGAGCAATGTTTCTAGTGTCCTGTAATTCAAATGTGAACAATCTACCTGTCTTTTCACCTTCTGCAATTTTTTTGAATCCTTGACTTGGATCTTCAACAAATGCTCCTGCCTTTGTGAACCTGACTTGCAACCCTTTCTCTACTATCTTCCCAACACTTATCAAATTCTTTGTAATGGTAGGGACATAGAGTACCTTACTGAGTAGGTTGATGTTTCCATCAGGTGCTTTGACATTGCCTATTTTCTCCACTGGATGTTTTGTATCATCTCCTTTTTGTACCTCATGCTTATTCCTTGGATCTTCTAAATCTGATAGGAGTGCCACATTTCCTACCACATGATTTGAACAACCTGAATCTATGTAGAAAACATGCTCATCAGATTTACCTTGTGGCATTGCCATGTTCATGATCAATAATGAATCCTCTTTGTTTGAGTCTTCTGTGTAGTTATTGTAGTCTCTCCTTCCTTTGTAGCCTCCTTGATAGTTTGAATTATTGTAGTTGTTGTAGCTTCCATGATAATTGTGGAACCTTCCTCTTAAGTAGCCATAACATCCTCTATTGTATCCTCTTCCTCTTTGATTCCTGGAATTCCTAAAGCAATTTTCAGTTGTATGATTAGTTAGTCCACAAATAGAACATGAGTTGGAGTCTTGGGATCTCCCCCTCTTGTCTACCGCCTCTTCGTCTACCTCTGCCATGTCTTCCTCTACCTGCATAGTTAGCTTGATATATACCTGCTTCATCATCCACTTTCTTTGCCTTTCCTTTGTTATCTTTGGACTTGCTTTTATCAGTGTATAAAGCTGAAGATTGATTACCTTTAGAGCTTTCTCCATTTTTTATAAGCTTTGCCTCTTGAGTAAGTAGTTGTCCAATGAGTGTATTGAAATTAGGTACATGCATGTCCATGTACAAATCCATAGCTGTGGTGAATGCTTCCCACTTGTCATCTACCTTCAAGCCATTGATGACCTGCCTTACAATTTGCTCTTCATCTATTACCTCTCCAATGCTTCCCAACTGATCCGCTATGTCCTTGAGCTTTGTGACAAAATCAGTCACATTTTGTTTGGGAGCCTTCTTGAGAATATATATATATATATATGTGTGTGTGTATATATGTATATAGGGTTTAGGGTTTAGGGTTTAGGGTTTAGGGTTTAGGGTTTAGGGTTTAGAGTTGTGAAATCGAGCCATAGTTGATGCTTCCTAGCTTTGGTACTTGAAGAAAAGAAAGCTTCAAGTGCATCCCACACTTCGTGAGATGTCTTACAACTTCTAATGTGAGGCAACAAAAAATCTGAGATAGAGTTGAGGAGATAAGACCTTGCAAGTGCATCCTTGGAGCACCATGTGCTCAATCTTTCTTGCTCTTCTTGTGTTGGTTGACTTTTGTTCCTGAAACTTGGCATGACTTCATCTCCAGCCACATAACCATATAAACTTCTACCTTGGAGATAAGCTTCCATTCCTAATGACCAAGCTGAGTAGTTACCTCTGTCCAAATTGTCAATTGATGAAGGAAATCCATCTGCCATGTTGTCCAACCTTGCTCTAATACCACTGTGAAGAGATGGATAGGTATATGCTTGAAGATGAAGAGGTGTTGCAAAATCCTTGATCTACACCAACCAAATGAACTCCAGAAGTATATGGTGGGCCCTTTTAGCTTGCCAATGGATATATTAGACACCCTATGTACCTTGGAAGATGTAAGACAATAGTTACGCAATATAACACAGGAGCAATAGCAGAGAAGATAACAGATATAGGAGAATCTCAACAATTTTCTACTAGCAGCAAGTACAAAGATGATGGCGTTGTCCACCCGTGCGCTCTCAAGGTAGAGCTTAAATGGTGATCTAGACAACTCTAGATAGGGAGATACAAGGTAGAGGTATGCTGGCTCAACGCAATGTCTTAGGTAGTGCAGAAGTCATGTATATATAGGATCATGGGTGGCCTGCCATGGACGGCTATACATGGGCGGTAGGGCATGGGTGGCCACCGCCCGCGTAATTGCCATACACGGCTTAGACTGGTTGAACCGACCTAACAAATATAAATGATTTCTGACTCCGACAGGGAATATTCCATGGAATATTCCCTTTACCGTCGCGCCGGGGGCGCTGCCCCCGGACCCCCACCAGGGGGCCAGCGCCAGGGGGCCCGCTGGCCCCCCTTGGACCCCCCAGCCGGGGCTGCTCACCGCTGCCCCGGACCCCACAATTGGGGACCCTGGTAACTCCCTTTCCTTATAATATATTACATGGTCCAATATGACCTTCATCCAACATTCAAGTTGGGATTCCCATCAATTGGGTAATGCACGCTTGGCTTCTCCTCATAAAGGGGGCCTTACAAAATGTGCATACAATCATGAGGGGTAGACATTGATCATACTCTAACACCCCCCCTCAATGTTTACCGATGATAAATCAACTAGGTCTCGGTCATATGCCCATCTGTTGAAGATGCTTGTTGAGCTGCTCTCTTCCAAGTGCTTTAGTGAATATGTCAGCACAATTTGCCTCTGTTGGGCAATATTCTAGCTCCACAATTTCATCTTCAATTAGCTCACGAATGTAATGGTACTGTACTTCTATGTGCTTGGTGCGAGCATGAAATACTGGGTTCTTTGCAATAGCCATACAACTTTGATTATCACACTTGAGTACAATTGGCATATTTGATGGAAAGCCTATATCTGCAAGAATTCTCCTTAACCAGACTGCCTCACAAGAAGCAAAACAAGCTGCTTTGTACTCTGCTTCAGTGGAGGAGAGTGCGAGAGTTGGTTGCTTCCTACTTACCCAAGAAAATATTCCTGAACCAAGTGAGAAACAATATCCAGAAACTGATTTTCTAGAATCACAATCTCCAGCCCAATCTGAATCACAATATCCTTGGAGTGTATCACCTGTGGTATACAAAATACCAAAATCCAAGGTTCCTGCAATGTACCTTAGAATTCGCATTCCAGCATTCCAGTGACTCTCCTTAGGTTTGTTGGAAAACCTGCTTAACACTCCAACAGCATAGCAAATGTCTGGTCTAGTGTTGCACAGAAAAATAAGACTTCCAACGAGCTTCCTATACTTCTTAGCATCTACATCAGGCATGTTATCATCCATAGATAGCTTATGATTTACCTCCATAGGTGTGCTAGTTGGTTTGCAGTCCATCATTCCAAATGCCTTGAGAATTTCTTTGGAATATTTTTGTTGTGAGATGAAAATGCCATCCTTCCTTTGCCATACTTCAATTCCCAGACAAAAATGGAGTAGACCTAAGTCTGTCATTTCAAACTCAGTTCCCAAGCTGATCTGAGTTTGATTGATGAGTTCCTGATGATCTCCTGTAATGATCAAATCATCTACATATACAATGACAACAACTAGCTTGCTATCCCTTTTCGTTACATACAAGTTAGCATCAGAAGTACTTCTTTCAAAACCCATATTTTTGAAAAAATGATCAATTCGTTGGTACCAAGCCCGTGGAGCTTGCTTAAGTCCATACAAAGCTTTCTTCAACCTGCAAACTTTATTTTCTGAATTGGGCACCTCAAAACCTGGTGGTTGAGATACATATACCTCCTCCTTGAGGTGACCATTCAAAAATGCAGATTTGACATCCATCTGGAAAATAGGCCAAGACTTTTGTGCAGCTACTGCAAGTACCGTCCGAATAGTTGTCATGCGTGCTGTTGGTGCAAAAGTTTCTTGAACATCAAATCCTTCAATCTGTGAAAAACCCTGTGCAACTAATCGTGCCTTATACTTTTCTAATGTTCCATCAGCTTTATACTTAGCTTTCCAAATCCATTTAGTACCTATTACCTTCTTCTTTGGCGGCAAGTCGACTAGATCCCATGTATCATTTTTGAGTATACTATCATACTCAGACTGCATTGCCGCTCTCCAATCTGGATCATCAATGGCTTCTTCAATGGTGGTAGGTTCCTTTATCGAACCCATGATATCTGCCATTAGAGCCATGTTAACAATGTGTTCTGAGGCTCTTCTTTGCTCCTCTATTCTCTTTGATCTTCGTAATCCATCCGATGATGATTCTGGTGCATCTACATGTGGATTGTGATCATCAAAGAGCTGTTGTGCCCACTTCGGTAGTGGCTTACGCTGTGCAGCTACAATTGGTTGGCTTTTTATTGAGCAAATTTCTCCATCAGATGTTTCCTCCTCCTCAACTTTAACCTGTCTTTTGATAGGCACAAGGTGAGATATTTCTCCGTTTGATGAGATAGTAGATTTACCTTTATCTTCTACTAAGTGTGGTCGTTCATCAAACACCACATCTCGGCTGACAAAAATCTTCCTTGCCTCAGGATCCCATAACCTGTATGCTTTAGACTCTTCACTATATCCTAGGAAGACACACTTTTTGCTTTTTGAATCCAACTTTGATCTTGTTGAATCAGGAATATGTGCATAACAGAAACAACCAAAAATTCTGAAGGCTTTTTACCAGAATATGCTTCTTGAGGAGTCATCCCCTTCAGAGCTTTTGTGTAGCTTCGATTGAGGATGTAGACTGCTGTATTGACTGCTTCTGCCCAGAATGAATCAGGCATGTCTTGAGCCTTTAACATACAACGAGCCATTTCAACTACTGCCTGTTCCTGCGCTCAACAACGCCATTTTGTTGAGGTGTATGAGCTGTGGTAAGTTGCCTTTTCACACCATGCTCCTTACAGTAATTGTTGAATTCTGTTGACAAGAATTCACCTCCTTTATCTGTTCTAAATTTCTTCAGTTTTCTTCCTGATTCACTTTCTACATACTTATGCCACGCTTTAAATTTTTCAAAAGCATCAGCCTTCTCTAGAATGAAATAAACCCACATCTTTCTACTATAATCGTCGACTAACAGCAAGAAGTAGAAAGATCCTCCTAAAGCAGGTGTAGACATTTTACCGCAGAGATCAGCATGTACCAACTCTAGAGGAGCTTGAGATCGATTGCTGGTCTCTCTTGGAAATGCCTTTCGTTGTTGCTTGCCCATCATACAAGCTTCACAAGGTTCCTGCAACTCTGAAAATGCAGGCAAATGAGCAACCATCCCTGTTCGTTGCATCTCCTTCAAAACTGCAAATCCGAGATGCCCAAATCGTTGGTGCCATAACCTGCTTACATCTTTATCTTCTGTAGCAGTTAAAGCACTTAACTCATACAAGTTATCCCGTCGTGTGCCTTTACCTACAACATTACCTGATGAATCCATGATTTCCGCACCACTCTTATTGAAGTGAACTTCGAGTCCACGATCTGTTATTGCAGAAACTGACAACAAATTTCTTTTGAGTGTAGGTACATAGAGAACATCGGATAACTTTTTCTCAACACCTGGAGAAGTGATAAAAGAGATGGTTCCAGTTCCTTCAGCTGGACACTTGGAGTCGTTTCCCACCACTACATTGATGGATTCCCGCAGAGGCACTAGGGAACTATACCAATCCTTTTTACTAGTCATATGGCGAGAAGCTCCACTATCTAAAATCCATGGCTCATCAACACGAGCTTGAGCAGATGAACATACCTCTTCAATAGCTACCCAAAGTTCCAGCTCTGTGTTGTTTGCAGACTCTTTGTTCTTCCATGATGATTTTACAGTCCCATTCCGTTCATCAGCTTGCTTCTTTCTGCAATCCTTGATGGCATGGCCTTTCTTTTCACAATAGAAGCAACTTCCTGTGAACTTTTTCTTCTTTGGCTTCTTCTTTGATCCCTCTGAAGAGCCTTTACCTTTTGCATTTGCTGAGAATGCAGCATCAGTTGTACTTTGCCGATTCTTCAGCCGCATCTCTTCTTCTAAAAGCATGGCACAAAACTCTTCAAATGTAAGAGGAGTTGGCCTTACCTGAGTGTTAAGGGCTGTTACTAATCCATCATACTTTGCTGGAAGAACACGTACAGATCTTCGAGCTAGCTCTTCTGGTGTTATAACAACACCAACTGCAGCCAATTGATCTTGAAGATGCTTTATCCGTTTGATAAAATCTTCAGCCTTTTCAGAATCAGAATGCTTTTCATTTGCCAACTGATTTTCTAAATTCTGTATCCTAGTGTGGTTCTTGGTCTCATATTGTCGAGCCAATATGCCCCAAGCCTCATGTGCTTTAGTAGTATGTTGAACTAAAGTAAGCACAGAATCACTTACACTAATGACAATCGCACATAATGCATCAGCATTCCGCCTCTTCCAAGCTCGTAGAAGATCTGGATCTGGCTGAATCATCAATCTTGAATTTGCTGGATCTTCAACTGGTATAGGCTCTGGATCCAATCCCATCGGTCCCATGACAGTGTCAAGTAATTCATAGGAGTCCAAAATTGCAGAAATTTTGAACTTCCAGAGTGTATAGTTGGTTCCATCCAGCTTCCCTTCAGTGAATGCAGGTGGACGAATTCGAATAGGTGCAGCATTAACATTAGGTGAAGCACCAAGACTAGTGTTTGACGATGAAGCCATCATGTAATCACTAGAATAATCTACTAATATTCTAGTCTGCTAGTAGGCTAAAATAATGATACTTCTCAAGCTATTCGAACCTTACAGCTCTGATACCATGTAAGACAATAGTTACGCAATATAACACAGGAGCAATAGCAGAGAAGATAACAGATATAGGAGAATCTCAACAATTTTCTACTAGCAGCAAGTACAAAGATGATGGCGTTGTCCACCCGTGCGCTCTCAAGGTAGAGCTTAAATGGTGATCTAGACAACTCTAGATAGGGAGATACAAGGTAGAGGTATGCTGGCTCAACGCAATGTCTTAGGTAGTGCAGAAGTCATGTATATATAGGATCATGGGTGGCCTGCCATGGACGGCTATACATGGGCGGTAGGGCGTGGGCGGCCACCGCCCGCGTAATTGCCATACACGGCTTAGACTGGTTGAACCGACCTAACAAATATAAATGATTTCTGACTCCGACAGGGAATATTCCATGGAATATTCCCTTTACCGTCGCGCCGGGGGCGCTGCCCCCGGACCCCCACCAGGGGGCCAGCGCCAGGGGGCCCGCTGGCCCCCTTGGACCCCCCAGCCGGGGCTGCTCACCGCTGCCCCGGACCCCACAATTGGGGACCCTGGTAACTCCCTTTCCTTATAATATATTACATGGTCCAATATGACCTTCATCCAACATTCAAGTTGGGATTCCCATCAATTGGGTAATGCACGCTTGGCTTCTCCTCATAAAGGGGGCCTTACAAAATGTGCATACAATCATGAGGGGTAGACATTGATCATACTCTAACAGAAGATCACTCTCAAAAAGATAGATCAAAACAGATAAGTTGGAGTTAGCTCAGAGGTGAAAACTTGCTATTCTTGGTTCATACACTTGTCCAGTGTTTTACATAATTCTCTGAGCACAGCAACAATTAGCTTAATTCCTCTTGGGGAAGTCTAGGTAGCTTAAAGAGATAACTTTCAAGAGTAATCTCATCAAAAATAATAAACGACACATTGAGAATGAGTTTTAACAAGTGATGACATCGTCCCGATTTTCACGGGCTGCTACAGTTTTAGACCAGTGACAGACAAATCAACATAACTCAAAAATGTAGGAATTAAATGATTATGAAAATTTGTATGGTTATACTAGACAAAAAGCAGAATGCCAAAAGCTTTAAATCACTAAATTCGGATAAGTAACCACTGAGAAATGGTTCTGACAAGGTGAGTCAAAAAAATCGGGTACCTGACAGAGAAGTGAAGATGAACAGACCATGTTGGCGTCAAATGAAAATAACTGAAGATTGCAACATCCAAATGACATGAAACTTTGTGAGCATATAGTAGACTCATAGAGCTAACTTTACCAAGTTAAATCACTAAAAATGATGCACCAAGCTCAGAGAAACAATCTCTGCAATCTGACTGAGAAAACTGAGAGTAATGGCAGTGAGTAGTACACTTCACAAGAACATGGAAATATGATCTCAAATTATCATGAAAATAAAGTATATTGCTTGTACAATACAATGAACTTACTGATACATATGTGTGCCTTGGAATCACACCTTGATATGGCATAAATCTTAGCTCTTGGAGGTCTTCACATAGGTCTCTCTAACCACGACTAAAACTGCCATCTATTTATAGTTGAGTTTGGGAGGCTAACTTCCCTCAATCACTCTCCAATCAATCAGTGATTGATTTGATTCTCTACCTACCACAAATCACATATTCGTGGCTCCTCTTTCCATTCTTGATCAAGTGGACTCAACCACTTAAGATTCTTTCACTTTTACATTAAGTAAACTCTTCAAAAGTTACAAGAGGTAGTTCACAAGTGAACTTTACATAGTCTTCATTTTAAAGCTTCTTTTATGACTTTGTGGGACTCAAGCCAATACTTAGGCTTGTCATAGACTTGATCCAACAGCTCCCCCTCAAGCCAAGTATGCTTGAGGCCTTCAATCTTCCAAGATTACCTGCAAACCAATCATAGCCTTGAATTTGTAAAGCTTTGTACCATCCAATGCTTTGGTTAGAATATCTACACATTGTTGATGAGTGGACACATATGATATTTGAATCTCTTTGCTTAGAACCTTCTCGCGTACATAGTGATAATGAACTTCAATATGTTTAGTCCTTGCATGAAAAAGAGGATTAGCAGCCAAATGAATAGAACTCATATTGTCACCAAAAATAGTTGGAGTTCCAAACTCCAATCCAAGATCTTTGCATAATGTCTTCATCCACATAGCTTCCTGAGTAGCTATGGCAAGACCTCTATATTCAGCTTCAGTAGAAGAGAGAGCAACTGTGGGTTGCTTCTTGGATGACCATGAAATAATATTTGAACCTGCAAAGGTAAGAGATAACCTGAAGTGCTCCTTCTATCTTCTTTGGAGCCAGCCCAATCTGCATCAGAAAATAGCTTCAAACCTAAATCAGATACATAAGGATAATAAAGTCCTTCATTTATGGTTCCTTTGAGATACTTGAGAATCCTTTTGGCAGCATCCATATGTGGTTTCCTTGGTGTGTGCATAAATTGACTTAGCACACTCACACTATAACATATATCTACTCTTGTCAATGTGGCATAGTTGAGACTACCCACTAGAATTTGATATGATGTGATGTTCTCTATGAGTTCACCTTCATGTGATCTCAATTTGTGATTGACCTCCATTGGAGTACCTGTAATCTTACAATCTTGCATCTTGAATTTTGCCAACATGTCCTTAATGTACTTTCTTTGAGTGAGAAACAAACCATGATCTTTGTAGAAAACTTCCAAGCCTAGGAAGTAGGTAAGTGAACCCAAATCACTTATCTTGAACTCTTCTCTCATCTGATCTTTGATCTTCTTCATACCATCTGCATCATTTCTTGTCAATATAATATCATCTACATATACACATAAGTAGATGACCTCAAAATTACTCTATTTAATAAAGAGTGAAGGATCTGCCTTGCTTGGTTGAAATCCTTTGTCCTGCAAGAATGAAACAAGCCTGAAATTCCAAGCTCTTAGAGCTTGCTTGAGACCATACAATTCTTTGTTAAGTTTACACACATAATCAGGATAAACTTGATTCTCAAAACTAGGTGGTTGTGCCATATATACCTCTTCTGTTATCCAACCATTCAAGAATGCATTCTTTACATCTAGTTGAAGTATCTTCCAATTCTTGGAAGAGACAATACTAAGCAAAACCCTAATAGTAGGCATCTTTGCCACAGGAGAGAAAGTCTCCTTATAATCAATTCCCTGAGTTTGTGCAAAGCCTTTTGCTACAAGCCTTGCCTTATACCTGTTAATGGAACCATCAGAATTCTTCTTGAGTTTATAGACCCATCTTGAGCCTATTACCTTCATGGATGAAGTCTTGGGCACCAAATCCCAAGTGTTGTTTTCCTCAAGTGCTTTAATCTCTTCCTTCATTGCATGCTTCCATTCTGTTTTTGCTTTGGCCTCTTCAAATGATGATGGCTCCTCTTGGTTCATGTCCTGTGCTATGTAGATAGAATGTTTAGTTACTAATGAGGTGTCAAACCCATACCTTTCTGGTTTTTTCTTTTTCCTCATAGATCTTCTTAGGCCATGATGTGATGATTCTGCCTCATGTCCAAGTTCCTACAATTTTGCTTTACCTTTAGACTTCCATGCTTTGATCTTTTCCATCTGAGATTCTTCATCATCCTCTGAGGTGTCTTGTTCTTCAATCTTTGGTTGTTCTCTACCAAGCTTTGGAAAATCTTCTTCAAGATCATATGGTAAATTGACCTTCCTGCATGAAACTTCATGCCATGAATTGTTCTCATAAAAAACTACATCTCTGCTTACCAAGAATCCTTTGTTGGTAGGGTTGTATAACCTGTAGCCCTTTTGATTGTTGTCATATCCAATAAATACATACCTTTCTGCCTTTGGATCCATCTTGCCTCTAACCTGTGAAGGAACATGAGCAAAAGCAATACATCCAAAAATTTTACAATGATCTAAGCTTGGTCTTCTTCCATTCCAAGCCTCATATGGTGTCATCCCATCAAGGGATTTTGAAGGCAACCTGTTAATCAAGTAAGTGGCTGTAGATACAGCCTCAGCCCATAAGTAATTAGGGAAATGCTTTTCATTTAACATAGACCTTGCAACTTCAACAATTGTCCTATTCCTCCGTTCTCCCACTCCATTTTGCTCAGGAGTGTACCTTGTAGTTACCTCTCTTTTGATTCCTCTTTCTTGAAGAAAAGAATCAAACTCATGGGAGAAGTATTCTCCCCCTCCATCTGACCTTAGCCTTCTTAGTGATTTACCTGTTTGATTCTCCACAAGAGCCAAATATCTTTTGAAACATGAAAAAACTTCATCTTTGTGTTTCATAAAGAATAGGATAGTCCATCTGCTGCAATCATCAATAAAGGAGACATAATACCTTGATCCAGATATTGAAGCTTCCTTGCTAGGTCCCCATACATCTGTATGAACCAACTCCAAGAGATCTCCATGCATATAACCTTTCTTCATGAATGGTAACCTGTGAGACTTTCCAAATTGACATGCACTACACTTATAAATCATATGTTGTTTTGACAAATTAGGGAGTCCAAGTACACTTTGGTCCCTGCAAATTTGCTTTAATGACCTTTCACCAATATGTGCTAACCTTTTGTGCCATACTTCCAATTCTGTGAGTGTCTGACTACCATAATTAAAGAGAGCAATGTTTCTAGTGTCATGTAATTCAAATGTGAACAATCTACCTGTCTTTTCATCTTTTGCAATTTTTTTGAATCCTTGACTTGGATCTTCAACAAATGCTCCTGCCTTTGTGAACCTGACTTGCAACCCTTTCTCTACTATCTGCCCAACACTTATCAAATTCTTTGTAATGGTAGGGACATAGAGTACCTTACTGAGTAGGTTGATGTTTCCATCAGGTGCTTTGAAATTGCCTATTTTCTCCACAGGATGTTTTGTATCATCTCCTATTTGTACCTCATGCTTATTCCTTGGATCTTCTAAATCTGATAGGAGTGCCACGTTTCCTGCCACATGATTTGAACAACCTGAATCTATGTAGAAAACATGCTCATCAAATTTACCTTGTGGCATAGCCATGTTCATGATCAATAATGAATCCTCTTTGTTTGAGTCTTCTGTGTAGTTATTGTAGTCTCTCCTTCCTTTGTAGCCTCCTTGATAGTTTGAATGATTGTAGTTGTTGTAGCTGCCATGATAATTGTTGAACCTTCCTCTTGAGTAGCCATAAATTCCTTTAGTGGAACAAATTCATTGGGATGGCACATGCATTGATAGCTTTGTCTGTCAAACGTGCCATTATTCCTCACATTCAGTCTTGCAGAACATCTAAGGACGCTTGGAATACACTTACCACATTGTGCCAGGCTAGGAATGAGGCTCGTGTTGCTTACCTTTGAAAACAGTTGAAGAGAGGGCACATGAATGAAGGTGATTCTACGGATAGATTTCTGGCAAAGATCAAGGATTTGAAGGAATAGTTGATTTCTACTGATGAAGTCCTTCCTATTAGTTCACTTATGTAGACTATTCTGAGTGGTCTTCCCGACTCATATCAGAGTTTTGCTTCTACTCTTTGTTTGATGATGAAAGGCAATCCAAATGCCTTAACATTTGAAGAGTTAGTTTTTATTCTGTTGCAAGAATATCAATCAAGGCAAAACATGTCTATTATGTGTGTTGCAGATCAAGCTTTCCTGGCTAGTCAGAAGGGCAAATGAAAATGCAGCTCTTCTATTAGTAAGCAGAAATCTCCTAATTTTGCACAATCGAAGAAGGAAGACAAAGATGAGAAGAAATCAGAGAAGCAGAAATTGTTATGCAAATACTGTAAAGAAAATGATCATGTCATTAAGAGCTGTCCAAAGTTGGCTGCTAAAGAGGCAAAGAAGAAAGAGGTCGGAATGGTTGTTGCAGAGGCCTCTACACCGAAAACAGGGTCTGCTAATCTTATGAAGGATGAAGAATGGGTGTTTACTACTGTTTGTAGTTTTGACCCATCTTCTCATGAGCAATGCATGTCTGCAGTAGACTTAGATGTTTGATACTTTGATAGTGGGGCGACCAAACATATTACCTCACTATGCAGTTTCTTCTCTTCACTCGAGCCTGGCCCTACAGGGAATACTGTTACATGCACAAACAACTCCTCTTATCCTATTATGGGATTTGGTAAGATCATTTTGAATACTATTGATGGTAGTTCTTTCACTTTGTCAGATGCTTTATTTGTGTCAGGGATCAAGAAGAATATGTTATCAGTTTCAGCTTTAGCCAAGATTGGCTTGGTTGTGAAATTTGTTGATGACATGTGTACAGTTCATGATCTATCAAATGGCAACGTGATTATTTCTTCTGGCATTTTATCTCATGGGTTGTATAAGCTCATAGATTATGAAAACTCTGTGAATGATTCAACATGTGCAGTACATGATTCTCAGGCTATGTCAGATGCGAAACTTTGGCATGCATGCTTTGGTCATCTGAATTTTGCGAGTTTACTATGCCTGCAAAAATTTGAAATGGTGTCCTCTTTGCCCAAACTTTGAGGCACTAGAAAAACATGTCTGTGAAGGTTGTATTTTGGGAAAAATGAAACATTCCTCCTTTCCAAAAGATGGTTCAGTTTGGGCTGCTCAAAACTTGTAGCTTGTACATAGTGATGTTTGTGCTCCTATGTAGATACCTTCTTTTGGAAACTCTCTTTACTTCGTGAATTTCATTGATGACTTTTCTAGGCATGCATGGGTATATCCACTCAAAGCAAAGTCCCAAGTGTTTACGTGCTTCAAACAGTTTTTGGTTTTGGTTGAAAATCTGCCAGCATGTAAAATGGGTACCCTCCATTCTGATCGAGGGAGGGCATATATATCTTCTGACTTTATTGCATTTTTGGCTAAACATGTGACAAAAAAAGAGTTTACAGTGCTGTATACACCTAAACAAAATGGAGTTGATGAATGAAAGAATAGGTCACTCATGAAGATGGCGAGGTGTATGGTCAAGAGTCAGGCTTTACCACAGTTTCTGGCTTGAGGTTGTCATGTGTGCATCATATGGACTTAACAGGTGTCCCACTAAAGCATTGCAATCTATCACTCCATATGAGTCTTGGCATGGTCGTAGGCCATCTATTGCTCATTTGCGTGTTTTGGGTTGTCTGGCATATGCATTAGTGTCTGAACAACATCGCAAGAAACTAGATGATAAAGCAGTAAAATGTATTTTTTTTGGGTATAGTTCTGAAAGCAAAGGCTATTGTCTGTATCATCCACAAACTAAATGCATTTTGGTTAGCCATGATGTTGTTTATATGGAAGATGCTATTCATCCTTTACTTTCATGTACGAAGGAGACATCTCTTAGCTCCAAAGACATGTATGATACTTTGCTGCCTCTTTTTACAAGTGGACAGTCTCGTGCTGGTCCTAATGAGGCAAGTTCTTAGCCTTTGCAGGTTTCATGTGATGATGCAGATCATTCCATTTCTGACGCAGATTTACATGATGCACTTGTTGATGAGAGAGCTGATATTGAACAGGCAAAAACTATGCCAAAATGGCTGATGCAAACTTTGCATGACAACAAATTAGATGCACCTTTGTCATGTTGTACCCTTCCAGGCTCTCATAGTGCCTCTTTTGCATCAGATTTCTATGATATGGTTGCATCTAGTCTCTGTGATGAGACTGAACCGTTTTCGTATGATGAAGCATAAAACCCTAAACATTGGATGGCTGCAATGCAATTTAAATATGATGCTATCATGAAAAATTGTACCTGGTCTTTATGTGAGTTGCCTCCTAGCGAGAAGGCCATTCGCACTGTGGGTATACAAGAGGAAGCATAAACCTAATGGAATAGTTGACAGGTATAAGTCTAGGGTTGTTGCAGAG
The DNA here is from genome assembly GCA_020310875.1 of Ceratopteris richardii. NCBI lineage: Eukaryota > Viridiplantae > Streptophyta > Polypodiopsida > Polypodiales > Pteridaceae > Ceratopteris > Ceratopteris richardii. The sequence goes on from CM035438.1 coordinate 132,700,532, forward strand.
GGTTATGCGCAAGAAGAGGCATTGATTTTGATTAAACCTTTGCACCTACATGCCAAATGACTACCGTCTGTAGCATCTATGCACTTGTAGCTCATCATGATTAGAATGTACATCAGTTGGACATTAAAACAACATTTCTGAATGGCGATTTGCATCAAGAAGTGTATGTTTTTTGGCCCTGTGGATTTGTGCAGAAAGGGCATGAAAACCAGGTGTGCATGTTAAAGAAAGCATTATATGGTTTAAAGCAAACTGAAGCTGATGTAGATGGTGTCAAAGATGGTGATATTTTGCAGATTCCTATTCATGTTGTTGTTTCTGTTGCACCGCTTTGTGTCAAACGAAATATATTGACACATTATTGTAGCGTTTTAGCCTTGAATACTGTAAGCCTATTACCACTCCTATGGAGACAGGTTTACGATTGAGTTTTCATGATGCTAGAGATGCATTTGATGTTGTTCTCTATCAGCAGGCTATTGGATATTGGATTTACTTATGCATTACTCAGCCAAATATTCAGTTTGCTGTCTCACAGATGAGCAGGTTTGTGCATTGCTCAGGTGCCAAGAATTGGCAGGCAATTAAGCGCATCTTTCACTACTTGAGTGGTACCTGGCTACTTGGATTGTTTTATCCCAAGGGGGGATCACTACCACCAGATTTGCATGCTTTTTCTGATAGTGATTGGGTTGGTTGCTATGGCACTCATATGTCCACTAGTGACTTTTGCTTCATGCTTGGTAGCTCATGTACATCTTGGTTGAGCAAGAAGCGGCCTACTGTGGATAGTTCTAGTTGTGAGGTTGAGAATAAGGCAGCTTTCACAGTGACTCTTGAGTGTGTGTGTGGCTCATATGCCTTATGGCTAATTTGATTGTTGGTCAGTCTTCTACCACCACCATCTTCACTAACAGTTAGAGCACATTGGAAGTTGTGAGGAACCCTATGTTCCATGCTCACACTAAGCACATTGAGGTGCATTATCATAATGTCAGGGAGAGGTTCTCTATTAGAGAGATCAACTTGGCATATGTGCCCACGAGGGGAACATTGTAGACCTTTTCATGAAGGCTTTGCCTAAGGAGAAGTTTGAAGCTTTTCGCAAAGCATTGGGCTTACTTCCTTTTGTGGATTGATTCCACATAGCTTGGCACTTCCTTATACATGAGTGCCAACTCCTTGTTCACCGCATCACTCCTAGGGGGGATTTGTTGATATATTTAGGTAGTGATGTGTGTGAAAACACTAGGATCGCCAGGGCACTTTTTTCCCTCTTTAGGAGGTTTTTTCCCCTGTCTTGTATATATGCCTATAGCCCTAACGGGTTACTTATCTTTGTACATTCTAGTGGTAATACATTCAGTATTGTGTGTTGTGCTCCAAGCTTCTACTTCTTCCTTGTGTTGTTCGCATATTTCCACAGACGTCTAACTCCAACAATCAATACATAACCTCCTTGATCCATCCTTTTTCTTAACCAAAAGGATAGGTGCTACCGAAGGTGATTGGCTAGGTTGAATGAATTCTTATTCCAGGTAGTCTCTCAATTTCCTTTCCACTTCCACTTTTTGGGAATATGGGAATTGGTAGAAGGTTTTTTATATAGGCTTGGTACTTGGGAGCAAGTCTATAGCATGGTCAACTTTCCCAGAAGAAGGAGATAATCCATGGAGAAGTCTTCTAGAAAAACATCCCAGTATTTATTCATTAAACACGTAAAGTTAAACTTTAGATGATCAGAAAAAGGAGACAAGACATATGGAGCTACATTTATATTATATACATCATCTAGATCTGTTGGAATCATCATGCAAACTTCCACTTTATAAGTATTTACAGGCTTTTTTTGTTCAATGCTTAAGATCATAGAAATACACAGCACATCATGCTACCCTTAAATCAAGTAACCGGTGCCATTTCTTTCAAATTCCAAAGTATTTAGAAGATCCTCTTTAATGACCTTCCAAAAATCGAGACCCTTTCCCCTACCCAATATCACATGAGGTCTTTTCATATTCATGATCTAAAAATCAATTTTATCTTTTTCCTCGATTTCGAGACCACATATCATAGTGGCCCAAAATTTCTTGTTTTTTCCTTTGCATCATGGACACTACATATTGATGTGGATACTTCTGTTGGGGCAACCTTAATCTCTTCACTAGTGAGTAGTTCAAAAGTTATGGGTGGCCAAGTCATCTATCGTGACTCAAGCCCGTTCCCCTCTTATGTAGATATGGATTTTGAATAACCATGTGGTCCAGACTAATTTTGGACCCAGATAGAATCAGACAAACAGCAATGATGCATGCAATCTTTGTGTAGAACTTCCACTTTTTTCCAAACTTTACTATTCCAATGTTTAAAGTTTGGACGTGGTGGATTCCTACATTTTCCTTCCCTTTTTGGTCACGAGTGGATTTTTGCAAAGTGGCAATACAGATTTTACTTAAATGTCTTGGATTTAAGCACTTGAAGAAAATATTTTCATTCTTTACCTTTCCCAGACTTCAAGGTCAAGCCTTGGTTGTGAAAGTCAATGAGTCTTACTTAATTTCCATTTAGTTTTTTAAATCTTTTTATTATCACCGATAGGATGAAGTGGTTGTTCCCTAGTCTTAGCATGATCTTTGCATGCTCTAGACTTTTAGGGGCACTTTGCTTCACTTCATGTTTAATTTTCTTAACCAGGCAATGAATAAAGCCCCTTACTTTATGGAAATCATCCGTTTTGAAGCTTGAGAACTATTTCTATGTAATGAGAAATTTATGAGGAGAGGGATGTCCTTGTTGAAGGACCTTATTTCACTCTTTCTAATTACATCCATCCTCGTTCTCTGATAACAACTCTTTTTAAAGAGCTCTTCAAATTGCTTCAAAGTCTCAAAAATCCTTTGGGATCCCTTCAGGCTCATCCACCACCGGTAAGCCTTTGGCCCAAGGGATAACCTTGTTTCTAGGACTTGGTAGGAATCATGAGTATTTTTGAGCTGATGCAGGTCATGCCATTTCTCTAGAAAATTCAAGATTGCAAGTAGTATTATGAGGATTTGCGATCAAATCCTTAGATTTATTTTTAAGTGGTATGTTACTTTGGATGGCTAATGGAACGTCTAGTCCTTTAATCATCGATGGGCTCCTTGGTCGAATCAACAAAGTTTCCATTTGTGCAGGAAGAGGTTGAGTTAGGCAGGGCATATTTAGTATTTCCTCTATTTTCTCTTTCACTTTGTCTATAGAAGTACATAGTTTTCCCATCTTAGTTTGGATTTTCTTAACCATGAACATATCTGCTTGGATGTCATTCATTTTTGCATCCAATTTGTTAGCTCTTGGTAATATTAATTTCATGCTTTTCTTGTCTACCCATCTCTTTAAGACTTGGTGTATATTCTATTTCTCTAACCCCTTCCCTTGGCATGTAATCTACTTCGTGCCCAAGAACATCTAATAACATATTAGCATAGTTAAACGAGTCCCTCCCTTGAGTAGTTCAAAAAAAGAGAGTACTGAAAGAGTCATTCCTAATTCAAAATGGAAGAATAGATGTAATGCAAATGAAGTACTTCCTAGACTCTTCTTCCAAGATTCTCTTCTTGTTGTAGGTTGTCTTGGGCATCCTTTGGACAAGCCATTACTCCACAGGCATATCTTGAATCAGTCTCCACTCGCCAATCTTCACAACTTCCATTTTGCATTGAAAAAGACTTGCAAAAAGGTGATTTGTGTCCTTCTTTGGGACTCCTTTGTGAGAAATGCTTCCCTTGCAAAAAGGTTGGAAATACTCTTGGACGTTGCTCTAAAAGATGTTCTCTCAACTTCCAAAAAAAATGGGTGAAGATTGGTTGAGAAAGCACTTCAAAATTGCTTCCCAAAATGACCATGTAGCACTTGGGTTCAAGAAATGTGTAGAGGTTTGACTTAGCAGAGAGAGATGGGCAAAATTGTTTGCCAAGCAATCATTGAGCACCTTTGGAACTTTTTCTTATTCCATATGCAAGATAAACTAGCTATGGAAAGGGTATAAAGACAAGAAGAGGAGGGGGCTTATTTCAACTCTCAAAAGTGAGAGGTTGCAGTCATTTCCGTTGGTTGCCTCCTTGTGTTCCCACTCTAATTGCACACAAGTAGGTAGGGTCTCTCCTCGCTGCCATTGAGGGGCTAGTAGGGGATCCCCCTTGATTTTGTGCTTCAAGGAGGGGGAGGTGGGGGGGGGGGGGGGGGGTCCTATGGATCCTCTACTCCTTCAAGCCTCTCAGATGGCCTTTAGGCACAATCTTTTGCAGACAAAAATAGAAAAAAGAGCCTCCGTGCTTGTACATCTCTCGATACAATCTGAATAGCGAAAAATTCCAAATGTTGAAGGACAAGATTGTATGTAAAAACTCCTAGAGAGAAATGATATGAAAAATCAATAGATCATGATTCTAGATATCAACGTAGTATAACTTCCAAGCCTTTCATAAAATGTCAACTTTGTTAGAGTGAGAGTACGTATCCACCAATCCAACTCCACCCATATAAATACATCTAGCCCATGGGATCTAGGCTTGCCATGTGTCCCCATCACATGGTTTCCCAAGAAGGGTTCTTCACATGGGTTTCTAAATCAAGCAATCACATGGGCTCACATGGAATCACATGGGATCACTTCAAAATCACATGGTTTATTAAGAGAGGAGCTCTAGACTTGTATGTGCCCCCTCAAGAGGCCTTCACTTGAATTATTCAACTAATAGAACTCCACACCTTAGGATAAAAATCTTAAGGTTCAAATCATGCAATTCCCAAGGTTTCATAAATTAAATTCAAGGGTTCTCCAAAGGTTTCCCAAGGGTTTTTCTAGGAAACCCAAGGGTTTTTCTAGGAAACCCAAGGGTTTTTCTAGGAAACCCAAGGGTCTAAACCCTTGGAAACCATGCAATTATCCCTAGTTATGCAACAATAACAAACCAAATTAGTCCTAGATCCAACTCTTTTAGATTGATGTCCAATAGAAAAAACTAGTCCCTACCAAGATAAAATCAAAAGAAAATATAGTTGTTATAACATATTTTATAAACAAAAACTAAACACATATATTCCCATGCACACATCCACACATACGAAAAATCATACTCAAAATCCTTAGATAAACTCTTCCACATTAAAAAAATGATAAGTGTTACTAGAAAACATTTCATTATTTCCATTATGGATGTCATCTTCTTCTTTCAAATGCACTTGAAATATGTGTGCCAATGTTTTTGTTCTCCTCACAATCACCATTGAATGTAACATCTTCTTTGAAATGTTGGAAATCATCACATGCAATGGAAGAATGTATTTGAAAATTTCATCCTTAGAAGAGAAATTAAATAATTTTTCTTTTCATCACACATTCGCATACTACCTCTATGATTGTGCTATTCTTATGAACATAGAAATATATGCTTCACACATTCAACATAAAAGTCAGTACCAAACTCATTGGTTGCTAGCTCAAAATAGAGACCTACTTTGAGTAAAAATGTGAATTCAACTAGCATGAAGGTTGTTTGTTAACAACTTGTCACATTTCTTGAATCTCAGTTACATACAAATGAGAGTGAGCTATTCTTCAAAACTTGAGATAAACAGTGTTAAACTAAAGAAGGCAAGGTTTGAGTCCATGTTTTTTATTTTTCCAAGTTTTCAACCTTCTCAAGCGCCCCCCAAAGACTTTCATTACATTCCCCAAATCCATCAATAGTTTTCTATTTGGTAAAACATAGATAATTTTTCAAAAAAAAATCAATAAGGTTATTTTTTTCAATAATGTTAAAAGTTGACTTTAAAAATTTCGCGCTTTTCGTTTTCATTTCATAACCCATACGAAGTTTCAAAAAGCTAAAGCTTATATTTTTTTCAAAAAGTACATTGTTTCCTATCAAATCCAATTGAGTATGCCATCAAACCATCAAGTATGTGATTAAGAAAAATCAAGCAAGTTAGTGTAAAATCAAGACACTTACGTGTCCCCAGATACTCAAGTGTCCTAGTACAGAACTAGTGTTAAAAAGGTTCATACTCAAGAAAATGTAGCACATTCTCTGACTGAAGCTCTACCACGACAACTTTAGACATTGTTGTTATGGGGTCACTTGATCTTGTTTTACAGGGTCCCTTGTACATTGTGTAACATGCCCATCAAGTGGGAAGTATAGGTCATATTTTCATACTCAAATATTCTTTTTCGCTTTTGTTTTTCTCTCCCTTGGCCATATTAACCACATTGGCCTTTAGTGGGAGATTGTTACCCTTAGTATCCATGTGAAAGAACAAATGGATATCAGACACTTTGTATATGTAAGCCCCTTCACAAAGGAATGCATATTCTAATTAAGTGAAGCCCAAATATACATCCAATCCCTTCTCAATCAATACTTTCGAATCAAGTTACTTTAATGCACAAAGATGTTGCATTTCTATTCATGAAGGTGTTTGTGATAAATAAACCCTTCTAACACACCTAGAAATATGCAATCTTTTTCTCCAAATGTATAAAAATCACATAATGTGATATTGTGATAGCTCGAAATTATCTAAAAATCATCTTCAAAACTTAGGAGATCCACAAGAAACCTATGATGTTCTTTTGTTAAAATTTTGAAGAAGGTAAATTCTATTAATTGGCCTAGAATACACATCATATTAAATCCACAAGCCAAACTTCAGAAAATCAACATTATCACCAATGTTTTTTCACTACATGGAAAAAGCTCCCAATCATCTTGATAGTAGTTCTTTTTACAATCAAGCATACATGCAAACAAGAACATAGAAAACACCTACATATAATAAGACAAATTCACTAATTAAATTATATTAGATATTCATTCTTGATTGTTTTATTCAAAAAAGCAAAATGGATGTTCGTCATAGTAGCTACAAATCACCAAAGGCTAAAGAATGGCACATCAAACTTAAAACCCCTAATTTTCTATCCTCAAATATAATTTTGAGGATGAGTGGAAGAAAAGTTACATGTCTACAATTGATTTTGCATTCGGTTCATTCATTTTATCTACTTAGAGATCGGACTGCAATGCACCACCACAACCTTCAATACCAACCACAAGAGGACTGATGTTTTTCCATATTTATAAAACCAAAAATTGAATTAAAAATAAATAGAAAGCATGGACTACAAATTTGCACTTTTTTTTTTACATTTTCATAGAGTTTCTTCTTCCTAAAATGAAATTTCTAATTTTTTACATAAGCACACATTTTCGTTTCATCTTCATAATCTACATGTGTGCACTTTACTTCACATGAGTGCAAACTATCAATCACCGTATCACTTCCAAGGGAGGATTTGTTACCAATATTATGATAATGATGATAGTGTGCATTATAAAAATCACAGCCACAAAAAAATTGCTATTCTTTTACAAGTTTTTTCTTGCTTATACATACAACCTCAGGCTTCCAATAACACTAGTCTTCTATCAATCTCACATAAGACATTCTTGTAATTGTGAAAATAAGGCCAAGGTAAAGATATACAAAGAAGATCAATGAACTTCTCATATGTAAGGTGGAAGGAGAGGTCTCCATTCAAGCTCCATGTTTTCGCATAACCTAGAATTGCAAGTATAAAAAGCGAGGTTTGCTCTAGTAGATGAAGATTCTTTTGTACAACAGTAGAAGCAACCTTCCTAAAGGGGGTTCTATTATGTTCTTACCAAAATTTATTATGATTCTTTAGAACCAGATCTTTCATAGCACTTCTCTTTTTTATTGCATTCTAGACTTAAATTGAACAAATTGAGAGCTTCCCAAGCTTTGTTGCTAGGTGACTCTCTTTTTCAGACTTGAAGTCTTCCACAATGTCCCCTCCAAACTTCAAAACTCAAGGGGCATGAACAGATAGCCGAACAGTTTTGTTATCCTTGAGTGTTCCAATCTTCACTGCAGTTCAATATCCTCTAATGAAAGCTCCTGTTCCTGTTTATGGTCAACTCTCCAACAGTATATCCACCGGTAACATTACACGTGATGGCCCTTCTGCTGCATCCACGTCTCTAACCGTAGTCTTCCTAACTGACCAACCTAGCCAACTCTCTGCACCCATTTTACTACATCCCCATTCACTTCCATTTCATGTAGGTTCAAAAGTATTCTGTCTGTGTTAAGCATAAAATAGACAGGCGCAATTGTACATTAATGAACCTCCTTTAAGAAATCAGCACACCTTCTATCATGACTGATAATTGTGACTTCCAATGAACACATTAAACGAATGAAATCTATGCCAAGTTGCTCCAAAGAGATGCAAATGAGGACCAGAAAGAAAGAGGCATGCAAATCATGCATATAGAGAGAGCTGACTTTGTTTTTGAGAAAAAGAAACTCTCTTCAAAATTAAGCATGAGTTATAAATTATCATCAGTTAGATATACTTCTTATTTTTCTGAGAATGGACAGTCATGAGAGACGTCTAATTACAAGGGTAAATGGTCGAACTCTAACTAAAACATAGATGATTCACTGTAGCACCACTTTCAGTGGTCAATCATTTACAGAGTAAGAGCAGATAATGATAATATATGTTACTACATCAGATAAGACTATTCCTTTCATAAGCTATGGAATTCATCCATGCCCTTCATTTCATGGTGAGGTTTTCTTCTGACTAATGTTTGTATCTGTACTTCAAGAAGGCCTGCAAACTATCATCATGCACTTACAATAATGAACCAGCAATTGTAAGGGCTCCTGTCTCAACTGAAGCAGCTTCAGCAAACGTTTGTGACAGCAAAACATATGATGAGGAATCACGTTGATCTAATTGTAAAACATGTTTAAGGGCCTCCCTTCCAAACTCCTTATTTCCCAAGTTGCGACATGCACCCAACACAGTTCGCCAGATCACAACATTAGGAATACATGGGAGTTTCTTGATTATAGTCAAAGCTTTTTCAATGTGACCAGTTCGGCAGAAAAGGTCAACAATGCCAGCATGATGTTCTGGAGTCGACGTAATGCCATATTCTTCACTCATAGCTTCAAAGAGCATTTTGCCTTCAGAGAAGAGGCCTGCACGACTACATGCATTCAGAACTACGATAAAAGTAACCATATCTGGTTGTATGTTTTCTCCCAGCATATTATAGAATATGTTAAAAACACTCTTACCTTCACCAAAGTGGACATATCCTGTAATAAGGGAATTCCAGGAGACTACATCTCGAGTAGGAAGAAGATCAAAAACCTCCTGTGCTGCCATAAGCAAACCACACTTAGCATACATATCCACTAAAGAATTCCCAATAAGGTCATCTTGATCTAAGTATCCTATCCTCATTATCTCTCCATGCAGTTCTATACCTTTAGCAATGGCTCCAATGCTAGCACAGGCTTTCAAGCCACAAACCAATGAAACAATATTAGGGAAGATACCATCAAGGAACATCTTTTCTAGACACTTGAGTACCTCTTCACCGTATTCATGTTCTGCATATCCTGTAATAAGTGCATTCCAAGAAATTACATTCCTGACCTGTAGTCTGTCAAAGGCTTGCCGTGCTTCTCTTAACAGGCCCCACTTAACATACATGTCCACCAGTGAATTACCAACAATAATGTTTCTTTGACACAGTCCCAATCTCTCAATCTCAGCATGAATTACTCTGCCTGTTTCTGTTGCACCCAGCAGGCCACAAGCTTTCATGCAACAAACATACGTGACTGCATCTGGCATGACACCTGAATGTTGCATTTCTACAAAATAATCCAATGCTTTCCCACTGTGCTCGTATTCAGCATATCCAGCTATTATAATAGCCCATGTGTATACATTACGCACTGAAAGCTTGTCAAAAACTTCCTGTGCTCTTGAAAGCAGTCCGAGCTTCACATAAAAGTCAATCAACATGTTTCCAAGGACAAGATCTTTCTCCAGTAGTCCTTGTCGTTCTATTTCAGCATGAACATGCTGCCCAGTATCCAGTGTTTTGACATTGGAGCACACCCTCAATCCACAAACAAGCATGACAGAATCCAAAGGGACTCCCTCCATTTGCATTTTTTTAAAGCAAGCCAAAGCTTCCTCATCATGGCCACTTTCAGCATACCCTGTAATTAATGTAGTCCATGAAACCACATTTCGAACTGCAAGCCTCTCGAAGACTTCTCTTGCTGCAGTAAGACAGCCACATTTGGAATACATAGTGATCAGGGAATTCCCAATAGGTACATCTTTGCCCATTAACCCCAATCTCTCAATCTCAGAATGTATAACTTGTCCTTTGCCCATGGCGCCTATACTGCAGCAAGCTTTCAGGCAGCAGACAAGTGTGACCACATTGGGAGAAATTCCCTTCCTCTGCATTTGTTCCAATAATACAAGAGCCTTTTCTCCATGCCCATTTTCAGCAAACGCTAATATTAGAGCAGTCCATGAGACAATATTTGGATCCAGAATCAGACCAAAAACTTCTTGTGCTCTGGCAGGCAAGCCACACTTACCATACATGTCTACCAAAGTGCTTCCAACAAAGAGGTTTTGTTCCACTAAACCTAGCCGGGCAACCTCTCCATGTAGCTTGCTGCCAGTGCTAATATCTTTGAGGACTGCACAAGCTTTGAGTAAAGCCACAAAGGTGCGATCACTAAGGCCTATGACATTATTCCTGAACAATTTTATGTACAAATATAGGGCTTTCTGCGGCTCCCCACATCTGACATAATTTAAGATGTGTGAATTTGAAGACTTGTGGAGAATTCCTGCTAAGGGTTTGCATCCTTTTCTAAAGATTTCGATTTCACTAAACATTTTAGTGGGCTGCCAATATATGCTTAGCCTTCAACCTCCCTGGTCTGCAATTTTTTTATCGGTGTTCACAACGTTTGAGGGTATTTCATTCACCAATTTTTTACTGGTGTTCACAACGTTTGAGGGTGTTTCATTCCCAAAGAACAGCTTTCCAATCTCACTTGCCGTCCATATTGGTTAGATTCTTATATACAAAGGTTTTTCAGCCTTATTTAAGCCTGCTTCCCAATCTTTCCCTATAAGATGCAGGCCAAAAATATTTGTTATTTGTATTACCGAAAAATTATCATCAAGAATTGGACAATTGACTTGAGCAATGTATATGCAATGAAAGCCAAAAAGGCTTAATAGCTTCACTTGATTCGAGTTGCAATCTTTCCCCATTATCGTTTATGAATCTCGTAGTTCGCTTCATGAGGCCATAAATGATACATAGCTACAACATACAAATAATGGTATCTCTAATACGTAGAAATGACAAGTGAAAGCAGCTCGAAGCTGCATACTATGAATCGTGACACTTGGGTCGAGCATCCCGCCCCGGCATCTACTGTCGCAGAAACGTTCAGTAGGTTTCTCCAGGTTCCAATGCGTACGCATGCCTCTGAATCTGAGAGATTTCAACAAGACCTGAGTCATGACCAAAAAATCAAAATCCAGTGAAACATTACCCTGTGCATCTGAATCTCCCTCGCTCTTGCAGGGAAATTGGAATAAATATCCTCCATACATGGCGACCATAACGTATGTGACTGTATGCTGTGATGCTAGCGAGTATTCTTCATCGCTCTAATATGATGGACTTCAGAAAGGCACTCAATTCAATCCAGAGAGTAACTATGTTAGTTTTAGAGGAAATCATCAGTCGCATCTACTAATAGAAAAATACAGGGTGATTTCTTTTCCTTAATGAGTTCATCCATATATGAGTACTCACTTTTTTGTTAATGAGTTAATCCATATATGGAGTACTCACTAGACGCTTGAACTTCAAAGCGCAACTACAGGGCGAATGGGCTCAGTGTTTTGCGGAACATAATTCATCAGCGAAAGGAATGGAAGAGCATTTACAGCACATAATCCATAGTAAATCTGAAGCGACATATGCGAAACCAAAATAAAGGTCTCGGTCCCAGGCCGCTGTCCTGGTGGTTGACAGCACTTGTGAGGGACATGTAAACCTTGGAATGATGTATCATGTGGCTGATGTGCCATCGCATATTCTGCCCTGCGGTAGTTGTGACCGCTGTTCAACCCAGCTATGTAAACCTCTGTTCTTGTGGGATAAGGGGGGTCCCATGGGTACTATGCCCTTCCTTGTACAGTTGCAATTTCAAAGTTAAAGCCCCGGGGAGTAAGCCTCGGCCGAACCTCAATTTTAAAAATAAAAATAAAAATAAAAAAATAAAGGTCTCAGCTTTTTTTTTAAATGGAGGTTTGGCCGAAGCCTACTTTCTAGAGCTTTAATTTTGAAAGAACAATTGTACAGGGTGAATGGACATAGTATCCGTGCGACCCTCCTTATCGCACAGAGCAGGGGTTAGACGAGAGATTACAACAGCCCGAAGGCTTCACAACTGGTTTAACTGCTCGAAGATTACAAATGGGCTGAAGACATGTACATGTCCTACTTGTGGGAAGGTTTCGAACCCTCGCTCCTGCTTCAAGAGGCGAGGGACTCAGCCAATCAACCCAATGCATGGGGACTCAACTCTTTTAGTGAATTGAAACTTCCTTTGGTATAGAGGAAGGCTTGGGTGGTGGCTATGACTTATCTCTTTTTTCTTTTTAAGGAAGTTCGACCTTTGCGATCTACTCTTGTCATGGTTTGAATTAATTTGAAAGTACAAGCAAAGATAGGCTTAGCACCCATGAGACCCCCCGAATCTCACAAAGCAGGGGTTGAACATCTAGCATCTACTAGGATACAGAGGTCAAAGGCTCGCTAAGGTAGAAATTGAAAAGGGACGACCCTAAGGCTAGATGAGAGAACTGATTTGAACTAGATTGGCCAAAGGTGTGATCTGAACTAGAATGCCTGAAGGCCCAATGATCCATGTGAAGGGGGTAGATTAAACATCTCTCTACATAAGTGAGATGTGTCCTGATGCAACCCATAGGGGTTGAACCCCCCACCCCAAGCTAAGAGGCAAGAGCCTCAACTGGATAAGCTAGTGTTGTGGGACTCTATGGCCCCCCAACCCCAACCTAAGAGGCAAGAGCACTTAATCCATAAAAAGTAAAGAGAGGTTGGGATGACTAAAAAGTAAAGAGGGGTTGGGATGAAGGATTATACAAAATTCACATGTAAAGGAATACAACGGACTTTGGTAAGAACTCAATAAAAGCTTCACCAAAGTCAGCGTTACTACAACAAATGGGATCGTATTTATGAATAATTTTCAAAGAAAAGAATATATTTGAAAGAGCCCCCTAAAAAAAGTGAGGGTGCTCTTTTGTTTTTCGTTCATTTCTGCCTTTAGTACCACTATAGTCTTTGTTACGGGCATTAACACACACATTGTCATCTACATTAGAAAATCTCAAAATACACAAAATAAATAATGATGTGCCTAGCAATGTTAATTCTAACACATGTAACAATGCCTAAACCAAAGTTACTGACACAACAAAGCAAAAACACAAATCAAGTCCACGTTCTATAGGTGGTTTGGTTTGGCATTGTCCTCTTGAGGTAGAGGTCATGTGTTCAACCCTCAGGCTAGACATGTAATGCTTTTGGCTAGTTTAAACTAGTTGTAACCTTGTCTAACCCTTGTTTTATGGGATACGAGAGGTCTACAGGTACTATGCTCATTCACTTATACAGTTGCTCTTTCAAAGTTAAAAATGAAGAGTAGGCAGATGTCTAACCTCCATTTAGAAAAGAAAAAGTTCAAATCAAGAGACCAATCAAATCATTGCACAATTCGTTTTGCACTCATCTAAGTGATGATACAATGGGACCAACACAAAAACTCCTATCTCCTACATCAAGCTCACACGGTCAAGTAAGCCTACCCTTCATTCCTCCTTACCCTCTTATGAGCATGTACATATATATTGTTCACTGAGACCACTAAAGCTCCTCACAAACTTTTACATTGTCATAGCCAATGAGCATGGGCACCGCTTACAGACTAATGAATACGATAATAACCAAGATTTTGACAAGAAAAATACAAGTGAAATAGGTCAATCATTTAACTAAAGATATCAAAATTATCAATAAAGCTATGCTTTTCCTTATTGTGTCACATCTCTCTTAGCATTAAAGATTTTCCTATGATTTTTATGTTTTAATGTGCGTTTCAAAGGGTACAAACCAAATGTGAAGCCAAAAATACAATTGCATGACCCTTTTGAAGCATTTGTGAAATTTTGACATTTTTTTACCTTTGAGGAATACATTCAAAACTCACTCTTTGCTCAAGGGAAAGATTGAACAATGAAGATCCAAGGCTTCTACATAACGTTAGTGTTGGAGTTCAAGGTTTACGACAGCACACGAACAACACAAGGGAGAAGAAGAATCTTTGAGAACAACACAATACATAATGTATTACCAAGTGAATGTGCAAAGATAAGTGACATGTTCGGGTAATAGGCATATATACAAGCGATGGGTAAAAAACATCCTAAAGAGGGAAAAAGTGCCCCGGTGGTCCTAAGTGTGTTCACACATATCACCACCAAAATACATCAACAAATTCCCACTAGGAGTGTGGTGAGCAAAGAGTTGGCTCTCTTGTATAAGGAAGTGCCAACCTATGTGGAAAGAAATCAATCCACAAAAAGGAAGTAAGCCAAAGCTTTGTCAAAAGCTTCAAGTTCTCCCTAAGTAGAGCCTTTGTGAAAAGATCTCCAACATTATCCTATGTGGGCACATAAGCCAAACTGATCTCTCTTGCAGAGAGTCTCTCCCTAAAATAATGATAGTGCACCTCAATGTGCTCTGCATGGAACTCGGGGTTCCTTGTAATTGCTAATGTGCTCTAAATATAAATAAAGATGGTGGTGGCAAGGGACTAAACAATATCCAATCATCCAAAAGACATTTGATCCATGCACACTCAACATTTTTTGTGAAAGATTCCTTATACTCAATCTCACACTAGAAGTGGCCACAATAGATCTCTTCTTGCCCAACCACGATATGGATGAGCTACCCAACATGAAGCAAAAGCCATTGGTGTACACATGAGTGTCATAGCAATCAGCTTGGTTTGAGTCAAAAAAAGCATATAAATTTGGCGATAGTGAACCCCCTTGGGATAAAATAATCCACGTAGTCAAGTACCAACAAGTAGTGAAACGTGCTCTTAACCACTTGCTAATGCTTGACTCCTACGCAATGCATACACCTACTCAATTGTGAGAAAATAAATTGAATATCAAGCTAAGTTATGCATCATTAAATGAAGCATCTAATAGCTAGAGAAAAACATAAAATTCATCTCCAGCATCATGAAGACTCCACCATAAACCTACGTCCATGGGGATGCCAATAGGTTTGTAATCTTCAAGCCCAAATCACTACAATAATGTGTCAACATATTTTGTTTGACACATAGCTCTTCCCCCATCAACTTGGAGAAACTGAATGCCCAAATCATGGTGAAAATGCCCCAAACCTTACATTTCAAAAGAGGCATGCAAATCAGACTTAAATTTAGCAATATGATTCTCATTAGGAAAAGTGAGTAGCATGTCATCTATATATACAAAAAATGATCAAAAGTACATCATTTTCACACTTAACATATAAGGTGCTTTGAGTTGGATTGTTCTCAAATCCATCTACTAGCAAATATGCATGTATCTTCTCATACCAAGCACATGGTGATTGCGTCAAGCCATATAATGCTTGTTTCAACTACAATTGATGTGCATTCCAACCATGATGAGCTACAAGTGCACAATTGCCATTAACAATTGTCATTCAACAAGTGGGAGCAAAAGTCCCATCAAAATCCGTGTCTTTCTCTTGATCATAACCTTTGGCAACAAGCCTAGTCTTATACCTACCAATTATTCCATTGGGCTTACATTTTAGCTTGTATACCCATTTGATTCCAAGTGCCTTTTTGCTTGGAGGAAAATCACACAAAGACCAAGCACCATTCTTCACAATAGCATCATATTTTGATTGCATAGTAGCGACCTAGTTTTCTAAATTTTGTGATTAATTAAAAATAAACATGCTCTTCTCATCATAAAGACTAGAGACAACCATTACATAACAATTTGATGCAAAAGAAGCACTATGATAGCCTAAATGAGTATGGTATGACAAAGGTGCTTCTAATTTGATATCTCAAAAAAGTCTACACCATTCATTTAGGCATAGTTTTTCCTCTTCTATGTGACATCTTGTAATAAAGTGATAGGAAGGAGATGATTGAACCACACCCTTGACAGATAGGAGATGGTTGAACTACACCCTAAAAGAGAGGATTAGGAAGTAATCCTCAACCATGGCTTTTGGGGCAAGTGGTTAGCCCATCACATTCCTAACCAAGAGGTTGTGAGCTCAATTCCTTACATTGGTATCAGAGCCTAGGAAGTAGGCTTGGGAAAGGTAGATTGACCTAATGGCCTCTAAAAAAGGCGCTTGGGCATCCTCTATATGAAAGGGTACAAAGTAGCTCACGTCGCTTTCACAAGTTAGCCTAACAAAGATGAAGTGTATCTCTCAATCCGTATGTTGAATTGAGGCATGTAATATACCGTTGGAAAGCTCTTGAAACAAACCTTCCAAATCTGATTAGAAAATGTGAATCCCTTGGGAAACCATGGGTGGCACTTGATTGAGGGTTCAAGGTACCAAACATGGGTGAGAACAAGGTTCAAGACTGAGGTTGAGAATAAGGGCCCAAGACACCAAGGTTGCGAACAAGAAGGTTCAAGACACCAAGGTTGAGAGCAAGGGTTCAAGAGACCAAGGTTGTGAACAAGGTTCAAGAAACTGTGCGAGGTTGAGGACATCAATTCAAGGGTACCTAGGGAGTTCAAGAGGATGATCACCGAGGCTAGAGGGATACAAGAGCAGATCATTGAGGACAATGATTGAGCAAGGGGGGAAGAATGTAATAAAGTGATAGGAAGGAGATGATTGAACCACACCGTTGACAAATAGGAGATGGTTGAACTACACCCTAAGAGAGAGGATTAGGAAGTAATCCTCAACCATGGCTTTTGGGGCAATTGGTTAGCCCATCACATTCCTAACCAAGAGGTTGTGAGTTCAATTCCTTACACATCTCTCATATAAATGCATCATGTAAATTTCCATCAGAAATGGAATGGTTTGCATCATCATTTGAAACCTCTAAAGACCAAGAAATTTCCTCGCTAGGAACAACACTTGACTGTCCACCTATAAAAAGAGGAAGCA
Source organism: Ceratopteris richardii (assembly GCA_020310875.1). Classification (NCBI taxonomy): domain Eukaryota; kingdom Viridiplantae; phylum Streptophyta; class Polypodiopsida; order Polypodiales; family Pteridaceae; genus Ceratopteris; species Ceratopteris richardii. The sequence goes on from CM035438.1 coordinate 132,717,733, forward strand.
GAGTGTCATAAACATCCTTTGAGATAATTGATGGCGCCTTGGTACATGAAAATAATGTTTGAATTGCATCTTCCACAAAAATATCATGGCTAACTAGAATGTGTTTAGTATGTGGAACATATAGATGATAACCTTTGCTTTCAAAATTGTATCCAACAAAAAATAGATTTCACAACCTTATCATCTAATTTTTTGTTTTGTTGTTTAACCATTATGCATATGCTGAACAACCAAAAAATGCAGATGAGTAATAGATGGCTTGCATATGGAGTGATAGAATACAATGCTTTTTTGGACACCTATTAAGTACATATGTTGCACACATAATATCCTCAAGCCAGAAGCAATGTCGTAAAGCCTGACTTTTGACCCTGAACCTTGCCATTTCCATTAGAGACTTGTTCTTCCTCTTAGCAACTCCATTTTGTGAGGTATATACAACATTGTACATTGATATTTTATATCACATTCAACGAGAAATGCATTAAACTCAGAAGACGTATACTCGACCCCTCGATCATAATAGAGGGTACCCAATTTATATGTTGGCACATTTTCAACCATAAACAAGAGCTATTGAAAGCACATGAACATTTTGAATTTTTCTTTCAATGGATACACCCATGCATCGTTGAAAATATCATCAATGAAATTCATGAAGTATAGTTAATTCCCAAATGTGGGCATCTACATAGGACCACAGACATCACTATGAACAAGTTGCAATTTATGTGTAGTTCTAACTAAACTAGCTTTTGGGAAGAAAGGACATTGCATTTTACCCAAAATATAGCCTCCACATACATGTCTAGAAGGGTCCTCAAGTTTGGACAGAGAGGACACCATTTCAAATTTTTATACATAAAGCAAGCTAGAAAAATTTAGACGACCAAAGCATGCATGACAAAACTTTGGGCTCATAATAATAAATTGTACATGCTAAATCACTTTCAGGTTTTGCATAACCTATGAGCTTATATAGCCCACCACATAAAATGCCAAAAGTGATGGTAATATCAATATTCGAGAGATCATGAGTTGTACATCGATCATCAACAAATTTGACAACCAAGCCAATTTTGACTAGTTTTGAAAATGATCTTTGGAACTCCCATCACAAGATAACAGGAGCTACTAGCACTTGTGACAATATTCCCTATAGAAGCATGCTCAAGTGAAATGAATAAAGTGCACTATGAGATAATTTGTTTGGTTGCATCACTACCAAAGTACCAAACGTATGAGTCTACTATAGACATACAATGCTCATGATAAAATGGGTCATAGCTTCAAACAATAGTAAATGCCCATTCTTCATTATGAACAAGATAAGTAGACTTTATTTTAGGTGTAGAGGCCTCTACAATAAACATTCCTGGCTCTTTCTTCTGTGCCACCCTTTGTAGCTAGTTTAAGACAACTCTTTATGACATGATCATTTGCCTTACAGCACTTGCAAAATTATTTTTGCTTTTCTCTTTTCCTGTCATCTTGGTCTTCCTTCTTTGATTATGTAGCATTAGCCAATTTTTGCTTACTAATAGATGAGCTCCATTGCCTTTGCCCTTCTAAGTAGCTAAGAAATCGTGATGTAAAACACACATAATTGGCTTGTTCTACCTACATTGATCTTCTTGCAACAAAACAAGGACTAACTTTGCAAAGGTTCAGACATATCAATTGTCTTTCATCATCAACCAAAGGGTAGAAGCAAAACCCTAATATGAATCTTCTTTTCGCATTGTTCTTTTACCACTCCAAGTAAAATACCTATAAATCTTTTCTCTAGTTTCTTCTTTTTTCTTTTTTGCAAAACTTTGGGATAATGAAGGAAAGAATCTTCCTTAGATTTAAATATTTATGGTATCAATACATATGGCAAATAAATAAAAGAATGTAAAAGCGAAGGCTCTTCCTTGGATTTAAAAACATTTATGGTATCAATAACCATGTGAAATGAATAAAAGAATGTCTACTTTTATAGTATGTATAAATTTCTATTTGAGTTGTAATATCTTTTCTTCACGCTCAATCAAAATCTTCTTTTGCATTAGGATACATGCACTTTAGGAGGATAATTTGGCATCAATATTTTTACTAGCTGGATTCTTGGTTACAATTTGACAATTCCCTTTTAAAGGCACCGATAGATTAGGATAGTTAAGAAATAAACCGGGGATGATGGGTTGAAATTCTAGACTGATTTTTTTCTTTGGAGCATTCAAACAGACTTGGCAGCATTATAGGTGGTTCAACAAAATATTTTTCCTCCATCTAAGGTTTATTCTTGCAAATAGTTCCCCGTTGATTTCTAAATCTTTCTCCATGTATTTCAAAAACTCGTTGGGAGAAACACCCATCGACTTGGCAACATTATAGGTGGTTCAACAAAATATTTTTCCTCCATCTAAGGTTTATTCTTGCAAATAGTTCCTCGTTGATTTCTAAATCTTTCTCCACAAAAACTCGTTGGGAGAAACACCCATCACCTCTGCCTGATATTCTTTAATCACTTGATATTCTTTAATCACTTCCATGACAAGACCTAGAAATGTTCCCATCATGTTTATATGACTATAATTTTTACAAGGCCCACTTTGCTACCCAAGACAAACAATGAATGCAAGTGCAAGGAAATAACTCCTACGTAAAGAAGAAGAACATGCATAAGATGTGATCAGGCCTCCACTCTCTGCACAACCATGATATAAAGCTCATTCCAACTAGTTGAGGAACTCAATCCTCCACGCCTTTCCCAACCACCCTTCCAACTAAAAGTGTGGCTCATATCTTAAGAATTCTTGACCTTTCCTTTAGCGCCTAAGGTCCATGACCTTAATTTGGTTACTTCCTTTAGAGAAAAATCATTACTACTAATTATCTCTACAAATAAAATAGAATTATTTCCATGAAAGTAATAATCTAAGTTGAGTATTTTCTATTGTTTCCCTTTCCCTTGAAAGGATCTATGGATGAATAAACCTACATCCATACTTCAAACATGAATAATCGTATCTATACATTCTCATAGAGTCATTTATCATGAGCACATATAATCTATGGAGATAAAATCTCATAATCATACTTTCTTGGAAAAACAAATCTCCCCTTTCTTGGAAAAACAAATCTTCCCTTTCTTGGTAAAACAAATCTTCCTAAGTCCTCAAAACTATCTTCTTCTTCTAGTCTAGTTATAAATGCTACCCATGGATGATGAGTCCTTTTCTCCATATGCATAGAAGAAAATTTCTCAAAGGAAAGTTGTATCCACCATCCCATACCAATGGATCCTCCCTCCAATCCATGTGTCACATCTGCCCTAAACCAAGTATGATTTCCACATCAAAATGGAAATCCTAATGCAATCCATCCAAAGATAGTCATATAAATAGAATATCGATTCTTCCAAATCCAAAATTGGATTTTCATAACTATGGATTCTTAGGAATCCGTGTTACTCAAACCAATTAACTTGGTTTGCTTGATCACTTAATTGTTGGATATCCTTATAAAATATATATTAATTAGTCTCAAATACCAAAATCTAATCTATATACTTCTCATGATCTCTTTCCTAATCCTTGGTCACATTTTTGTAATTCCTTCACACATTCTCATACATCCTTAGATCCCCATCTATATCCTTGAATTTTCAATTCTTCGATTCACTTGCATCTTGGAGTACTCTAATTCTTGAATCTTTACTATAGGCCATAAATCCAATGCCTGCAAATATCTGAACACTTGAATTTATAAGCTCACATGGATGTTTCTTCATGAAAACCATCTCATGGATCCTCTTTAGGTGATTTCTTAAATTAATAAGTAGTATATATTTCATCATTTGAGTCAAGGATATGGTTACTTTTTACGATTTCAAGTCTTTTGTTCAAGATTTCACATCTTCTTTTGGAGATACCAATTGTTTTCATGTTGCTAAGCAAAGCTAAGGAAGCTCAAAGCAAAGAGACACCTGATGGTTGGAAGGGCTTTCTATCAATATATGATCAATAACATGAGAATGATTATACTAAGAGCTATGAATTCCTAAGTACAAAGTACAACCACATATGAGTATATAATGTATATGTGGTTTTGTGGAGAAAAAACCTATATCCATCACTAGAATAAAAAGTGTCCATGTATAGGGAAAATGTTCACATCAAAGCTACTTTAGGGACATATAAATGTAACAAACCCCCTTAAAGTGAATGATGTGGACACATATAGGTAGTGATAGATCTGCTCCCATAAGGTAATAAGCCTAAAGCTTTGTAAAATGCTTCAAACTTTCCTCATGGAAGAGCTTTGGTGAATATGTCTACCACATTATCTTGTGTAGGCACATATACCAAATTAATATCTCTAGCATGAGGGTGCTCTCTGACATAATGATAATGAACCTCAATGTGATTTATGTGCACATGAAACACCAAATTTCTTGCAACCACCAATGCAGTCTAGCTATAAGTGAGAATATGCATAGGTGCATCAATCTCCATGCATAGATCCATCAACAAGATCTTAGACATATACAATCCACTATAGATATGAATGTTGTTTAACTTAACAACTCGATGTGGCCAGAGTAGGTTGTTTCTTACTCAACCAAGGTATGCATGATCCTCTAAGGAAAAATCAATTACCACTAATGGACACCCATGTATCATAACAAGCAACCCACTCACTATCTATGAAAGCATGCAAGCATGATTGAGCATCTCTGCCATAAAGGAGACCCAAAATCAAAGTGTCTTTGAGATATCTAAGCACATATTTTATCACTTTCCAGTGCTTAGTGCTAGGGCTATGCATAAATCGACTTGATTGGGAAACTACATATTGTATGCCGGGCCTTGTGTATATGCATATATCAATCATCTCACATCTTGCTGATAAACAAAAGTATCAAATGCATCATCTACATACTCAATTGAGAACCTAAATCCTATTTCCACTAGTGTTGAGATAGGCTTGCAATCCTCAAAACCAAAATGTTGAAGTAACTTCTTAATATACTTTGCTTGATGCACAACAATTCCTCCCTCAATGGATACAAATTGGACGTCAAAAGAATAGTCCAAACGGCCAAGATATGTGACATCCAAATTATGCTACAAATCTGTAAGACAATAGTTACGCAATATAACACAGGAGCAATAGCAGAGAAGATAACAGATATAGGAGAATCTCAACAATTTTCTACTAGCAGCAAGTACAAAGATGATGGCGTTGTCCACCCGTGCGCTCTCAAGGTAGAGCTTAAATGGTGATCTAGACAACTCTAGATAGGGAGATACAAGGTAGAGGTATGCTGGCTCAACTCAGTGTCTTAGGTAGTGCAGAAGTCATGTATATATAGGATCATGGGTGGCCTGCCATGGACGGCTATGCATGGGCGGTAGAGCGTGGGCGGCCACCGCCCGCATAATTGCCATACACGGCTTAGACTGGTTGAACCGACCTAACAAATATAAATGATTTCTGACTCCGACAGGGAATATTCCATGGAATATTCCCTTTACCGTCGCGCCGGGGGCACTGCCCCCGGACCCCCACCAGGGGGCCCGCTGGCCCCCTGGGACCCCCCAGCCAGGGGGCCCGCTGGCCCCCTTGGACCCCCCAGCCGGGGCTGCTCACCGCTGCCCCGGACCCCACAATTGGGGACCCTGGTAACTCCCTTTCCTTATAATACCTTACATGGTCCAATATGACCTTCATCCAACATGCAAGTTGGGATTCCCATCAATTGGGTAATGCACGCTTGGCTTCTCCTCATAAAGGGGGCCTTACAGAATGTGCATACAATCATGAGGGGTAGACATTGATCATATACTAACACCCCCCCTCAATGTTTACCGATGATAAATCAAGTAGGTCTCGGTCCTATGCCCATCTGTTGAAGATGCTTGTTGAGCTGCTCTCTTCCAAGTGCTTTAGTGAATATGTCAGCACAATTTGCCTCTGTTGGGCAATATTCTAGCTCCACAATTTCATCTTCAATTAGCTCACGAATGTAATGGTACTGTACTTCTATGTGCTTGGTGCGAGCATGAAATACTGGGTTCTTTGCAATAGCCATACAACTTTGATTATCACACTTGAGTACAGTTGGCATATTTGATGGAAAGCCTAGATCTGCAAGAATTCTCCTTAACCAGACTGCCTCACAAGAAGCAAAACAAGCTGCTTTGTACTCTGCTTCAGTGGAGGAGAGTGCGAGAGTTGGTTGCTTCCTACTTACCCAAGAAAATATTCCTAAACCAAGTGAGAAACAATATCCAGAAACTGATTTTCTAGAATCACAATCTCCAGCCCAATCTGAATCACAATATCCTTGGAGTGTATCACCTGTGGTATACAAAATACCAAAATCCAAGGTTCCTGCAATGTACCTTAGAATTCGCATTCCAGCATTCCAATGACTCTCCTTAGGTTTGTTGGAAAACCTGCTTAACACTCCAACAGCATAGCAAATGTCTGGTCTAGTGTTGCACAGAAAAATAAGACTTCCAACGAGCTTCCTATACTTCTTAGCATCTACATCAAGCATGTTATCATCCATAGATAGCTTATGATTTACCTCCATAGGTGTGCTAGTTGGTTTGCAGTCCATCATTCCAAATGCCTTGAGAATTTCTTTGGAATATTTTTGTTGTGAGATGAAAATGCCATCCTTCCTTTGCCATACTTCAATTCCCAGACAAAAATGGAGTAGACCTAAGTCTGTCATTTCAAACTCAGTTCCCAAGCTGATCCGAGTTTGATTGATGAGTTCCTGATGATCTCCTGTAATGATCAAATCATCTACATATACAATGACGACAACTAGCTTGCTATCCCTTTTTGTTACATACAAGTTAGCATCAGAAGTACTTCTTTCAAAACCCATGTTTTTGAAAAAATTATCTATCCGTTGGTACCAAGCCCGTGGAGCTTGTTTAAGTCCATACAAAGCTTTCTTCAACCTGCAAACTTTATCTTCTGAATTGGGCACCTCAAAACCTGGTGGTTGAGATACATATACCTCCTCCTTGAGGTGACCATTCAAAAATGCAGATTTGACATCCATCTGGAAAATAGGCCAGGACTTTTGTGCAGCTACTGCAAGTACCGTCCGAATAGTTGTCATGCGTGCTGTTGGTGCAAAAGTTTCTTGAACATCAAATCCTTCAATCTGTGAAAAACCCTGTGCAACTAATCGTGCCTTATACTTTTCTAATGTTCCATCAGCTTTATACTTAGCTTTCCAAATCCATTTAGTACCTATTACCTTCTTCTTTGGCGGCAAGTCGACTAGATCCCATGTATCATTTTTGAGTATACTATCATACTCAGACTGCATTGCCGCTCTCCAACCTGGATCATCAATGGCTTCTTCAATGGTGGTAGGTTCCTTTATTGAACCCATGATATCTGCCATTAGAGCCATGTTAACAATGTGTTCTGAGGCTCTTTTTTGCTCCTCTATTCTCTTTGATCTTCGTAATCCATCCGATGATGATTCTGGTGCATCTACATGTGGATTGTGATCATCAAAGAGCTGTTGTGCCCACTTCGGTAGTGGCTTACGCTGTGCAGCTACAATTGGTTGGCTTTTTATTGAGGAAATTTCTCCATCAAATGTTTCCTCCTCCTCAACTTTAACCTGTCTTTTGATAGGCACAAGGTGAGATATTTCTCCGTTTGATGAGATAGTAGATTTACCTTTATCTTCTACTAAGTGTGGTCGTTCATCAAATACCACATCTCGGCTGACAAAAATCTTCCTTGCCTCAGGATCCCATAACCTGTATGCTTTAGACTCTTCACTATATCCTAGGAAGACACACTTTTTGCTTTTTGAATCCAACTTTGATCTTGTTGAATCAGGAATATGTGCATAACAGAAACAACCAAAAATTCTGAAATGCAAAACTGAAGGCTTTTTACCAGAATATGCTTCTTGAGGAGTCATCCCCTTCAGAGCTTTTGTGTAGCTTCGATTGAGGATGTAGACTGCTGTATTGACTGCTTCTGCCCAGAATGAATCAGGCATGTCTTGAGCCTTTAACATACAACGAGCCATTTCAACTACTGTCCTGTTCCTGCGCTCAACAACGCCATTTTGTTGAGGTGTATGAGCTGTGGTAAGTTGCCTTTTCACACCATGCTCCTTACAGTAATTGTTGAATTCTGTTGACAAGAATTCACCTCCTCTATCTGTTCTAAATTTCTTCAGTTTCCTTCCTGATTCATTTTCTACATACTTATGCCACGCTTTAAATTTTTCAAAAGCATCAGCCTTCTCTCGAATGAAATAAACCCACATCTTTCTACTATAATCGTCGACTAACAGCAAGAAGTAGAAAGATCCTCCTAAAGCAGGTGTAGACATTTTACCGCAGAGATCAGCATGTACCAACTCTAGAGGAGCTTGAGATCGATTGCTGGTCTCTCTTGGAAACGCCTTTCGTTGTTGCTTGCCCATCATACAAGCTTCACAAGGTTCCTGCAACTCTGAAAATGCAGGCAAATGAGCAACCATCCCCGTTTGTTGCATCTCCTTCAAAACTGCAAATCCGAGATGCCCAAATCGTTGGTGCCATAACCTGCTTACATCTTTATCTTCTGTAGCAGTTAAAGCACTTAACTCATACAAGTTATCCCGTCGTGTGCCTTTACCTACAACATTACCTGATGAATCCATGATTTCCGCACCACTCTTATTGAAGTGAACTTCGAGTCCACGATCTGTTATTGCAGAAACTGACAACAAATTTCTTTTGAGTGTAGGTACATAGAGAACATCGGATAACTTTTTCTCAACACCTGGAGAAGTGATAAAAGAGATGGTTCCAGTTCCTTCAGCTGGACACTTGGAGTCATTTCCCACCACTACATTGATGGATTCCCGCAGAGGCACTAGGGAACTATACCAATCCTTTTTACTAGTCATATGGCGAGAAGCTCCACTATCTAAAATCCATGGCTCATCAATACGAGCCTGAGCAGATGAACATACCTCTTCAATAGCTACCCAAAGTTCCAGCTCTGTGTTGTTTGCAGACTCTTTGTTCTTCCATGATGATTTTACAGTCCCATTCCGTTCATCAGCTTGCTTCTTTCTGGAATCCTTGATGGCATGGCCTTTCTTTTCACAATAGAAGCAACTTCCTGTGAACTTTTTCTTCTTTGGCTTCTTCTTTGATCCCTCTGAAGAGCCTTTACCTTTTGCATTTGCTGAGAATGCAGCATCAGTTGTATTTTGCCGATTCTTCAGCCGCATCTCTTCTTCTAAAAGCATGGCACAAAACTCTTCAAATGTAAGAGGAGTTGGCCTTACCTGAGTGTTAAGGGCTGTTACTAATCCATCATACTTTGCTGGAAGAACACGTACAGATCTTCGAGCTAGCTCTTCTGGTGTTATAACAACACCAACTGCAGCCAATTGATCTTGAAGATGCTTTATCCGTTTGATAAAATCTTCAGCCTTTTCAGAATCAGAATGCTTTTCATTTGCCAACTGATTTTCTAAATTCTGTATCCTAGTGTGGTTCTTGGTCTCATATTGTCGAGCCAATATGCCCCAAGCCTCATGTGCTTTAGTAGTATGTTGAACTAAAGTAAGCACAGAATCACTTACACTAGTGACAATTGCACATAATGCATCAGCATTCCGCCTCTTCCAAGCTCGTAGCAGATCTGGATCTGGCTGAATCATCAATCTTGAATTTGCTGGATCTTCAACTGGTATAGGCTCTGGATCCAATCCCATCGGTCCCATGACAGTGTCAAGTAATTCATAGGAGTCCAAAATTGCAGAAATTTTGAACTTCCAGAGTGTATAGTTGGTTCCATCCAGCTTCCCTTCAGTGAATGCAGGTGGACGAATTCGAATAGGTGCAGCATTAACATTAGCTGAAGCACCAAGACTAGTGTTCGACGATGAAGCCATCATGTAATCACTCGAATAATCTACTGATATTCTAGTCTGCTAGTAGGCTAAAATAATGATACTTCTCAAGCTATTCGAACCTTACAACTCTGATACCATGTAAGACAATAGTTACGCAATATAACACAGGAGCAATAGCAGAGAAGATAACAGATATAGGAGAATCTCAACAATTTTCTACTAGCAGCAAGTACAAAGATGATGGCGTTGTCCACCCGTGCGCTCTCAAGGTAGAGCTTAAATGGTGATCTAGACAACTCTAGATAGGGAGATACAAGGTAGAGGTATGCTGGCTCAACTCAGTGTCTTAGGTAGTGCAGAAGTCATGTATATATAGGATCATGGGTGGCCTGCCATGGACGGCTATGCATGGGCGGTAGAGCGTGGGCGGCCACCGCCCGCATAATTGCCATACACGGCTTAGACTGGTTGAACCGACCTAACAAATATAAATGATTTCTGACTCCGACAGGGAATATTCCATGGAATATTCCCTTTACCGTCGCGCCGGGGGCACTGCCCCCGGACCCCCACCAGGGGGCCCGCTGGCCCCCTGGGACCCCCCAGCCAGGGGGCCCGCTGGCCCCCTTGGACCCCCCAGCCGGGGCTGCTCACCGCTGCCCCGGACCCCACAATTGGGGACCCTGGTAACTCCCTTTCCTTATAATACCTTACATGGTCCAATATGACCTTCATCCAACATGCAAGTTGGGATTCCCATCAATTGGGTAATGCACGCTTGGCTTCTCCTCATAAAGGGGGCCTTACAGAATGTGCATACAATCATGAGGGGTAGACATTGATCATATACTAACAAATCATGTGACAAGATATGTGACATCCAAATTATGCTACAAATCAACCATAAGCATGTCTATTTTCTCATCACATGACACAGTCAAGAGAATGTCATCAACATAAAGAACAAGTACTATAAGATCAGCCCCATCTTTGCACACATAAAGTGTGCTTCCAATTGCATACATAAAGTGTACTTCCAATTGCATACATAAAGTGTACTACATGTAAACCAACAACAATCAAGTGCTTATGTATCTTGGCATACCATATACGTGGAGCTTGCATAAATCCATATGAATCTTTATGAAAGAGGAAAACCATACACTCTTGACCTTTGATGGAAAATCTTGGAGATTGTTTCACATAGACTCTTCTTGCGAATAGGCATTTAACAAATCTATTTTTTAATCCAATTGATGCACTTTCTGATGATGATGGGCAGCCAATGCAATCACAAAATGCATGGTAGTCATTTGCAAAGTAGGTGCCAAAATCTCCTCATAAGCAATGTCATAATTTTGTGCATAACCTTTTGCAACTAGTCTCCCTTTGTAGGAATCAATGATACCAACTAACTTTCTTTTAATCTTGCAAACCCACTTTGTACCCATGGAATTCTAAACTTTTGGCAATTCACACACTCCCAAGTACAATTTTTGTGAATCAAAGACAATTCTAATTGCATTTTTATCATCCAATTTGAATCATCACATGCATCTTCAAAAGTGAGTGGCTCTTCATTACACGTCGTTGCATAAGAGATACATGTACAAGTCGCTTGATACATGGCAAGAGCTTGATCTTGTTCTACCACGTAAAGGAGCACTCAACTTGATATCCTGCATTTTCTTTTGTAGCCATTTTGGCATAGATTGTGCATCCTTGATAGACATGTGCTCCTCATGTAATACATCCTCAAAATGTACATCAAAAGCAGGTTGAATATCATGCTAAATAAAAGCCATGTGTGGCTTTAAATTTTGCAAATTTTCAGCCATATTTGGCTAGACCTTTTAAATCATCTTTGGCTACAAATTTTGGGAATTTTTAGCCATGTTTGGTTTTAACTTACCAGCCATATTTGGTTGAAAAAATGCAGCTGTACAAACCTCATTTCAATGGCCTACATGGCCATAATCAAGCACACCACTTTGAAACAAAGGCATGAGTGTATCAAACACATCTTGTAAACTAAGTGTTGGCTGAAAATTGAATTCAAGTAAATGATAAGTTGAATTCTTAGTAAATACCACATCTTGACTGATAACAATTTTTTCCATAAATGAATGGTATAAGCAATAACCTTTATTCTCGGTACTACATCCAACAAATATACATTCCTTTTCCTTGTCATCAAGTTTGTGACATTGTTGTGATGGCACAAGAGCATATGCTAAACAACCAAATATGTGCATAAAATTAATCATTGACTTTCCCCCATTCCAAGCCTCATAAGCTGTAATGACTGTCAATCCTTTTTTAGGACAACAATTCAATACATAGTTTGCACATATGATCGCTTCCGTCCAAAAATTATCTGGAAGATGCTTTTGTTTAACCATAGACCATGCCATTTCAAAAAGTGTTATGTTCTTGTGCTCTAGAAGACCATTTTATTGAGGTGTATATGGAGTTTTACATTGGAGCACAATACCTCTTTCACAAAGAAAACCATTTAATTCATGTGACACGTATTCACGACCACGATTTGTGCAAAGAGTCAATAGCTTATTGCCACAAAAATTTTCAGCCATAGTTAAAAATATTTTAACGAAAGAGAATACATCATCATTTTCTTACATAGGAGACACCCAAGTATTCCGTGTTGCATCATTAATGAAGGTAACAAAGTATACATGCTTTCCAAAAGATGGACTCTTGACCGAACCACATACATCACTATGAACAAGTTGCAAGTTTTGTGTAGCATGTGTAGCACAATCTTTGGGAAAAGAAGCATGATGAATTTTTCCCAAGTATACAACCTTCACATGCATGCTTTTCAATGGAGTCAAGTGTTGGCAAGCCAATGATCATATCCTTTTTTTGTAAGTAAAGCAAAGTATTGAAGTTCAAATGACAAAAATGGGCATGCCATAACTCCATTTCAACCATAGAAGAAGTATGTGTAAGAAAGTTATTCGAGACAACTCTCTTATATGTATGCAAGTGGTACAAGCCATTGCATAATGTCCCCGACATCACCATTGCTGAAATCATGAACCATACATTTTTTATCAACAAAGTATTCATGAAGTTTGATGCCAGAAATAGTAGGAACTGAAATCATACTCCCCTTGATAATGGTTACATAAATGCATTCTTGGGAGTAATGATACCTCAATTTGCAATCGTAAGCTGAATTTCTCTGACTCAAATAATAGGATAAGAAGCAATAATAGACATGCCATATTCTTTCTTCTTTTCATTACACTTGGAAAAATTTCTACATTTTTCAATGGTATGCCCAATCTTTCAAAAATACTTGCATCTCTTCTTCTTTTGCATATCACCGTTGAGAGAGGAAGAGGTGTAAGAGGAAGAGTAAGGCTTTGGTTTTGATGAACCTAAAGATTAACCATACTTGCTTTATCCCTTTTCAGTAATAGCATGTGATTTTGTTCCCTTAAGAAAACCACTTAAATTCACTCTTGATTTCTCTTCTTGCAAAACAAGAGACATAAATTCATCAAAATTATACATGTTTGGATTCTCTTTTGCAATCACCAAAGTGTAGTAACAAAGTTTTGAAAAGATTCTCCCAATCCATATTTATCTCTCAAATCTTTCATTCATGTAATATATACATCTAGTGACTCATTTTCAGCCATACATACAACTTCAAGTTGCTTTCTAAAGTAAGCAACACGAGCTTCATTACACAGGACATACAAAGAAGCAAGTGTATCCCAAGCTTGTCTTGAAGTAGTGCATGATTGAACATGTGGAACAATATGCTACTTCATATAAAGGGCCATCAATGAATGATCTTGAGCATCCTTTCCATCCCATCTAAGTTTTTCTTGCATAAGTGGAGAAGGAATAGTCATTGTACTTGAAGAAGATATTCTATCTATGACAATAGGCTACGTAGTAGAAGAATCATTAGGTCACTTGTCAACATCTACCACTATGTTCCATAATTGCTTTGAAACAAGAACATGCTTCATCATGTAAGAACACGTTGGATATTTGGTCGCATCAAGATTATCTTTAGCTTGAAGCATGCAAAAGCAACAAGATATGAACTTCCGCAAAGCTAATATGCAAGCTAAAACGTAGCTCACAAATTGTAACTCTCGTGGAAAATCTAACTTCATGAATGGCTTTGAAAGGGGGATAAAACCCCAATGCACTTGATGGAAATGATCTCCAAGTTCTGAACTTTGTATTTCTATGCTTCAAAATCAATTTGCACTACTAAAAAATTGCACACAATGATGATGCAAAAAAAAGGTAGGTTGAGAAGAACCTGAACTTGCTCAGATACCATTGTTGGGTGTGCGAGTGAGTGAGGAAGCATGAATATAAGTGCACATAACAGGAAAGAAGGATATGCAAGCACATAGACATGCATGGCTAGAAGAACTCTCTGTCAATAGATGATAATAATATGAGAATCAACATAGTGAGAGTTATAACTAAATCCCTAAGTACAAAAGTACCAACACATATGATTATATCATGTATTTGTGGTTACATGGGGAGAAAACCTCTAGCCAACACTAGAGTAAAAAGTGCCCATGTCTAGGGAAATGGTCCACATCAAAGCTACTCAAGGGACACATGATTGTAATGCTCATGGATCCTCTTTATGTGATTTCTTAAATTGATAATTAGTATATGTTTCATCATTTGGGTCAAGGATATGGATATTTTGCATCATTTCAAAGCTTTTATTCAAGATTCCACACCTTCTTTTGGAGATACCAATTATTCACATGTTGCTAAAATAAACCTAAGGAAGCTACATCAAGTAAATAGACTTGCTTCTATCTATGCATCATAGTTCATACAAATAATTTGTGATCTCACATGGCATGAGGATTATTTTATCAAACAATTTCAATAGGGATTATATGATGATGGCATGGACATCATGTTAACCATGCCTAAGGTAAATACTTCAAATAAACTCATGAATCAGACACTTGAGTGTGATAATAGGTTGTTCAAAAGAAATCAAGAGAAGAAGATTTTTGCTCAAGATTGAGAATACAAGTTTATGTTGGAAGAATCTCAACCAAAACCCATGCAATTGGATAACATCTGGGTCAAACAATTTATAGCAAAGGAAAGAAAAGATAAAAAAGACAAGAGTTTATGCTTTTACTGTGGAAATCATACTTATATGCAAATGTCTCAAGAAGAAGGAAAAAGTCGGATGCAAGTATGCTAGAGTCACCATCGCACATCAAAATGATAATCATACAAGTCATAAGAGGAATACATTACATCATGAGAATTATGCACTTGATTCCGCATCTAGATATACTGCAAATCCTTTCTAGATCCACTATGGATATCCATCATCATCATGCTCAAGTACCATATATCAAGAGATCTATAGAGACCAATAGCTATAAACAATCAATAAAAAAAAATCATAGATGATCATGAATCCAAGGAACTGAGCCATTCCTCATGGAACTCATCATTTGAGGAGGGAGTAATGTTGGAGCTAGACGTCTATGGAAGCACACGAACAACACAAGAAAGGAGAAGAAGCTTGGAGCACAACACACAATACTAAATGTATTACCACTAGAATGTACAAAGATAAGTAGCCCGTTAGGGCAATATGCATATATACAAGCCGGGGGAAAAAAACCTCCTAAAGAGGGAAAAAAGTGGTCCGGCATTCCTAGTGTGTTCACACACATCACTACCTAAATATATCAACAAATCCCCCTTGGGAGTGATCGGTGAACAAGGAGCTCGCACTCATGTATAAGGAAGTGCCAAACTATGTGGAATCACTCCACAAAAGGAAGTAAGCCCAAAGCTTTGCGGAAAGCTTCAAACTTCTCCTTACGCAGAGCCTTCGTAAGGTCTACAATGTTCTCCTGCATGGGCACATATGCCAAGCTGATCTCCCCAGCAGAGAACCTTTCCCTGACATAATGATAATGCACCTCAATGTGCTTAGTGTGAGCATGGAACACAGGGTTCCTTGCAATTGCAATGCGTTTTGACTGTCAGTGAAGATGGTGGTGGCAGAAGACTGACCAACACCCAAATCAGCCATAAGGCATGTGAGCCACACACACTCAACAGTCGCTATGAAAGCTATCCTATACTCAGCCTCACAACTAGAAGTGGCCACAGTAGGCTGCTTTTTGCTCAACCAAGATATACATGAGCTACCAAGCATGAGGCAAAAGCCCCTAGTGGAAACACGAGTGTCATAGCAACCAACCTAGTCAGAGTAAAAAAAAAAAGCATGCAAATCTGATGGTAGTGATCCCCCCTTTGGATAAAACAACCCAAGTAGTCGAGTACCACTCAAGTAGCAAAAGATGCACTTAATTGCCTGCCAATGCTTAACTCCTAGGCAATGCATAAACTTGCTTATCTATGAGACAACAAACTGAATATCTGGCCAAGTAATGCATAAGTAAATCAAGCATCCAACTGCCTACTGATAGAGAATAGGATCAAATGCATCTCCAACATCATGAAGTCTCAATCATAAACCTGTCTCCATAGGAGTGGCAATAGGCTTACAATCTTCAAGGCCAAAACATTGCAATAATGTGTCAATATATTTCGTTTGACACAAAGCCATTCCACCATCAACATGCATAAACTGAATGCCCAAATAATGATGCAAAGGCCCCAAATCAGACATCACAAATGAGGCATGCAAATCAGCCTTAAAATCAGCAATATGCATGTCATGAGGACCAATGAACAGCATGTCATCAACATACGCCACAATGATCAGAAGCACATCATTAGCATGCTTAACATATAAGGTGCTTTCAGTTGGATTGTTCTCAAAACCATGTGCAATCAGATAGGTGAAAGACTTGGAGAAGCTTGTAGAAGGTAGAAAAATGTGTTTCGAAGCGACGAAGTTTGGTCTAGCCAACCGGCACAAGACCAGCCCTTGAGCTTATGGAGACTCAAATAGACCTTATAAGCATGTGATAAGTGCAAAGAAACACACTATGTACTTTAGAGCATCAAGGAGAATGAGTCGATACAAAACAGATAGGTTCGCGGGTCGACTAGCTCAAAAAACTTACTATCTATGGAAGAGACAATGAACTTCAAATGCCCATAGTGACCAGCGTGATTACAATTAGAAAAAATCCTTGTATGGGAGTGATACACATAGGGTTGAGTGTATAGAATGCACAAAATTATAAGTAATAAGCAAAATATGCTATAGGAATGAATGTGACATTCATCGGTGGTACTTCCTATTTTTCAGGAATACATAGAGATTGACCCGACACAGAAAAACTCAGATTTTTCCCAATCTATTGAACCAAATGCCTTGAAAATTTACAAGCATAAAATAGACATTGATAGATTTCCAATGAGCTATCTTGCACTCAATTTGGAGCTCTGGAGAGAGAGGAGCAGCCTCTGCAAGATTACTATTGGCGAAGAAGATGATGCAGAGAATTGAAGGAGCAAGACAATGATTGTCACAAGTGTATGTATATTGCTTTCATGTAATGTACAAGTGATTTCAAGTCTTTATAAAGACTCTAAGAGTGTTCCACGACTTCTACAAGTGGAGTTTGAATTCAAATGAAGGTGGGAATGGTTGTTGGAGGGAATCAATTCACTTTCTTACAATCTAGGAAAAGTAAAGATCTAGTTTGATCTACTTTTAGGTGATTGATTGCTTGATTGAATGCATCTTCAACCACCACAAATTCGTGGTATTTTGGCTCTATCTTTCTACCTTTACATGTGTAAAGCTCAAGGCTTTTACAACGGTAAATGACCCATCAAACATCTCTCAAAAAAATACAATAAATGAGCATAAAAAAAAGAACTCTCCAACGGATATTCTTTCGACGTGATAGCCTTTGATGTAGATCAAATCCACCTCAAGCATAGTGTAAGCTTGATGTTCCAATAGCTCCCCCTCAAGCTAAAGTATGCTTGAGTCTTCATTCTCTGATAGGTTGAATACCTGCCATAGCTTTGAATCTACAAAGCTTTATTCCATCAAGTGCCTTCGTCATCATATCTGCTACTTGCTTTTCAGTTGGAACAAAAGAAATGTCAATCTCCTTTGCCATGAGCTTTTCCCTGGTGAAGTGGTAATGGACTTCTATGTGCTTTGTTCTCACATGGAAAATAGGATTTGCTGCTAGATGCATGGAACTTACATTATCTCCAAGTATGTGAGGTTTGGAACTCACAAGTCCCAAATTGGTATACAATGCTTTTAACCATATTGCCTCTTGAGTTGCTATGGTCAAGCCTCTGTACTCTGCTTCAGTTGAGGATAAAGCAACTATTGGTTGCTTCTTGGAACTCCATGACACTAGCTTCGAACCTGCAAATGCTAAGTAACCAAATGTACTTTTTCTATCATCCTTAGCTCCTACCCAATCTGCATCTGAGTAGATTTTGATATGCAAATCTGAAGAGTACGGATAGAATTCGTTGATTGTACTTTTGAGATACTTCATTACTCTCTTAGCTGCATCCATGTGTGGTCTTCTCGGTGAGTGCATGAACTAACTAAGCAGTCCTATACTATATGAGATATCTGCCCTTGTATGAGTAGCATATATCAAGCTACCTACCAAGCTTTGATACTCTTTAATGTCTTCAATTTTCTCACCTTCATAAACACTAAGTTTATGATTCATCTCCAAAGGTGTACCTACAGGTTTAGTGTTCTCCATTTTGAACTTGAGAAGAAGATCCTGAATGTATCTTCTTTGAGTCAAATACATTCCTTCATATGTGTATATCACCTGCATACCTAGGAAATATGTGAGCTCACTTAGGTCACTGATTTTGAACTCCTCTTGCATGTGTCTCTTGATCCTTTGAATGCCATTTAGATCATCACCTGTCACAATAATATCATCTACATATACACATAGATAGATAACCTCATTGTGATCCCTTTTGATGAATAGAGAAGGATGTGAGCTGCTAGCTTTTAACCCTTGATCTTGAAGATATGTAGCCAACCTGTAATTCTAAGCTCTCGGAGCTTGTTTCAATCCATACAATGCTTTCTTAATTCTGCACACATAAGATGGATGATTAGGGTTTTCAAAACCTGGTGGTTGTGACATGTATACCTCTTCACTTATCCAACCATTTAAGGGTGCATTTTTCACATCAAGTTGGAGGAGTCTCCAATTCCTTGCAGCACCTACACTTATCAATGTCCTGATTGTAGTCATCTTTGCAACTGGTGAGAATGTTTCCTATTAGTCTATACCATGAGTTTGTGAGTATCCTTTGGCAACTAATCTTGCCTTATACCTGCAAACTGATCCATCTGAGTTTCTTTTAACTTTATATACCCATCTGCAACCAATTACCTTTTGATTCGGCAATATTGGAACCAAATCCCAAGTGTCCATTTCCTTCAATGCATCTATCTCTTCTTTCATGGCCTTTTCCCAATTAGGGTTTCCCTTTGTCTCTTCATAGGTTGAGGGTTCCTCTGAAATAGAGTCTTTTGCCAAGTATATTGAATGCTTCGTAACAAATGTGAAATCATATCCATACCTTTCTGGTTGTTTCTTCTCTCTTGCTGATCTTCTAGGTGCTTGTTTGGAGCATTCTCCAACCTCTTGCATCTTTGCTTTGCCTCTTGACTTCCATAGCTTGTAATCCTTTTCTCTTTCATCTTGGTCATCGTCTGTATCACTTCTTGGATCCTAGAATTGTGTATCATGCTTGCTTCCTAATTGATGAGAGTCAGAATCAAGATCATATGGTAGTGTTACCTTTTGTTTGTCTTCATCATACCAAGACCTATGTTCTTCAAACACAACATCTCTACTTGTAGTGAATTGCTTCGTTGAAGGATTGAAGAACCTGTAACCCATCTGAGTTGAATCATATCCAATAAACACTGCCTTTGTTGCCCTTTCATCTAGCTTACCTCTTATTTGTGATGGTACATGAACATAAGCTAAACAACCAAAAACCTTGCAATGTCCAAGACTAGGTTTTCTTCCATGCCATGCTTCATAAGGAGTCATACCTTGAAGTGATTTGGATGGTAGTCTATTGACAAGGTACATAGCAATTGAAATATCTTCTACCCATAGATAATGTGGCAACTTCTTCTCTTCAAGCATTGTTCGGGCTGATCCAACCAATGCCTTGTTTCTCCTTTCTGCAATTCCATTTAGTTGAGGAGAGTACCTAGTAGTCACTTCCCTTTTGATACCCTTTTCTTGCAAGAACTCATCAAACTCTTTGGAGAAGTATTCTCCCCCTCCATCAGATCTGAGCTTCTTTAGTGATCTACCTGTATGATTCTCCACATGTGCAAGATACTTCTTGAAGCAATCAAACACTTCATTCTTACTCTTGATAAAGTGTAGAACAGTCCATCTACTATGGTCGTCAATAAATGAGACATAATACCTTGATCCTGCCAATGAAGGTTCTTGACTTGGTCCCCATACATCTCTATGTACTAAGTCCAATAAGTTGTTGTGGATGTAGCCTTTGTGGTTGAATGGGTGTCTTTGTGCCTTCCCAATCTGACATGCATCACACTTGTTGATCATCTGTTGCTTTGATATGTTCAACAGTCCTAGAACACTTTGATCCCTGCATACATCCTTCAAGGTTCTTTCATTCACATGAGGAAGTCTCTTATGCCACACTTCAAGCTCACTTAGGTTTTGAGACCCAAAGTTGAATAGAGCTATGTTCCTGGTTTCTCCTACTTCAAAAGTAAAGAGCCTACCATGCTCCTCACCTCACGCTATCTTTTTGAAGCCTTGACATGGATCTTCCACATAAGCTCCATGTTGGGTAAACCTAACTTGCAAGCCTTTTTCAACTATTTGGCCTACACTTATTAGGTTTTTAGTGATAGTGGGTACATAGAGAACCTTACTCAGAATGCTTGTCCTGCCATTGGAAGCTTTGACATTACCAATCTTCTCCACATTGTGCTTTGTGTCATCCCCTCTTTGCACTTCATGTCTATGCTTTGGACTTTCGTAACAAATGTGGAATCATATCCATACCTTTCTGGTTGTTTCTTCTCTCTTGTTGATCTTCTAGGTGCTTGTTTGGAGCATTCTCCAACCTCTTGCATCTTTGATTTGCCTCTTGACTTCCATAGCTTGTAATCCTTTTCTCTTTCATCTTGGTCATCGTCTGTATCACTTCTTGGATCCTGGACTTGTGTATCATGCTTGCTTCCTAATTGATAAGAGTCTGAATCAAGATCATATGGTAGTGTTACCTTTTGTTTGTCTTCATCATACCAAGACCTGTGTTCTTCAAACACAACATCTCTACTTGTAGTGAATTGCTTGGTTGAAGGATTGAAGAACCTGTAACCCATCCGAGTTGAATCATATCCAATAAACAATGCCTTTGTTGCCCTTTCATCTAGCTTACCTCTTATTTGTGATGGTACATGAACATAAGCTAAACAACCAAAAACCTTGCAATGTCCAAGACTAGGTTTTCTTCCATACCATGCTTCATAAGGAGTCATACCTTGAAGTGATTTGGATGGTAGTCTATTGACAAGGTACACAGCAGTTGAAATAGCTGCAACATGTTCTAGTGATTCTGGGATGGGGTTTATAGGATCATAGAGCTACCTCACCCAATGTGGCAATGGCATTTCTGCTTAGTTGATGACAGGTTGGTGACTTTTAGATTCATCATCTAAAGATGATCCTTCTCTTGTGTAGAAGGGATAGTTCTTGGGCCACGTTCATAGTGGATTGACCCTTTGCCTGATGATAAAGTGGAAGCTCTCTTTTCCTCCACTTCATGTGGATGCTCTCCTTAAGCACCACATCACAAATCCCCATGTTCTTAGCCTCATGGTTAAATCTTATGATCCTTCTTATCTTTGTTGTACCCTAAGAAGATACATTTGATGCTTTTTGGTTGAAGCTTGTTTATCTCCCTATCTAGAACATGTATATAACGTTCACTTCCAGATACTTTGGAATGGGGAACACATGGATTTTTACCAGTGTAGGACTCTTTTGGAGTCTTTCCATCAAGAGCCTTGGTGTAACTTTGATTCAAGATGTAACGAAAAGTGTTGATAACCTCTACCCAAAATTGATTTGGAAAAATCTTTCCCTTCAAGATGCACTCTCCATCTCCATGATGGTTCCATTTTAACATTTTGCAACACCGTTTTGTTGAGGGCCATGTGCCAATGTGAGTTGTTGCTTGATTCCTTTATTCTTGCACAAATCTTCCAACTTTGTAAATTCACCACCATGGTCTATCTTGAATTTCTTCATCTTCTTCCTTGTTTTAGTTTCAACATTCTGAATCCATTCTTTAAACTTAATAAAATCTTGATCATTATCACGAAGGAAGCACACCCACATCTTGCTGTTATAGTTGTCGGCAAGTAACATGAAGTAGGAAGATGTGACCAAGGCCTGTGTAGGAATTTTTTTTGCACAAGTTAGCATGCACCAACTCCCATAGGATGTAATTTGTACCATCAAGCAACCTTGCGTGAAGGCTAGTGGTCAAATCCACAATGTTGGGATGACTGACATCATTGTTGCTCCTCCTTATGCTCCACCTACTCTTCTTGATGAACTACCTTGATTTCGAGTCATAGATGATGACACACTACTTGACATCTTCTCTCTTTTGTCATTGAACCCTCTACAACCTCTACATTTATTCTTTTGCACCATTGAGAGCCTCCCAAGATCTAATACCATGTAAGAAATAATAGCACAAAATAGACCAATATATAGAGATAAGAAAAAAGATGTAGACAAAAAGAGACATAGACAGAGAGATGGAGAAATCAAATTCTCAAATTGTCAAGAGTAATATAGCTACAAGGATGATGTTGTCCACTTGTGCACTCCTGATGTGGAGCTTGGATGGATATATAGATAGACTCTAGATGAAGGGCTTACTACTAAACAATGCTATGTAGGGTTTCACATGGGCCATGCTTATACAACTTTTAGAACAAGAGTTTTTATAGATAAACATAGTTGAGAGAGACTAAATAGTTGGAAAAATATGCAATATGAGCATATCTCTATGACTAGAATTCCTACTATCTTAGCCCTATGGGCTGGGGGATAGGCCCCCAGACTCTGCAGAAGGGGTCAAACCCTGCTCTGCACTCGCCCCATTAAAATTCTATGGGGAAATTGCACGAGGCCACAAGGCCTTTATTTATACTCTGAATGGAAACTCAATGGCACAAAAGTTTATGCCCTACCTAACCTAAGTACGAGGCTCACAAAGATCATGTATTACTATCAATTGTCATACATACACCTCATCTAACTTGGAAGTTAGGGTTCCACAAATATCTGGGCTCTCACAATGGCTTCTCCTCATAACAGGGGCCTTAACACTTAGAGCACCATGGATCAACTGTGGACACTTGAGGGTGGATTATTGAATATGTCTAACACATCAACATAGACATTGTTATCTTAAACTTCTACCTTTCTTAATGGGGAAAATGCTATTATCTGCATTCCACCAGCCATGTGTAACAATCAATGGAAAATATTAGAATGATTTCATGACTCCCTTGATGTTAAAATAATAAACAAGAGAAAAAAGTAATTATTTTGTTTTTATACAAAGGAAGTTTGATTGTAGAGATCTACTATTCTAGTTAAATTGGAAACTAAAAGTGAAGGTAGGCATAGTTGTTGGATTTTGAGGTCTATGAAAGCATGCAAACAGCACAAGGAAGAAGAAGAAGCTTGGAGCACAACCCAAAATACTGAATGTATTACCTCTATAATGTACAAAGATAAAATGACATGTTAGGCTATAGGCATATATACAAGCCGGGGGAAAAAAAACTTTGCAAGAGGGAAAAAAATGCCCCGATAGTCCTACTTTGTTCACACACATAAATACCTAAATATATCAACAAGTCCCCCTTGGGAGTGATGTGGTGAACAAGGAACTAGCACTCATGTATAAGGAAGTGACAAGCTATGTGGAATCAATCCACAAAAGGAAGTAAGCCCAAAGCTTTGCAGAAAGCTTCAAACTCTCACACATTAGCCATATGGTCTCCTCCACAGGTATAGCGTCGTTTCACTAGGGCAAATCTTGGTATCTGTTTGCTAGAGACTCATAACTTATGAGCTACCTTTTCTACAAGTTCCTCGATAGATTTGGTACTTAACAATCCATCTAGGAATAAAGCCACTTGTTTGGCTAGTGTAGGTAACTCTGGTATAGGGCATATCTCTAGGTATTTTCTAAACCTTCTTCTTGCAAGTCTAACCGTTTCTTGAGGTCTCTGTTTGAAGCTATGTATCAGTGAGGAAGTATTGTGTCTGATGCCACTCTTAGAAAACTCTGTGATGAAGGCTTCTAGCAATTGGTCTATGTTCCTGAATTGCCTCTCATGTAGTGGTTGAAACCATGTGAGGACAGTGTTCTTGAGTGTTAGACCAAAAGTGTTGTATTGTGTGAATAGGTCATCAACTTGCTCATCTCTCAAGACTTGCCTAAATTCTTCCACATGATCATAAGGGTCTCCTATACCATCGAAATAATTCTTCATGGACTTGACCAGTTGTGTAGGCCTCAATGCCCTAGTGTGTTCTTTAGGCCTTGGCAAAGGGAATTCATCTGTATCTCTTTGATTCCTTGGGTCTCTATGTCTTTCATTTTCCATTCGTTCTGTCTTAGTTCTCATTCTTTCTCTTCCAATTGGGTTAGCAAAGCTTACTTTGGGCCTCTCTACTCCTATCCCTCTGAGTTCCATGAGCCTAGGAGGTTGCATCATTTTCGAATTTGACTACTAGATGTTCTAGTCCAATGGGTTGATTCGGGTCTTTAATCTGGACAACCAATCTTCTCAGACCATCCTCATAGATGTGAGTGCCTACTCGGTTGGTCTTGATATATTCCACTTGAATCTTGTAAGGTCCTTCTGGCTTTTATAGGCATGCCACTCCTGAGCTACCTACGGGTCTCTCCATGCTAAATTACATCTCAAAATCACTCATTACTAAACTTCGAGCATATGGATAATCACTCAATTGTTGGGCCCAAGACCTAGCAATATCATTGACACTAGCTTCAGAAGATCTGAGGCTTTGTCTATCACGGCCCAGGTGTCTCGCTGACCTAAGGTTCATAAGTCTTAGTGGTTATCCCAATTTTTTTTCCCAGTACAACCTTGGTGTAGAGTTCTTTGGTATTAGTCACTTGTTCTTTTTACTTTACTTAGATTGTCACTTCTTGTCCAATGGTTTTTGTCGCAAGGAATACTTGAATTTCAATGCACTTGAAGATTGATCACTCAATTCAAGTTCTTTTACTTTAGGGGTTTTGGCAAATGTAACCTATTTATGCTTGCATTTGAGTAATTAGGGTTCTTGAACTTGATCGTGCTTAACATAGTCCTAATTAGTCAATACCTCTATCTGAACTTAGCCTAAGCTAGGAATTGATAGAGGGGGTTGAGAATGCTCCAACCTCAATCCACTTGTCCCTTGGATCACCCTTAAGTGCTCAAGAAACTCTTTCTCAAGCCTACAACATGCTCTTGCTCTGGGCACCTTTGGATGCTCCTAGTGGACTTGTAAAAGTCCCAAAGTTAGCTTAAGATTTAAATTCAATTGTCATAACAAACCATGTCTATTCATGTAATTCACACACCCAATTTTGCTTTGTTTTTATGAAAATTCCCTTAGAGATCCCTCAACTTTATCACCTCTATGAAAGGTACACTTCAAAATACCATATCTATAACCCCACGTATTATTTTTACAAAAGAAAATCAATGTTTATTGTGGGATTCAAAACGAGCTTTCCAACAAGCTCAAGATGACTCCAATCGGATTTTGTATGAAGAACTTATGATAGTTTAGGGTTCTCGGGGTTAAAACAAGCAAACAGGAAATCTTGGATGACTTGCTTGGGGCCCTCACTATGCACCAATCACTTGATTTTTATGCCCAAAATTATCCAAAATTAAAAAATTAAAAAACCCTAAAAAATTAGCCAAATTTGCTTTTCAATCACAATCGACAGGGCTGTCAATCGCGATGGAGAGAGCTCTCCATCATGGCCTATCAATCACGATGGATAGAGTCAATTGCGATGGACAAAGTTCGTTGCGATTGATGGTGTCAATCGTGATGGACAAAGTCGGTCGTGATTGATGGTGTCTGTCACGATGGACATAATTTTTTGAGTTTTTGCATGAATATGAGGCACATGTAAGATATGTATTATATTTTCTAACTCACTAATATTTTCACTTATTACTACCTAATCAAATCTTATTTTTCTGAGTAAACATCGGATCTTGAAGTGTATGGCACGGACTACTAACATTTCAGCTATTCCTTATAAGAAAGCTTCAATTCGTCTAAGAAACAATTCCGAAAAGTCACCAACCCATCTAGAAGTAATTATTCAAGCTGAAGGTGAAAGAAAATTTGAAATCATAGATCATTGGAGATACCCATCAACAACTTATAATGAAGCTCAAAAAACAAGAACATGATAATCCTTAGGTTTGTGCTTTCACTTATATTAAAATAAGAAAATTCTTCATAGACATGCCCTTGGGAAATTTCTCAAGACCCAGCTCATTGCACCATAATTGTTTCCATGCATTTTGAAGCATACATCCATAAGGCTACATTACACGGCATACAAAAGGTACTATTTGAGAAAATCCCATGCATTGCAGCCTAATTCCAACATTCACGCTGAACTAGGACAAACAATTAGCATGTTATTATATCACCATTGTTGATGTACTTTGGAGGTGATGTGTGTGACACACTTAGAATGGTTGGGGCATTTTTTTCTCTGTTTAGGAATTTTTTTCCCTAGCTTGTATATACGTCTATAACCCTAATGGGTCACTTATCATTGTCCATTCACTTGGTAATACATTCACTATTGTGTTGTGCTCCAAGTTTCTTCTTCTTTCTTGTGCTATTCATGTGCTTCCATAGACTTAGACCTCCAACAATTGGTATTAGAGAAGGTCATCCCTTCATCCAATGCATCACTGAGTGTTACACATATAAAGTTCTATTAATAGAGTAACTAGCAAGACTAATAATCAATCCATTAGCCTAGACCACCCACATGAAGAGAGACCAAGTTTTCATGCATCCAACTCCACCCACACACACACACACACATACACACACACACAGACACACACAGACACACACACACACACACACACACACACACACACACACATATATATATATATATATATATATATATATATATATATATATATATATATATATATATATATATATATATATATATATATATATATATATATATATATATATATATATATATATATATAGGCCAAGGGTGTGCATGTCCTTGGGTTTGGCCAAGTGGCCCTCATATGGACACTTTCCAAAGGGTGATCACATGCCTTCTAATTTCCCAAGGTCTATCACATGCCTTATAAATCAAATGAGGGATCTTCTCTTACTGACACCCCAAGAAGGGACTTAGAGAAGCTTCTCCCAAGACTAAGGTGTAGAGAGTACACACGGGGAAGCAAAATGAAAAGAAGAGTGTGCTCACAAATGATAAAGTGTGAGAGATTCAAAGTGAGTAGACCAAGAAATGGGTAAACTCATGTGGATTAGAAATGAGCTTGCCAAGAGCATGGAGCAGGCTCCTCAAGCTTCTAACCAAGTACATATGGGGGGAGAGGCCCTCCTTATATAGATTTGGGAGGGGCTCTCCAAAGTACATTACATGTGGGATAATTCCCCTTGCAAGAGAATGAGTACATTGGTAGAAGCAAATGGCAAGGTACCCAAATACAAAAGAGATACAATATAGAACAGAATAAACTAGAAATGGAGTGTCTCTTGGATACTAAATGGAGATGCAATCATGCGGATACAAATGTAGATAAAGGAGCAATTATGCCATCAACATCCCCTCCAACTCTATTTTGGAGTGGTTGAATGCTATAAAGGTTCACCAAGCATTGGAGCAGGACTAGAGGTAGAGCCTTCATGAACATGTCCGCCAGGTTCTCCTGAGAGGTACAATGTTCTAGAGTAATCTCCAAAGATACAAGCTTCTCATGGATGAAATGCTACTAGATCTTGATGTGCTTCATCCAAGCATGGAATACTAGATTCTTGGCGATGACCAAGGTTGACTAGCTATTTGTGCGGATGCATGTCGGAGTAACCTACAAAACACCAATATCAGATAATAATCAATGAAGCTAGATGGACTCAAATGTTGCAAATATGGATGCTCAGTACTTGTTCTCACTGGATGATAGAGAAAATATAGGCCCCTTCTTACTTTCCCAAGACATAGGTCCTCAGCCAAGCAAGAATATGTATCCAAAAGTAGACCATCAGGAATCAAGAGCACCAGGCCAATTAGAATCTGAATATTTGGCAAGTTTGGTGCCCCCTCTGTACCAAGGACCATGATGTCATGTGAGGGCAAGGTATCAAAGTAGTATCTAAGCAGTATCCCAATGTATCTAATGAGGTTGATGTGCAAACTGATTGATTGTTGGAAAGGTAGAGTAACGAGCCAAAAAGCTATCAATAAGTATGCACATCCACAAATGATGATGAATCCTCCAATGTGAGCTTCATGTTTGGATCAAGTGGTGTAGATATTGAGTGACATTGATCCGTGTTATATCAACAAATAAGATCAGAACACTACTTCTATGATAGGAATATGCCTTCTTTTGTTTGCCAAACTTTCATATCTAAGAACTAGTGAAGGAGACCAAGAACTATCATAGAATACTCAACGTGAAGCTTTGTGATGATGAATTGGATGCATTCTACATCAGAACCTATCAAGATCAAGTCATCGACATAGAGGATGATAATGGCTACTAAGGACTCTTTTTGATAGATGTATAAGTTAGCATCAATGCTACTTCTTTGAAATCCTTTATCTGAGAATAACTTGTGAATCTTTTCATACTAGGCCTTGGGAGGTTGCTTGAGTCTATAAGGTGCTTTGTGAAGCTTGTAGACTTGATCTCCCTTTCCTTTGATCTTGAAACCTTCAGGTTGGTCAACATATACATCTTCTTAAAGATCTCCATTAAGGAAAGTACTTTGGATGTCCAGTTGGTACATGGGCTAGTTGAATTGTGCACTTAGTCCTAGAATGATTCTTATTATTGTAAACCTTGCAATAGGGGCAAACGTCTCTTCATAATTTATGCCATGCTATTGTTTATATCCCTAAGCTAAAAGTCTTGCTTCGTACTTGTCCAATGTACCATCTAATTTGTACTTTATTTTGTATAGCCATTTACATCCTATGACTTGATGATTTGGAGGCTTAGAAACAAGTGTGCAAGTATTGTTTTTCTCAATTGCATCCATCCCTACTTGCATTGCTTCTTCCCACTCATGTTATCTTTAAGCTTCTTTATAGTTGGACAGCTCAGGAATCTACTCAATCTGATGCATCAATGCATAATTTACATAATGAATTTGTTCACACTATTGCTTTTAAATGAGACTTTGTGATCTTCTTGGTTAGTTTGAAGTACTTGCCTTTGAGATGTGTTTGGAAAATATTGTGTACCCCTTTGAAGTGTAGATGGGTGGACTAAAACTTGTACTTGGATCTTTAGTTGAGTATGTTGAAGCTTCATTAAATATTACATCTTTTGAGATTGTGATGGAGTGGTTATCAAGATCATAGAATCTATAAGCTTTGGATTGTTCACTATAGCCAATGAAGATATGCTACTTAGACTTAGACTATAACTTGCTTCAATCTTCTTTTGGTATATGGAAAAATGCTTCACTTCCAAATATTATGAAATAATTGACATTGGGATTTCTTCCATAGTAGTCTTCAAAGGGTGTCTTGTTGTTCAATGCACTAGTGAAGCCTTGATTGAGTATGTGCATTGTAGTGTGTAGTGCTTTTGTCAAAAACCTTAAGGGTAATTCTTTGTTGTTAAGCATGGTACATGCCATTTCCATTACATTTTGGATCTTTCTCTCAGCTACTCCATTCTAGGATGGAGTGTGAGGTTGAGTGACTTGTCTCTTTATCCCTTTTTGATTTAAGAAAATTTCAAACTTGTGATTAATAAACTCACCACCTCCATCTGATCAAATAATCTTGATTGACTTGGATGCTTCATTCTCAACTTGAGTTATCCATTCTTGAAACTTAGAAAAGGTGTCTGCCTTCGACTTCAAAAAATATACCCAAATGTATCATGAGTGGTCATTTATTATAAGAAAGAAGTAGAGTGATCCACTACATGAACGGGTATTCATGGGTCCACAAACATCCATGTGGACTAGTGCTAAAGTATTCCTAGCTCATGTGGAAGTCTCCTTGGGAACTGGCACCCTATGTTGCTTGCCTTGGGTGCAAGCTTGGTAGACATTGTTGACTTGCCCAATCTTGGGTAATCCTTTAATTATCTATGATGTGGAAATCTATGGTAAATATGAGGTGTGTTCATACCTTTGATGCTAGAGGTTGGAGAGTGACTCCTTAGATAGAAAGAAGGATAATTTTTATAGCCCTTTTTGTTCTGTGCCTTGTGCAATGTTTTTTTTGGTTTTAGGATCAATCACCTTTACTAAAGTGTTATCAAATAACACTTGTTTATTGTGATCGGTAATGACCTTAATTGACAGTAAATTCATGCACAAGTTAGGGACAAATATTACATTGGATAATGATTTAGACTCCCTTTGATCATTGGTGATTTGTATTTTTCCTTTGCCTTCAATCGATAGACTCTTGTTTTTGCCTAAGCACATATGGGATGTGGCTCCACTATTAAAGATCCATTCTTGAGTGGAACTCGAAGTAACTAGGGCATTGGCTTCTATCAAAATAAAGAGTTCGTTACTCGTATCCGCATGAGTGCATCTCCATTTTGTATCTAGGAGGCACTCCATTTCCAATTTATTTCCACTTTATTTCCAATTTATTTCCATTTTATATTGTATCATTTTTGTATTGGTACCTTGCCATTTGGTTCTACTAGCGTATTCATTCTCCTTTAATGGGAATCATCCCACATTTGATGTACTTTGGAGAGACCCTCCCAAATCTATATAAGGAGGGCTTGTCTCCCCATTTTTACATGGTTAGAAGCTTGAGGAGCCTACTCCATGCTCTTGGCAATCTCAGTTTTAATCCATGTGATTTTACCCATTTCTTGGTGTACCTACTTTGAGTCTCTCACACTCTTTCTTTTTTGAGTAGACTCTTCTTTTCATTTTGCTTCTACACATGTACTCTCTATATGGTATCAGAGTGCTAAGTAGAGGTCTTGGTGGTTCTTTTGGCTGTGTGTTTGGTGTTCATGTTGGTGGTGGTACTTGAGTGATGGTAGTTTTGCTTTCTCCTCATTGAGAGAAGCTATTGCCATCAAAGTTTACTATTTAGGGCCTCATTTTGCCCATTTTCCCACCCTCTCACCCTTCTTCGTCATCAATTTGTACCCCTTTTAACCCCATGTTCCTCCCTCTCACCCTTGTTCTTGGAGATTGTGGAGGTGCTTCATGGTTTTCCATCATCATTTGTGCCAGATTGTGATGTGTCTCACATTTTACAGTGTTTATAAACACTCACTCATTATTCTCCATCTTGGTATTTGTTTTTTGAAGTCCGTTCATTGATCACATAACGTATAGTGTTCCTCTAAACATGAATTCATTTAAGAGCTGAAGGTTTTCGTTGTATCTATCTGGTCCATTGAATACTGAGCCTATTCCTTATATTTGTGGGCAAGAATATGCTTGCGTGCTTGTCCATAAAGTCACTTCAGTTAGAGTAAATCTTTGTTCTCGAAGTGATTATCCACAAAACATGCCTCGATCAGGCATTGGTCGAATGTTGTGGTCAGGCATTAGTCAAGCACTATGGTCGAGTAGAAGCACTGTGGTTTGAGTAGAACAGCAGTAGCACACATTGTGTGGTGTTCATATCTGCCACAACAATGACGATAGTGGATTGGCTCAAGGAATATCATAAAGAAGCAGACGGAGAGGGAAGCAAACATGCAATTAGGGGAGATCATAGCTCAATCTGGATGTTATAGCAAAGAAGAGTCCAAGCAAGTATATCAGATAGGAGTTCATGCTCTAAGCACCATCAAATTAGAAAGTTTATGAAGCACCATCCTACCAGGCTATACAAGAAAACTCATGAAGAATTCTCCTAAGGAACCTCGTTGCAATGCATATCACATCCTCTATGTATCGATCATCTAGACGTTCCTTCAGGTAACTTGGCCTCCAATAGACTCAGAGAGATAGAAGCGTTAAAAAGGCATTACGTATATGCAATACAACAATCATCTCCATCTCAAGTCGAAGCTCCACATCATATGCATAGCCGCGGGATTCTCTCTCAATGCCTAATCATAGAAGTTAGAACACATTTCCCCTCGTGCATGGCAGAATACAAAAAGCGCTAACTCTCTGAGTGTGTGTGTGTGTGTGAGAGAGAGAGAGAGAGAGAGTAGTTACACTATGCACCCATCAAATTCTTTGGCGGGGGGGGGGGGGGGGACATGCAAATTTGTTCACGTGATCGAACTACCCTTTTTGGGTCACCGTTCGGAGTAATAAGGACACAAGTTTGATCTGCTCGGTGAACTTCGGGTCACCGTTCTTATGGGCACATGCACCTTTATCACCATAGAGAATGAACAACATCACATTCAAAAAATTAATTTTGACTTCAATTTTGCAAGTATGGTATCAGCTTATTCTCAATGGGGACCATGTCAACAATTTCAAATGCAACATCAGTGAGTAAATGGTATTTACCCTCATTCACATCAATCTTTATGCCGAAAGATGAGTGAACCAATGACACAAACTACAATATCTCAAAGGATACCATTAGGGCTTACCTTTATACAAACCTCTTGTACAAAGTAGTTGAAGAAATCGAGCAAAAGCCCGGCAAAGAAAGTCATCTAGGAGCCTGGAATGCGTGGAACGTCAAAGATAAGCGAGCATTAGGTCAATTAACTTCTAGGTTGTGATGAGTTAAGCAAGGATCATATTACCTCTTATAAAACATCCAACAAGGCTTGGAAGATCCTACAACCTGTGTGAAGACAAAACTCCCTCAAAAATTTACACCTTAGGGGCCGAATTTCACAATCTATCCATTAGGCCCCAGGATCCTATTTCTAAAGTTATAGCCACATTTGAGGATCATCAACATAAGCTAACATTATGTGGCTGCCAAGTTTCAATGAGGACATGACCATTCACCTCCTCAATAAGCTCCCTAGATCCTATGAGACATTTGTAACCACGCTTTATAATCACAATCAAGTATTAATTTGGGAAGAAGTTCCACAACTTTTACTCCTCCACGACCCTCGAGCAAAGTTTGCATCCTCACAAGAAACTACGATGAAGGCCTTCAACAAAGCAAAACATGCTAGTCATAACACCAAGAACTCACCCAAACAAGGTTCCAAGACTTCATCAAAGAAGTTTAGTTGTAATTTTTGTGACAAAACGGGGCATCTAAAGAAAATTTTCTACAAAAAGAAGAATAGCTCGAACCCCTCTAGCAATAGGCACCAATCAAAACCCTCCCAGCATATGTCTCACTATTCTAGTGAAAACCTATTTATTTCAATAGAAGCCAATGCCACTAGTTACTTTGAGTTCATCTCAAGAGTGGATCTTTGACAGTGGAGCCACCTCTCACATGTGCAAAGATCGCGATAAACAATTGTTATTTGATAATACTTGTGTAAAGGTGGTTGAACCTAAAACCAAAGAAATCATCACCCAAGGCATAAAAGAAAAAGGTCCATACAAACTCTCTTGCTTTCTATCTAAGGAATCACTTTTCAGACTCTAGCATCAAAGGTATGGCCACGCTTACTATTTACCAAAGATTTTTGCATCACAGATAGTTAAAGGATTGCTCAAGATCAGGCAAGTCAATGATGTTTGCCAAGCTAGCATCTAAGGCAAGCAACGGAGGGCTCCCGTTCCCAAGGAGGCTTCCACATGAGCTAGGAACCCTTTAACCCTAGTCCATATGGATCTCTGTGAACCCATGAATACCCCTTTCCTTAGTGGATCAATCTACTTCTTTCTTCTAGTATATGACCACCTATATTTGGGTCTTTTTAAAGTTTGATAGATACTTTTTCAAAGTTTAGAGAATGGATATCTCAAGTTGAGAATGAAGCATCCAAGTTAGTAAAAACTATTAGATCAAATGGAGGTGGTGAGTTTATTAATCAAGAGTTTGAAAATTTCTTCAAGCAAAAGGGATAAAAACACAAGCCACTCAACCTCACACTCCATCCCAAAATTGAGTAGTTGAGAGAAAGATCCAAAGTGTAATGGAAATGGCATGTACCGTGCTTCACAACAAAGAATTACCCTTCAAGTTTTGGGTAGAAGTAGTGCACACTGTAGTGCACATACTCAGTCAAGGCTTCACTAGTGCATTGAACAACAAAACACCCTTTGAAGCCTAGTATGGAAGAAAGCCTAATCCCAGCTACTTTAGAATATTTGGAAGTGAAGCATATGTCCATGTGCCAAAAGAAGATCGAATCAAGTTACACTCCAAGTCTAAGAAGCATATCTTCATTGGCGATAGTGAACAATCTAAAGCTTATAGATTGTATGATCTTGAGAACCACTCCATCACAATCTCAAAAGATGTAATATTTAATGAAGTCTCAACATACTCAACTAAAGATCCAAGAACAAGTTTGAGTCCACCCATCTACACTTAAGAGGGGGACACAATCTTTCCCAAACACAACTCAGAGGCAAGTACTTCAAACCAACCAAGAAGATCACAATGGCTCATTGAAAAGCAACAACATGAACAAAGTTAATATGTAAATTAGGCATGGATGCATCAGATTCAAAGATTCCCAAGCCGTCCAACTACAAAGAAGTCCAAAGACAACTTAAGTGGGAAGAAGCTATGCAAGAAGAAATGGATGCAATTGGGAAGAATAACACTTGGACACTTGTTCCTAAGCCTAAAAATCATCAAGTCATAGGCATTAAGTGGCTATACAAAGTCAAGTACAAATGAGATGGTACAATAGACAAGACAAGTACAAAGAAAGACAGGTAGCTAAGGGATATAAGCAAAAACATGGCATTGATTATGAAGAAACCTTTGCCCCTATTGCAAGGTTTACAACTATAAGAATCATTCTAACACTAAATGCACACTTCAAGTGGCCCACCTGCCAACTAGACATCAAAAGTTCTTTTCTTAATGGCAAATGTTAGCCGAATAAACTATTGGTTTTTGTGCACTAATAGGCTTCTATTTTGCAGAATGTACATACGAATGCAGATATTTTACAACAAAAAGATGTTGGTCGATAGCAATTAACTTCAATCAATGCGGTTTGGAGGCGGGTGTTGTGGAAAGAAAAGAAATGTGGCATGGGATGCCATCATTAGAGATTATGAACATACCGTTGTTCCCTTATTGAAAGTATGTGCAAAAATGAAGGATGTAAAAAGTGGCCTTGCACTGCATGAGGGGTTTGCTAAGGCTGGCCTTGTTGAAATAGACACCTTTGTGGGTAGCTCTGAGGATCCGTAGTTAGCATGTATGCAAAGTGTGCCGCCCTCACAAAAGCTCAGCAAATCCTTGAGGAGATTCCGGTCCGAAGTGCTATATCTTGGTCTGCATTAATTGGAGGCTATGCTCACCATGGGAAAGGTGTTGAAGCATTAAACTGTCTTGATCACATTGAGTGCGAGGGGCTGTTGCTAGATGCAGTGACCTTTATTTGTGCGTTGAAGGCTCGTGCTAGTGCAAAGGACCTTGATAAGGGACATCGAATTCATAATGAAATTGGTAGAAGAGATTTACTGGTGAAGGATGCTGCTCTTGGAAATGTTTTAGTGGATATGTATGCCAAATGTGGTGCATTTTTAACAGCACAAGAGGTACTTGAGGAACGCCCCCTTCGTGATGTAGTCTCTTGGTCTGCTCTTATTTCTGGTTATGCACAGCAAGGCCAGGGTCATTTAGCATTAAAATGTTTTGGTCAAATGCGTGCTGAAGGCCTTCCGCCAAATGTTGTAACCTTTTTATGTCTTTTAAAAGCCTGGGCGAGCATAAGAAAACTTGACGAAGATGAACATATACAAGATGAAAATCTCAACCAGGGATTGTTGAAAGATAATCGATTGCTTGGCACAACTTTGGTTGACATGTATGCAAAGTGGGGTGCACTCATCAAGGCTCAACAAGTGGTGGCTAAGCTTCATGTTCGCAATGTTGTTTGTTGGAATGCACTCATAGCTGCATTTGTCAAGCATGGACATAATGAGGAAGCACTTGAGGGTCTGCCCAAAATGCAATCTGGTAATATTGATCCGGACAATACCACAATTGTCTTGGTTCAAAAGTCTTGTGGCCTTTATGGGCATCATGGAAGAGGGGCATTTTATCCATGATTAATGGTAAAATGTACTGAAGTGGAATTGTGGTAATTTGACGGCAGCCATTTTTCCTTCCGTTCTTGATCGACAGAGGCATCAAGGAAGCTTCCAAAGGTTGTTCAATTCGTTTTTTTTTGCAGATGGCTGTCAGAAAGAAAGCTGAGGAATTGGCGGAGGTCTTTTCTTTGGCCGTTGTGAGTGTTTGTCTTGAGTGAGGGGAAAACTCGTGGATCTGATAATGGAGATAAGTTTTTGTCCTGGAGCCTGAACATGACTTTGAAGGGAGCAGTAGAAAGATAATAAGGAGCGCTATTTAGCATATGCTCTCTCTCTCTCTCTCTGGAATTTCTTCTCCCGTTTTTTGGTTTTCTGTGCGTACAGGTGGTAAGGGAAGAGGAGAAACTGAGGATAAATCAGGTGCTCCAGCGCGCATCAAGGGGAGCTCTTCATTGACTGGTTCTGGGGAGAAGCTCTCTAAGAGAGAGGGGGTTCTTTTCCTTGTCAGTGCAGGTACGCGCCTAGCCAACAACAATCGAGGGGAGTCTTTTGAGGCTCGCATGTTGGGTGAGCACACAACCGCATAACAGGGGAACACACAGTTGAAGGAGCAAAGAAGGAAGAAGCACGTAGGCTCTCATTAGAATCATCAAGTAAACAATGCTTGATAGAACAGCTTGATTTCCTTGAATTTGAAAGGGTAAACACAACGTTGTGAGCTAGATTAGGAAATAGAGGCTCGACACCCTTGTTACTGGGATGGTCATATCAAAACGGATCTCTTGGACTTATTGTGATATTCTTTGACAATAATGGGCTTGCTGTGGAGCATTTCTGGGAGGTCAAGTACTTCGAGAATCAACAAGATCGGGGGAGTGGGCTGATGTGAGACAAGAGTACAAGCCCTCTCTCTCATGCAGGGGTGCAACGCTCAAGCTCTCTAGATTCTCTCACATGCTCTCGTTGAAGATTACGACAGTGAGGACTCAAGCTCACTCTCACAGGCTCTCACGTGGCTCTGTCTAACTAGGATGAGATATCTTCAACATCGCTGCTGTGATATGCAAAGTTTCTTTCGCACTAAAGGAAGGATGCACTCTGGATGCCATCTTGAACTGTGATTTTGGCTACTATGTGAGAAGCAAAGTTGGCTTCAATAAAAACATCATATCTGCTGAATGGTGCATAGCAGAGAAGGGAAGGAGATAGTGGTCAACTTCACACTTGAAGGGGGTTTGTGTAGCTTTCCCTGAGGGCAGATATTAGGGCATCAGTTTGTTCATCCGTCTCAAACTACCTCCACATAATGGCAACTCGACACCACTGAAGCTTGTACCGTTCTTCTTGCAAATATCGAGCGATGTTGGGAAGTTTCTTGTTCTGTTACTTTTACATTCCTTCTTCTAATTCGTTTTAGATTTTTCTGAGTTAAATGGAGTTGTGGAAATAGTTGTTGGTTCAATGAAAAGGCATCTCATATGAGAAGAACGGTAAGAGCGGATCGATCAATAAGGAGTTGTTGCTGAAACTTAATAGAAGGATGTGTTAATCACGCACACCAGAGAGAGCAGAATTCTGGAAAGGAAATGATGGAACAAGTATTCAAAGAACAAATCGCTTTTGTTTTTTGTTAAACGAAGAGGCAATTAGAGATATATGTTGCACTAAAACTTTTCGCTTCAAGTGGCTTGCTGAAGGAGTAGAACGTTGAAATTAGGTTTGCATTGTTTTTGTGATGATGGGGAAGTTCCTTTTGTTTTCTGTGTGTATGTGTAGGTGATGATGAAAAAAAGTAGGAGAAGAAGGGGATCTTCATAGTTTCCTGAAGGGGGTTAGTAGTACAGATCCAAAAGGAGGGCTAGCACCAAAACAAAGGGTTCTCTCTCATTGCCTTTTGCAGATTTTGAGGAAGCTACGTGCAACAGGAAGGAGGAAGTCGTGAGGCTATCGAATCGGAAGGTTGCCTTGGAAGGGAAAAAGAGTCTTTATAGTCAGAAAAGAGAGGGAACAGAGGGTGGGAGTTGCTGTTCAGCTACTGATGTGCTCAGAAGGGCAACAATATTGTAGGAGAATGCCAAAGATGTGCATTGATTACCACCAGCAGAAGAGGGAGGGAACCTTCTTCGAGTGAGTATTTGTGGGGAGAACTGTGGCAGAAGAATCCAAAAGGGGGATCTTTTCAATCGAAGTGAGCAGAAGGGAGAACGAGGCTCCGCACATTGGAGGGGCAACGAGAAGGAGGGAATCGAGAAAGAGACCAGAAAGAGGGGAAAATGCCGTTGTAACCTGGTGTCATTTAGAGTAATCGTCGACTTCAACAAGGCAAGGTTGTGGTGTGTCTTAGAGCATGACAGCTGAAGGGGATTTTGGTCATCGAAGTAGTGGGTATCCACATGGAAAAGGAGGCTGTTAGCATGATTCATATCCTCCAATGTCACTCAAAGGCATGTTGCACGGATGCATTGGGATGCAAAGGATGGGAAGGACTGGCAATTACAGATCGATTCAAATCACACAGGTGTGACTCGAGCCTAAGATAAGTGCTTCTAATTGTTTTGTTTTTCTTTGTTATAGATAGTTCATGTCATCACCCTATGACCTCTGAGTGAACATTATGAAGTTCTGGTACCAACTGTATTGAAGATATGCGTACTCGGTGACCCCTATATGATTAACAACACCATGTCTTGATTTATTCATGTGAAATCGAAACTGCACTCACTTCTTGAACATATAGTCCATGGTCGCATGCGTCAACATTTTGTTCTATGAAGGATGTCTTGCTGCTGCATACAGGAGTTGAGCATGGTTGTATTTATGGGCCCCAAAAAAGGGGAAGAAAGAACTGAACTGAGATGAATCTTTGGTTGTGTGTACATCTGGTGTGAGTAGGAAAAATAAGAGAGAGGGTGGGAGTGAGAAGAACAGAACATCAAGTCACGGTATGCAAGTGAGTAAGGAACGGATTGTCATGTTGCCCTATTAACACTTATCCAGATTTCTTTTCATTGAGTTATAATAGCTTGCAGCACGATGCTTCAATTGCTTTGTTTAATAGGGATGTTCTAGTGCTTCAAGAAGTGGTTCATTATGTTTAAAGGGGTGTTGTCTGTCTGTTCAAGCGAGTACATAAAAGCATGCAAGTTCTGACTCTTCCAATCATAAAACCAACAAAATCTTCACAACGCTGGTGAGTGTTCAACTTCAAGTGAAACAAATAGATAGAAGGAGCAATTAAAACCATAAGCTCTCTGAAGCTATAATTTCAACGTTCGATTATCCAAAAAGAAAGGAGGAAAAAGTTAGAGATAGTGAAAAGGGGGATGTCAAGAGCTAGTGAATAACGGAATTGATAGTATTTATAAACTCTACCCATATCACATAAGGCAAACTTATGGTCATTGCATTCATGATTGGCTCCAAACTACCTCTCTTGAAGTAAATGTCGGGTGCTTATTACAAAAAGGTGAGAGTAAAATAGAGAGTGAATATAAGTGTAAGGGTGTGTGTGTGTGAGAAAGTATGCGCAAGAGTGCATGTGAGCGCATGGGGGATTGCTAGGTGTGTACAAATCCATGCATGTGCTAATGGGTTTTTTGAGAGACTAATTGTGTGCGAGCGTGTGCGGTAATGTTTATGTGAATGTATAAGTGAGTGTACGTGGGCAAATAAGTGAAATAGTGAGAAAAGAAATAGAGTGATTGCCTGTGAGGGAAAAGGGGCATGAGAACACGAGTGAGAGAAAGATTAGGTAAAGGGAATGACTATGTGTGTGTGTGCATAAGCGAATGAAGTTAAGAGAGAGGGAAAGAAAGAGAGATATGGTTTGGGATCTACGATTGGATATGCATTAGGGGATTTTAATTCCTCTCTTCCACGAATACATTCAAGCATTCTTTGGTGACTTAGAGTAGGCCAAGTGGGCATAATCAAGTGATTTGGGCAAAACTGAAGCGTGTATAATCATCTTTTTCTTGGGCATTAGGACTCAACATTTGGCGATCCTACTGGGGATCCCTAAAGAGGACATATTCGTGAGCAATTGTGGACTCAAAGTACAAGAAAGTGGCCTAGTACAAGTTAGTTGAACAAAACATAGGCGTATGTAAGACACTTTCCCTTGGGTAAAGAGACCTAAACAGCAAACTCCAAGAAGAAGTATATGTTGAACAACTTGAAGGTTTCAAGATCAAAGGAAAGGAAGATCAAGTCTACAAGCTTCACAAAGCACTTTACATACTTGAACAAGCTCCCAAGGCCTGATATGAAAAGATTCACAAGTTCTTTGAAGCTAAAGGATCTCAAAGGAGCACTACCGATGCAAACTTATACATCTATCAGAAAGATTACTTGCCATCATCATGCTCTATGTAGATGACTTGATCATGATAGGTTCGAATAAAGAATGCATCCAATTCATCATCACATAGCTTCACCTTGAGTATTCTATGATAGATCTTGGTTTACTTCACTACTTCTTAGGTATGTAAGTTTGGCAAACAAAAAAAGGCATATTCCTATCATAGAAGAAGTACTGATATAATCTTCTTTCTAGATATAACATGGACCAGTGTCGCATAGTATCTACACCACTTGATCCAAACATCAAGCTCACATTGGAGGATTCATCCTCACTTGTGGATATGCATACTTATTGATAGCTTGTTGGACCATTACTCTACCTCATCAAAACTAGACTAGATATTGTGTGTGTGATTGGTATACTCAGCGAGTTTGCACATTAGCCTTGTCAGACACATTGGGATGCTACTCAGAGACTACTTTGATACCTTGCCCTCACCCAACATCATGGTGTTTTATACAGGGGGCATCGAACTTGTCGGATATTTAGATTCCGATTGGGCTAGTGATCTTGATTCTTGAGGATCTCCTTCTGGGGACATATTCTTGCTTCACTCAAGATGCAT
Organism: Ceratopteris richardii; assembly: GCA_020310875.1. NCBI lineage: Eukaryota > Viridiplantae > Streptophyta > Polypodiopsida > Polypodiales > Pteridaceae > Ceratopteris > Ceratopteris richardii. The sequence continues at coordinate 132,759,021 of CM035438.1, forward strand.
CTCTTGGGCAAGTAAGAAGCAACCTATAGTTGCTATATCATCCACCAAGGCCGAGTGCCGGGCATCCAAGTTTGCAGTATGTGAGACCATCTAGCTTTGAACACTGGTGTTTTGTAGGTTACTCCAACATGCATCTGCATGGACATCCAATCAACCTTGGCCATCGCCAAGAATCCAGTGTTCCATGCTTGGATGAAGCACATCGAGAACCATTACCATTTCATCCACGAAAAGCTCATCTCTCAGGAGATTACTATGGAGTAGTGTACCTCTCAAGAGAACCTAGCAGACATGTTCATGAAAGTTCTACCTCCAATACTGCTCCAACACTTGTTGCACCTCTACAATGTACATCCGCTCTAAAGTGGAGTTGTATAGGGGGTGTTGAAGACATGATTGCTCTATATCATCTACATTTGTATCCGCATAATTGCATCTCCATTTTATATCTAGGAGGCACTCCATTTCGAGTTTGTTTCTATTATTTATTTCCCTATGTGTAAATGATTTTTCCCTTCGAGTTGATGATCATTGATCTTTGATTGTGGGTCGCCTATCATGTGATCGTTTGTCCCATGATCGTGTACACATTGATTTGATCATGTGTTTTGTCGCCTATCATGTGATCGTTTGTCCCATGATCGTGTACACATTGATTTGATCATGTGTTTTGTGATTGATCACTTGTGTTGGAACTGAAGGACTCACAAGGCAAGGAAGCTTACGAAGGGAGTCAGAGAGAAGAGAAAGTACATGCAGACAGAGCAGTCAACGACGATCTGGCAAGTAGGCCAATATTTTTTCAGGACACTAATGCATATAAAAGAGGTGGACACACAAGGAGAAGGAGCAAGTAGGGAGCTCTAGGAAATGTATGTCAAAATGTTAATAGAAACCCCTACAAAAATAGTGATTTTCATCACTAAAAAACCATTGTAAATACCATTTCATATTTTTGGTAGCTCCATTTTGTGCAAGCCAAGGAGTCCTTGAGCTTGAGGAGCTTTAGAAGTACCTACCTGTCAGTTTTCACATTTTTTAGACTTCGTTTGAACCTCCAAATAGGGTAGAGAACCTAATTTTTAACTAAGCCGGACACTAGGTCTTGACATGGCCAAAACCTAGTCAAAAACTATAAATAGAGCTAGAGAGCTCATTTTTGAAGCTAGCTTGTAATTGATTTGAACTTGTAAGAGCTTTTGAAAGTAATCTAAGAACTCCATTGCTTCTCACTCTTTGTCTTACCGCGTGTGTGCGTGTGTGTGTATGTGTGTGCATGTTAGTGTGCTTCTCACTCATGCACTTGTGCCTTCACTTGCTCGAGGTCTTCATACCATCCTCACGTCTTCCCGGATTGACATTAAAGGAGGTGCTACTCATCACTGAGCTACACCAAATTTTGGTGCCGTTGCCGGGGATCGAGCTTTGAGGACGAGCGTGTGATGGTAAGACATAGATTTGAGATGTTGGCGTTGTAGGTAATTTCTTCACTCTTCTTATTTTTCTCTTTCTTACTTCACCACCATCATCACCATCATCATCATCACCATCTCCCACCTCCATCTCCATCATCGCAAAAATTTTCAGTTTTGATCTTATCACCTTCTCCATTCCATTTCCCTCATTCCACTTGCAAGAGAGAACGAGAGAGCAATATTGTGTGCATTGTTTTTGCATGTTTGTTGAGTTTTCTTGCAGGATCCATCTGTATCATCCCCTCCAGCACGCTGCACAGGTACAGAAAAACTCAGAAACTGTCTCTGTGTCGCTGACCTCTGTCGATCGCGATCGATAGAAAATTCGACCAATTGGTAAAACTAAGTGCACCACTAGGACAAGCACAAAGAGCACATTCCAAATCACTAAACAAAATTGAAAAATTCCGTGTTTCTCTGTCAATCGCGAGCGACACCATCGATCGCGATCGACAGCCACGATCGACAACATCTGTCAATCGCGACCGACAGACCCGTCAATCGCGACCGACAGACCCGTCAATCGCGACCGACAGACCCGTCAATCGCGACCGACAGACCCGTCAATCGCGACCGACAGACCCTGTCAATCGCGACCGACAGACCTCACGGCCGACTGATTGCCACGTAGGATTCAGTCAATCGCCATTGACACCGTCGATCGCGACCGATTGAAAATTCACGATTGACACCAAAATTCGCGTTGCCACGTGTCCATCGTGACGGACACATCCCCGATTGACTGAAATCACGACGAAAATCCCAGAAAAAGTGTCGATCGTGATTGATACCATCGATCGCGATTGACAGGACCCATGATTGACACTGTCGATTGCAATTGACGTGTCGATCGCGACCGACAGGCCCCGACGGACACCTCTATAAATCGCGATTGACAGACCTGTCGATCGCGATTGACAAGCTTTTCGGCCAAAAAAAATTAGGGTTTTTTATTCCAAGTTTTGGGGATAGTTTTTGGGCATGTTGGTCTAGTAATTAGTGATTTGTGAGGTCCCTACACGTGTATTTTTGAGAAAAATCCTGTGATCTGTTAGCCTGTTTGAACCCCGTTTTAGCACCAGAACCCTGAACTGACATAACTTTCTCATACGAAATCCGTTTGCTATGATTCTTGTCTTGTTGGAAAGCTCGTTGGAAAGCTCAAGATTATTAGATATGGTATTTTGAAAGTTGACCATATCCAGGGGGAACAAAACCAGGGGATCTCTAGAATTGTTTTCCATAAAGACAAAAGGCTAATTGGTATCTAAGTTACATGAATGAAAGTGCTTGGTTCTGTCCTTTGAATTTAAGTCTTGAGCTAATCTTGGGACTGATACAGGTCTATTGAGAGCAATTGAGAGCATCCAAAGCAAGGGCTTTGTGCAAGCTTGAGAATCGGGTTCTCGAGCACTAAAGAACAAGGGATCAGCAAGAAAGGTTGGAATATTCTCAACTCCCTTTGTCAATTCCTAGCTTAGGCTAAGTTTGAGTAGTGCTAGGAGTAAGTCAGGACACGATAGGCACGTGACAAGTCAAAGACTATCTAAGAAATCAAGTTCAAGAGATAACCTGTGTGTGATCGAGAACTTTAAAGGAAAAGACTTAACGTGGAATGATCAACTTCAAGTGCGGAAATTAACTCAAATGCTCCTGACGACGTGATATCAGACAAGAGTATAAACACGATAATCAACATAAGAAGGAATCAAGTGATTGGTACAAAAGAACTCAGCAACGAGGTTGTACTTGGGCAAAATAGGGGTTACTTAAATAGGCATATGAACCTTAGATCAGGACGGCATCTAGTAAGGGATAGACAAAGTCTTAGGTCTTCAGAGGCTAGCGTTAATCAGACAGACCTATAGGAAGTTGAGGTGTGCCATATCTGTATAGGGTGGAAGGCCCCTACAAGACGCAGTTGGAATACCTTAGGACCAACCGATTAGGTGCTAGCATCTATGAGGACGGCCTAGGAAGATCCGTGGTCCAGATTAAAAACCCTGACCAATCCATTGGAATAGAACACCCAACTGTAAAGTTTGAAAATGGAGCATACTTGGACAAAGAAGGAACCATATACGTAGTCACCAGTCACCCAGATAGGACAGAAGAATTTGGGAATGTGATCTCAGAAGCGGATTTAGGTGACCTGGAGCAAGGAAACATGGGTGTAGAACCTAGAACCCCCGAGGCAAATCTGTTCTCACTAGGATTATCACACCAGAGTGGATTCCCCAAGATAATAAGAGCATAGATCTACTCCTGAACTGAGAGACTGACAAAGCCTTTTGAAGGTATAAATCCGATAGGCCAAATGATGTAGGGTCAATCCTGATCTATGAGTTCAAAGATCCTGATAGCCCAGGCAGAGTGACGTACTTAGATCATGCTTCAGAGAGGACCTTTGTGGTTACAGAACATGACAGGCATGCTTATACTTGGAAGGGTGAATTCGGTTTCCCCCAACCAAGATCGAACGTGTCCTATGGTCACCCTGGAGCTGGAACATCCCAAGCTCATGGAACTCAAAGAGACAGAAGTAGAGATAGGCCAGAAGTAAGCTTTGCCAACCCAGGCGACAGAGAAAGAACAAGGACGGAAACAAATAGAGTAGAACCTGAGGTACTTAGAGCTCCCAGGAATCAAAGAAATGCGGATGAGTTCCCTCTACCACGACCTTGAGAGCACACAAGGACCTTGAGACCGACTCAGCTAGTTAAGTCCATGAAGAACTACTTTGATGGCACTGGAGATCCATACGATCATGTGGTTGAGTTTAGGCAAGTCTTGAGAGCTGAACAAGTTGAAGATCTATTCACGCAGTACAATGCCTTTGGTCTAACCCTTAGGAACACTGCCCTGACATGGTTTTAGCCACTAAACGAGAGGCAGTTCAGGAGCATAGACCAACTTCTAGAGGCATTCATTATCGAATTCTCTAAAAGTGGCATAAGACATAACACTTCCTCGCTGATTCACAGCTTCAAGCAAACCCCTCAAGAAACCGTGCGACTTGCTGGAAGAAGATTTGGGCAATACCTAGAGAGATGCCCTGTCCCTGAGTTACCCACACCAGCTAAGCAAGTGGCTTTGTTCTTGGATGGATTGCTAAGTACCAAATTGAGATCATATGTGTACTTGAAGGACCCTAGGACCATAGACGAGTGTGTACGCATGTGCATTGACATCGAGGATAACCTAGGGGAGGAATTAGAGCTCTCAAAAATCTATAAAGATACTGATAGTTCTTCTAGCCTCTCTTCCACACAATCCACATCTATTGAGGAATTAGCAGAGAAAGTAGCTCAGAAATTAGGTGTCACTAGCAAACAGATCCCAAGATTTGCCCCTGTGAAAAGATGCTATACTTGTGGAGGTGACCATATGGCGAATGTATGTCCCACTATGGCTCAACCCCAAGTAAATCCTAGTAGCCAATACTGCACCATAGAACGAAGATACACAAATCACACCGCACAAGACTACCCATACAATAAGCAAGCTGTTAGGCAAACCTACCCTCAGCCATACCCTCAACAAGGCAGATACCAGAGTCCATACCCACCACAATAGTATACTAGGCCTCAGCAAAATTACCAACCGCAATATCAGGCCCAATTGAGACCCCAGCCAGTGCTAGCACAACAACCACCTGCTCCTACTAATGTGATCCCAGTAAAATATGCAGCTGCAGAAGAGAACCTGAATAGAGCTATAGTCCCAGTAACACCATTAATCTCAGAAAGTGATCCCAGTGACCATAGCTTTGATTCTACGCATGTTGATAGTCCCCAGGCTTACTACATGCAGTCTCCTGAACATGGTGAGTCCTACTACAGTGAGGAACCGAGTGAACCTAATTGGGAGCCTGAGTATACTAATGTCATGTACGCAAACCCCAACTCTAGACCTCAACCTAGGCAAGTAAGACCCCCATTTCCTAGAGGACCATGCTACAGATGTCAGGGAGATCATCTCATTCGTGATTGTCCCTTACCTCCACCTACACAACCCCAGTCAGTGACGATCCAGGGCTATTGCCAGGAGTGTGGAAAGGAGCATCTTTTACGAGACTGCCCAAAGAATCCTAATAATATGCCAAAAATCACTCCTATCAATGTCGTAGGGTTAGTTGTAGACTCCACATGAAGTGTGACGTCCACTACACCAGTGCAAGTGATCACTAGAGCCCAAGCCTTGCAACAGAACCAAAGCGTAGGCTAGGAAAAGAGCCCAGATGTTAGTGAAACGGAGAGCATGACAAAGAAGAGGACTAGAGCTTGGAGAGATAGCCGTGAAAGAATGAAAAGGCAATCGACAAAGAAAATGAGTGAACTTGAGGAAAGTCTAAGAAAAACAAGAGCCAGGATAACCGAACTCACATCTCAAACTCCCTCTCACACGACCCCACCTCCACCATTCCCAACTCCATCCGACCCGCCACCTTCCAACCTGCCTCACCTAATCCCACCACCCCCTAGAGTAGGATCAGTCCTAGCAGATCCCACTCCCGAGGACCTAAACATGATGCCTAAAGCATATCAGGCCAGAATCCAAGATGGGCCAAACGTAACTGATCATGGAAAGTGCTGCCCTAGAGCAGAATTAGAGCTTGAACGAACTAAAATTTGTGCTAAGATGGTGGAGTTGGCTCAAACCATGTTTGAAGCCAGCCACCTTTTTAACATATCTAGCTCAGCCAAGACGCAGCTACACTTTGAAGGACTGTTAGAAAGAATAGAGAGGCTAATTGCACAATCAGAAAAGGAACCCGCCTCTCAACACAAGGACAAGGCAAGTGAAAGGGCAGGTCTTCCTGCCGAGGAAGCCTATGTGCCTAACTCTACGGAGTCAGACACATCATCTTCTATGAATCGGTTCACACCCGAATTCCTACGAGAGATTCAAGAAGACAAATGGGCTAAAGAGAGTGAAGTCCCTCCTCCCATTGAACTTCTGGATGATGCACACGACCAATTCCCACAAGACATCCCATCCATTTATGAGGAGCAGGAGAGCACCCAATCTCAAGAAAGATTAGACTTTGAGTCTAACTCTCTACAAGAATTACCCCACTTCACAGGCCCATGGGAAGCTAAGTCCACTTGTATGAGAGCACCCACAGTCATGGTACGAAATGAGGACTCAGTCATACCTAGGAACACAGAGGTAGTGAAAAACACTAAAGTACAGTGCAACCTCACCTTATAAGAGCTACTCAAAGTAAGGCCAGAGCTATGGAAACATGTAGCCAAACAAGTACCAGAGATAGCAAAATCTCGTTCCCAGGTAGGATCCCAGAGAATAGTGCCAGAAATACCATTGGACAAGATAGGAGACATGAGTGAGGGCGAAGAGGGAAACACATATCTTCCTATCACCCATCAAGGATACACCACCAAGGCCATTTTAGACTCAGGTGCAGGAGTTGCAATTGCTACCACTTCCCTATGGAAGCGTTGGGGCAAGCCAGCACTCAGACCCATGAGGATGAAATTGCAAATGGCCGATGGTCACATAGAGAGACCCTTAGGGCTGTTAGAAGGAATAACTCTCACCACATGTGGTGTTGAGTTCGAGCATACATTTGCTATATGTGATTTTAGCAAAAATCATGCCTATGAAATGATCTTGGGATGACCCTTTATGCGACAGTTGCAAGTGGTACAGGACTGGGGAACCAATTCCTTGTACCTGCAACACTTAGGTGTTACGAACAAAGTGAATCTCAAAGATTACTCTCATAGAGATGTCCCTCCTATCCAATGGAATCCCCTCCATAGAGCCAAAGATGATACGGAATCGGTGCATTCCATAGGATCAGGATCCTCATGGATGCATGAAGACACCCACTTATGGATGTGCAAAGTAGCAGTAGAAGAAGAGAACAGAGAAAAAGCCAGAGAGAGAGGTGCAAAAGAAACACATAGAACAATTCAAGACCCAGCCTATGCACTTGTAGTCTTTCTTGACGAAGAATTTGAACCCCACGGCTGGGCAGAAATCCTAGCAACAATGGATGTAGCCATCAATGAAGAACAATGGACACCTCACTGTGATGAAGATGGCTATGACATTTCAGTCTTCTCCATAGAGCCGATCATGGGAGAGGCATTGTTAGAAGAGTGTGAACCTAGCCCCGATGCATTTGAGGAGGCAAGTGACTCCGATCTAGAGTCAATAATTATGGACCCACCTTTTGCATCAGATGAAGAATACTTCTATGAAGTAGAATTTCAACCCCAGAGGCATGGAGAGCTTACAAATGATGTAAGGCTAGCCACACATGTGACCCCGAAGGAAGAAGGAAAGAAAAGAAAGAAGAGAGAAGTCACACCAGAAGAGGAAGAATCTTTGTTTGAGGTCTTGGAAAATTTTAAGAAGTATGAGATAGATGATAGGAGAGTCATGATCAGAATGCCTAAATGAGAGGCGCAATCAGGGGAGGCCTATGATAACAAAGAAACCACCAAGAAAATAGTGGTAGCCGTGGAAGAAGGAGAAGAGAGATGCACATACATAGGCCACGACTTGACGGAAGATGAAGAGCACGAATTGATAGCCTTGCTAAGAGAATACAGAGATGTATTCGCTTGGAGTTACAAGGATTTGAAGGGTGTTGATCCAGACATATGCTCACACACTATCCCCATGACCTCAGATGCCAAACCCTCCAAGCAAAAGCCATACACATACAATGACAACTATGCAGCCAAGATCAAGGAAGAGATAGATCGCTTGGTTGAAGCTGGATTTATCTATGAAATCGAGCATACTGAGTGGGTATCCCCCATCGTAGTGGTGCCCAAGAAAAATGGAAAGCTGCGTGTATGCATTAACTTGAAGAAGGTCAATGAAGCCACAATTCGAGATAACTATCCGCTTCCTATCACAGAGCATCTCTTAGAAAGAGTAGCAGGCAAGGAAGTGTATAGCTTCCTTGATGGATTTTCGGGCTACAATCAAGTAGCCATAGCTCCAGAAGATCAGCATAAGACGGCTTTTGCCACTGAATGGGGCATATTTGCCTTTAGAGTAATGCCATTTGGGCTTACCAATGCACCAGCTACCTTCCAGAGGCTGATGTGCCATGTATTTAAAGAGTTCCTGAGGAAGAACTTAGAAGTCTATGTCGATGATCTTTGTGCTCATTCCAACATTAAACCCATATTCCTGAACGCAGACAAATCTTTGACAAGTGTAGAGAATATCAAGTCTGCCTGAACCCAGAAAAGTGCGTTTTTATGGTCAGGCAAGGCAAGATTCTAGGACACATAGTGTCAAAGAATGGCATATCTACTGATGAAGAGAAAGTGAGAGCCATAGCCGAGTTACCTAAGCCAAAGAATGTCAAGGAAGTACAAGCTTTGATGGGGCATTGTGGTTATTACCGACGGTTTATACACATGTATGCCATCATAGCAAAGCCTCTGTATGGACTTTTGACCAACTTTGAGTGGACTGATGAATGTGAGAATTCCTTCAATGAGCTTAAACGGCGATTATGTTCAGCACCAATCTTGACCACACTAGATTGGAATAAGCCTTTCCATGTTCATGTAGATGCATCCAATTATGCTATTGGGTGTGTACTCACACAACCTACAGGCGAAAGTAATATGGATCTTTCAATTGCCTATGCTAGTAGACAGTTAAATGCAGCTGAACGAAATTATACCACCACCGAACGAGAAGGATTAGGCATGGTATATGCGGTTAAGAAGTTTAGACACTATTTGCTTGCAAATAATTTTAAATTTTTACCGATCATCAGGCATTATTGTACTTGGTAAACAAACCATGCAATACAGGCCGATTAGTAAGATGGTTTCTCTTACTAATGGAATATGACTTCGAGGTTGTGGTAAGGAAAGGGAAGACTCACTTGAGAGCAGACCATCTCTCTAGGCTCACATCGGGAGAAGCCCCACAAGGAGTGTCAGATGACCTTCCTGATGCTTACTTGTTTAATTTAGAAGTGGTGCCGCAGTGGGCTAAGCCATTAGTGCCAGTATTGACGTACGGACCTAACCACCCAGTAATAAACACATAGGATAGAGAGGTAGTGAAAGCCCAAAAGTATCACATCATGGCAGGTAGTATGTACAAGCACACAGATCAAGGGATCTTGGCTTGTTGTGTGGAAGAGGATGAGTACGCAAAATGGTTGCAATTAGCACATGTAGGTGCATTAGAGCAACACTACTCAAAACAACGAACCCTACATACACTAAGGAGACTCGGAATGCATTGGCCAACTATGGAAGCTGATGTTCAAAAGTTGTGCAAGGAGTGCCCAATCTGCTGCACTAAACCACCTGTGGAACATGCCACCTTTTATCAAGTGTCCATAGTGCCAGATTGGAGTGAACCATTAGTAGCCTTCTTGAGGACGAAAACATTCCCTCCAGACATGACTCTGGCTAGGAAAAGAAGTCTAGAGCAAGAAGCCCTGGATTACTCACTCATTGGTGATAATCTATACAAGCGTGGAAAAGATGGTTACCTGAGACTATGTGTCCATGAGAGTGAATATCTCAAGATCTTGGATACTGCTCACCAAGGTGTAGCAGGAGGACACTTTGGACCAGATCGGGTGATCAAGGCAATACTATTTGCGGGCTTCTGGTGGCCGACCCTTCACATGGATGCACATACCTATGTGAAACGGTGTGATGTTTGTCAGAGAACTCAGTATCCTATACGCAAAGATGAGATGCCACTGAAACCTATGATGGGTGGACGTGCATTCTCTAAGTGGGGAATAGACTTTGTAGGTCCTATTAATCCCCCAGCCAAGGGTTCTCATGCTGAATATATCATTGTGGCCACGGATTATCTAACCAAGTGGGTAGAGGCAAAAGCTACGACTAAGAACGATGCTCAAACAACAGCTAAGTTTTTATTTGAGAATGTGTTCACCAGATACGGGTTACCTATAGAGCTAGTCAGTGACAGAGGCACTCACTTCTTGAATGAAGTTATTGAAAATCTGCTCCAAGAATTATTGGTAGTACATAAGAAGTCTGCCCCCTATCACCCTGTTGCTCAGTGATGAGTAGCACCTCCTTTAATGTCAATCCGGGAAGACATGAGGATGGTATGATGACCTTGAGCAAGTGAAGGCACAAGTGCGTGAGTGAGAAGCACACTAACATGCACACACACACACACACACACGTGCACTCAAGGTAAGACAAAGAGAGAGACAAAGGAGTTCTTTTAGATTACTTCAAAAGTGCTCATACAAGTTTAGATCAATTACAAGCTAGCCTCAAAAATGAGCTTTCTAGCTCTATTTATAGTTTTTGACTAGGTTTTGGCCCTGTCCAGACCTAGTGTCCAGCCTAGTTAAAAATTAGGTTCCAGGGCCTATTTGAGGGCTTAAACGGAGTCTAAAAAATACGAAAGTTGATATGTAGGTACTTCTAAAGCTCCTCAAGCTCAAGGACTCCTTGGCTTGCACAAAATGGAGCTACAGAAATATGAAATGGTATTTACAATGATTGTTAGTGATAAGAATCACTGTTATAAAGATGTTGATTTGGAAAATTTTGAAGGGCCTATCTGCCAGATCTGCGTCGACTGCTTTGTCTACTTAATCCTTCACTTTGCTCTGACTCTCTCTGCTGGCTTCCTTGTCTCCTCAGTCCTTGGGTGCCCATACTGCTCTCAACACCCCCCCCCTCTCTCGCGTCTGTCGTCTCTGACAGACTCTTGTTGCTGGGAGTGCTGGATGTAATAGTCCACCACATGAGTGGCAAGTTGATGTTCTTGTATGCGTAGTCCTCTGGCCAAATCAGTCATCATGCAATCCCAATCAATTGGTCCTGGAATGTTCGGATGTGGCAGACGTAACTGATCTGCATGGATAGCTTGTTCTACTGCGAATAGATGTAGCAAATGTGTTGGTCTGGGAATGAAAATTTTCGAATGATATTCCCAGAATCCCGTAGAGAACATTTCCTCAAATGTCTGCTTGAAGCATGCGGGTAAGTACTTTATTCGTGCATGCCAGGCAAAGATTATATTGATCGAGGGAGTCTGGCTCATGTCGTAGACTAAATCCTTGTTACCTTGAGAGAATCCAAGGGCAGAGATGTATGGAGCTTGTACCTTCCGAAAGGTTTTGAAGACAATGGTCATGAGCTCGAATATTTTCATACACATTTTCGCTCCTATGTCGGGTACATTATTTATACGTGTAGACCAGTGTCGAATTGTTGATATCATGTAGGCTACGGTTGGGGTCCCTCGAGGTGGAGCAAGATATGGATAGTTAACCCAAGCCGAGCATTCTTTATTGTTGCGTACCTTGATTGCAAATGCTTGCCAAGATCTGCGACGTACCATTGGGCAATAGCATGGATTATACTTGATATATAGTGGCATGGTTGCCCATGTGCTCATCATCTCAGGGTAATCGGTTAGTAGACGTGCACGCCAATTAGGTTGGAAGATCGAGCCAGCATGGGCATCTGCCGGTAAGTCCTTTGGCTCAAATTGAGTGGCGAATGTGGGCTCCTTCCCTGTATGCCTTTTAACTTCTGCATTATAATCATGTAGCAAGACAAAGTAAGGCATGTATTGCGTCTCTGATGTTGTGATCAAACGTTGGTGGGATAGGTTCTGAAAGTAAGAAGATCGAAGGACAGTTTCTTCCAGATTTGTGAGAGATTGAATTTGCACGGCAACGCGATCATCATGTGTCTTTCCTACTTTCTCGATCCTTTTAACCCAATCTGGAACTCCAAGTTCTAAAGTGTCCTGTCCTTCCTCTGTTACCTGACCGCCGGGTGTGGGCATCGGCTCGTACGGATCTTCATAGCTGTCATCGATGGGGATTTCCACAACTGTTTCAGGTTCTGGTTCTTCAGTTGGCGAGGGTGGCCTTTCATATGGTAAGAGGCGTGCTTGGAGTTCTGCCACCTGTTTCCGGAGGGTCTCTACTTCTTCTGTAGAGTGTTGCAAGATTATCGGCTCCTGTTGAGCTGTGGGGGCACTGGCTATCTGCTTCTTTAGATCCGCACATTCAACCTCTAACTTTTCATATGACTCCAAGAAATTTGCATGCTCTTTGAGTAAGATGCGAATGTCTTCAGATGGGACTGCTCTATACTTGGTAGGGCTAATGGTTGCTCCTGCAGTTCCTTCCATAGCCGCTTCAAAGTTGTCTTGGTTTTGTTGCTGAAGCCTCTTGTTCTCTTCTAGTGCTTCTGCCATATGCTTCCTTAATAGCCCAAGATTGCGTCTAAGTGTAGTATTGGATATCATTTGGGACTCGAGCATACTTTCCAGTTCCTTCACTGCTTGATCATCCACTGTCGATATTTTTGATTCCAATTCTTTGTGAGCCTATTGTAAGGTGGTATGTTTTGCTAGAAGCGTTTGGTAATCATCTTCGAGAGTGTTGATTCTAGCTTGTAGATGCTGAGATTCTGCTTGGAGGGCAATAGTGCGTTCTTCCAATTGATGGTATTCTTGTTGTAGTTGATGTGCACACTGAAGTAATGTAGTGAATGTGCTATTTACATTATGAGATGCAAGGGGAAAAGTTTGGAATGCAGGGGAGGTGGGAATGGGAAGGGAGGTAGTGAATGCTGTGTTTGCTAATGATGTGTTGAGTGGTGAGGTGGGGGGTAGTGGAGGGGGAGAGGGTGGAATTGTGGGGAGAGGTGCTGTGGTGGGTGAAATGTCCATTGGGTCAGACAGAGTGGTGTGTACAAGGGCTACCATGTAGGTGGGTATGGTAGGTGAAGTGAGTGTGGTGTTAGTGTAGATTGATGTCGTTGCGAACATCGGGGAAATGTGCCTCTGAAACATTGGAGTGTTGATGGACTGCGCCACGAAGGATGGTTGTTGGGGTGTTGCGGTTAGGTAGAATGAGGTGTAGGGGACAGATGGGAAGGGAGGGTCATGGAATGGAGGTATCCGTATTGGGGGATAGGCTGGGAAACACAGGGTGCCTTCTGTGGGTGCAGGGTTTCCAACCACACTTGGAATTATGGGATGGCCAATTATGGGTTCGGAGGATAGAAGGGTTGAAGTGTACAAGGGATTGGTGATGAAAGAGAAGAGGGTGTCTTGTGAGGTGGGTTCTCGAAATGAGAATGATGTGGATGAGGTGGGTTATAAGTGAAGGTAGAGGTGATGACTGTCGTTTCTTCCATAGTGGGAGGTGGTGGTGGGGGTGGAGAAGGTAGTGATGGGGGGTGCTGGGGTGAGATGGTGATGTCTGAACGAAGGTTTCAGCAGAGAGGTCAATGGTGGTGGTGGGGGTAGCTGTGGCTTCAATGGTTACTTCTTGTTCTGTGACGGGCATCTTGATAGTCTTACCTGCTCGTGGTAATGTGTCAACTCTGCGTTTGTCATACCTCACGGACTGGTGGACTGCAATGTGGACAGCCTCCGGAACTCCTAAAGATTCTGGCACTAATTTGAGGGTGTCAATGAAATGTTGATCCACCCCATCATCTGATAGAATTTCTTGCATCAAAGCTTGGCCTGACACAAGAGAGAGTTGATGCCTTTCTTGTACTGCTTTGATTGTGTCGTATAACCTTTGTAGTTGAGCTGTATATGCAGGTGCACCTACAAGTTCTGTCACATCTTGTTGCTCATCTTGATGCCCTTGATCATAATCCTCCGCATCTTCCTCATATTCTTCATCTTCATCGTCCTCTTCATCCGTTTCAACTGTGGTAACAGGTACCTGGGAGGTTGTTGCGTGCATTTTCACATTCTCCACTTGTTGTGCCTCTTCTGCCTCCAGCTCTACATCTTGTAATAATTGTTCGAAGTCTTCATTCGTGAGTTCTTCCAAAGGTGCACCACCGGGAAATTCAAGATCGGTTGGGATGGGAGGAAATATCAAGTTAGGACCATCGGTGCTGCGCCTTGGAAGTCGGAGTGTGAATGGTCGGACTCTTCGGGGTGGAAGGGTAACATCCGGTGTTAGGGTGGCTCCACGTGGTTGAGCACAAGGGACTTGGACAGTTCCTCTCATCTTCTTAGAAGGGGGTCCAGTGGACGTCCTGCCTCTGAACTGCTCCACTCGATTCCACATCAGGGCTCGTTGAATAGGGATGTCGAGGCCAAACATCTATAAATGATTCGAGTCAAAGCGCAACATCCATATAAAACATGCTTCCGCAGCCATCGTTTGTGGGCTAGGTGTATCTGATCAATTATCCAGTGGGGTAAGTTGATGGTGAGGCTCTGTGTCTCTGCCAGATACAAACTAAACCATATCTTTTTGGGTGGCATGGTGAATCTATCTTGGGCAGGAAAAGCAAAGTGTTGCATGCACATGCGGAGGTGTATTGCAATATTAGGCGTCATGGACACCATGTCCTTGAGTTTAGTGAGGGTTCGATTCTTCATGTAATCAGGCATGAGGGTCTCCTTTTCTATTGGAATATGCATTCCTCGCATGTCTAGGGCCTCTCTCACTAAGTTGTTTGAGAGCCTAAACCTTTTGAGCTCATTTCCTTTTGTCAAAGATGGGAGCACAAATGAGCTTGCACCTTTTGGGGTCTTGCTTGGAGTTAAGGTATTGATGAGATAGTAGCATCGCATGAAGTCAGGCTTTGGGAGCCAGGCACTGAAGTAGGCATCCAATCCTGCCTTCTCCCACACCGAGCGTAGACCTTCTGCATTTTGTAACTTCTCGAATTCCCTTGTAAAGAAATGGTATTTACCTTGCTTCCCATTGAATTCCAACTCTGATTCCCATAGGTATGATCCCTCTCCCAAGGGTCCTGCAACTTCACTAAACCAATGGGAAGCTTTTCCTACAGGCATGGTATGGCCACTGGGGGGATCCGCTACTGGTATGATTTTGATGGCCTGCAACTCTTCTGGTCTTTCATTTGTCTCAGGCAAAATGGGTAAACTATCTAAATCCACCACTTGCTGGCTCGTTCCTGCTTGAGAGCTTGTTCCTGCAGCCTCAGCCATGTTGAAAAATCGCAGCCGGTTCTATGAGAATATATGAATAAATGTTAACATTGCAATGGACACAAAAATGACACTGTGTCCCCGTTACAACATTAACATGAGCTTTTAGTGATAAGTCAGTCAGTCAGTGAGTGCGCGGTGCTTATGTGTGTAGTTAGGAATTGGGTGGACCTAGGAGCTAAGTGGAATGATGTAGTGTGAGAGTGATGTAGTTAGTAGGTGGGCATGGATTTACGCCTGGGGTCCGGGGGTTTATTACAAGTTTTAGGCTGCCAAATGCAGTGGATGGGTTTTGATCTTGATTTTGTGGAGACTCTGGAGAGTTTGATAGGAGTATCTGCATGAAAATGAGGCTTTTTAGGGACCCATTTACAAGGGATTCTACTTGTGCTCATGGAAGAATATGTGTTTGTGCGTGATGTGTAAGAATGGGCATCGGATGTTCGAGTGAGTGAAACGTGTTGTATGGGGTGTGGCCTCGGTGTAGCTATTTGAGCCCGCAAGCAAGCCTTAGGCACCCAGATTTGTCGTGATTGTGGGCTGGCCTTCATCGACTTCTTGGGTACCCAAATAGACTTTACTTTCACAGAAGAATTTATGAAAGACTTCTTATTAGTGTCGTGTTGTTGATTACTAATAAGAGGTTTCGGCCGTGGGGTTGGCATGGTCGCAACAGGGTGTTCGCCTTTCCGCACCCACACTCGTTTCGACGACTGAGACATTCTGCTTCGCACGTGTTTTTGGCCTCGAGTATAGGTTGTACGCTGCTCCTCCTGTATTTGATCTGCCTTTGGTTGCTGCATCCCTTTGGTCTTTGGGAAAGAAGGGAGTGTCGTCTTATCCTTGACTCCGTTGTTGAGACAATCCTCGTTCTGCATCATACAGTTTTGGACAAGAATAGCATTGTCAACTTCATGTGCACCCCTGAAAGGACCAGGAGTTCGTGCCTTACTTAGTTCCTTGAGTGCCTCATTTTCCAATTCAACTATAATTCGACTATGAGTTACCCATACCTGAAGAAGTCCACTTCTTAGGTTTAGGTTGACTGCATGATCATAGATCCAGTCCTGACCCAAGACAAGAGGCTCAATGAGGTCCTCATCTTGACACACTAGTACTTTGACTGTCATTGCTTCGTCTTGAATATAGAGGGGAAGTTCCACCTTGCCCATGCACGGGGTTTCCACACCTCCCAATCCTATGAGATATGCTTCTATAGGATGGATGGTTAATTTCAACTTTTGACAGTACGAAAATTTAACAGCACTAGTGGCTGCACCTGAGTCAATCAAGGCTCTTACAGTCCTTGCACCCTTTCCTTGTCCTATCTCTAAGGTTATAAAAGGACGTCGATCAATTATCCTATGAGAGCTGATATCTGAAATTTCACACATAGCCACATGATATCCTTGATCTGCATATGCATCTGGCCTAGGTTGCTCTCTGCCTTGTCTTCTTAATTTCATTCTCCGTATGCGCTCTAAAGCTTCTGCTTCAGCTTCGTCTTGAATTAACTTTTCTTCTTCTTTGCGTTTCTTAGCAGTATTGAGTCGACTTAGCATTTCCTCTGTGAGAGGTTCCTGATATAACTTGACCCTGCATCCGCTTATGTAGCTCGGGAGAACATCGCCTTCTAATGTGGCTAGTTGCACTGCTCCACTTGTTGAGATTCTATTAATGATCATGGGTCCGTAGCCTCTCTTCTCTAGTTTCTTTGCATGTTGTTTCAAAGTGTATACTAGTACTAGGTCGCCTGCCTTCAAACCTTTATCCTTAATGTGGGCATCAAAGTATGCCTTCTGTCGTTTCTTAGCTGCATATATCCCTGCAGCCGCCCTCAGTCTTGTTTCTCCTAATCGTTCAAGGTCAAAATGTCTAGAGGAGAGTTCATGACCCGTCCATTCATGCTCTTGTGCTACTTTCAATGTAGGTATTAAGAAGTCCAACGGTAGCACTGCATTTTGGCCAAATACCATCTGAAAGGGGGTGGCTTGGAGTACCGTTTTGTAGGCGACTCGGTATGCCCAAACAGCATGGTGTAGCTGTTTGTCCCAATCAGAGCATTTATTATTCACTAATTTGGTCAACACATTGCACAGAATCTTGTTTGTGCTTTCGGCTTGCCCATTAGCTTGTGGGTGGTAGGGGGCAGACTTCTTATGAACTACCAAGAATTCTTGGAGCAGATTTTTAATCACTTCATTCAAGAAGTGAGTGCTCCTATCACTTACTAGCTCTATAGGTAGCCCGTATCTTGTGAATACATTCTCAAACAAGAATTTAGCAGTTGTCTGAGCATCGTTCTTTGTCGTAGCTTTTACCTCTACCCATTTGGTTAGATAGTCCGTGGCAACAATGATATACTCAGCATGGGAACCCTTAGCTGGGGGATTAATAGGACCAACAAAGTCTATTCCCCACTTAGAGAATTCTCGTCCACCCATCATGGGTTTCAGTGGCATCTCATCTTTGCGTATAGGAGGTTGAGCTCGCTGATAGACATCACACCTCTTCACATAGGTATAGGCGTCCATGTGAAGAGTCGGCCACCAAAGTCCTGCAAATAATATTGCCTTGATCACTCAATCTGAGCCAAAGTGTCCTCATGCTACACCCTAGTGAGCAGTTTCCAATATCTTGAGATATTCACTCTCATGGGCGCATAGTCTGAGGTACCCATCTTTACCACATTTGTATAGATTATCACCAATGAGTGAGTAATCCAGGGCTTCTTGTTCTAAACTCCTTTTCCTAGCCACGGTCATGTTTGGAGGGAATGTTTTCATCCTCAGGAAGGATAATAGTGGTTCACTCCAATCTGGCACTATGGACACTTGATAAAGAGTGGCATGTTCCATAGGTGGTTTAGTGCAGCAGATTGGGCATTCTTTGCATAACTTTTGGACATCAGCTTCCATAGTCGGCCAATGCACTCGGAGTCTCCTTAGTGTCTGTAGGGTTGGTTGCTTTGAGTAGTGTTGCTCTAATGCACCTACATGTGCTAATTGCAACCATTTAGCGTACTCATCCTCTTCCACACAACACGCCAAGATCCCTTGATCCGTGTGCTTGTACATACTTCCTGCCATGATGTGATACTTTTGGGCTTTTACCACCTCTCTATCCTGTGTATTTATTACTGGATGGTTAGGCCCGTATGTCAATACTGGCACTAATGGCTTAGCCCATTGCAGCACCACTTCCAAATTAAACAAGTAAGCATCAGGAAGGTCATCTGACACTCCTTATGGGGCCTCTCCAGATGTGAGCCTAGAAAGATGGTCAACTCTCAAATGAGTCCTACCTTTCCTTACCACTACCTCAAAGTCATATTCCATTAGTAAGAGAAACCATCTTACTAATCTTCCTGTATTGCATGGCTTGTTCACAAGATATAGCAGTGCCTGATGGTCAGTAAAAAATTTAAACTTATTTGCAAGCAAGTAATGTCTAAACTTTTTAACCGTATAGACCATGCCTAGTCCTTCTCTCTCAGTAGTGGTATAATTTTGTTCAGCTGCATTCAATTGTCTACTAGCATAGGCAATTGGAAGATCCATATTACCTTCACCGGTAGGTTGCGCAAGTACACACCCAATAGCATAATTGGATGCATCCACATGAACATGGAAAGGCTTATTCCAATCTGGTGTGGTTAAGATTGGTGCTGAACATAATCGCCATTTAAGCTCATTGAAGGAATTCTCACATTCGTCAGTCCACTCAAAGTTAGTCAAAAGTCCATACAGAGGCTTTGCTATGATGGCATACATGTGTATATCTTCTGGAGTTATGGCTACTTGATTGTAGCCCGAAAATCCATCAAGGAAGCTGTACACTTCCTTGCCTGCTACTCTTTCTAAGAGATGCTCTGTGATAGGAAGCGGATAGTTATCTCGAATTGTGGCTACATTGACCTTCTTTAAGTTAATGCATACACGCAGCTTTCCATTTTTCTTGGGCACCACTACGATGGGGGATACCCACTCAGTATGCTCAATTTCATAGATGAATCCAGCTTCAACCAGTCTATCTCCTCTTTGATCTTGGCAGCATAATTATCATTATGTATATGGCTTTTGCTTAGAGGGTTTGGCATCTGAGGTCATGGGGATAGTGTGTGAGCATATGTCAGGGTCCACTCCTTTCAAATCCTTGTAACTCCAAGCGAATACATCTCTGTATTCTCTTAGCAAGGCTATTAGCTCTTGTTCTTCCTCTTCTGTCAGGTCATGGCCTATGTACGTGCATCTTTCTTCTCCTTCTTCGATGGCTACAACTACTTTCTTCATGGTTTCTTTGTTATCATAGGCCTCCCCTGATTGCGCCTCTCGTTTAGGCATTCTGATCATGACTCTCCTGTCATCTATCTCATACTTCTTAAAATTTTCTGGGACCTCAAACAAAGATTCCTCCTCTTCTGGTGTGATTTCTCTCTTCTTTCTTTTCTTTCCTTCTTCCTTCGGGGTCACATGTGTGGCTAGCCGTACATCATTTGTAAGCTCTCCATGCCTCTAGGGTTGAAATTCTACTTCATAGAAGTATTCTTCATCTGATGCAAAAGGTGGGTCCATGATGATTGACTCTAGATCGGAGTCACTTGCATCCTCAAATGCATCAGGGCTGGGTTCACACTCTTCTAACACTGCCTCTCCCATTATGGGTTCTATGGAGAAGACTGAAATGTCATAGCCATCTTCATCATAGTGAGGTGTCCATTGTTCCTCATTGATGGCTACATCCATGGTTTCTAGGATTTCTGCCCAGCCGTGGGGTTCAAATTCTTCGTTAGGAAAGACTACAGGTGCATATGCTGGGTCTTGAATTAATCTATGTGTTTCTTTTGCACCTATCTCTCTGGCTTCTTCTCTCTTCTCTCCTTCTACTGCTACTTTGCACATCCATAAGTGGATGTCTTCATGCATCCATGAGGATCCTGATCCTATGGAATGCACCGATTCCGTATCATCTTTGGCTCTATGGAGGGGATTCCATTGGATAGGAGGGACATCTCTATGAGAGTAATCTTTGAGATTCACTTTGGTCGTAACACCTAAGTGTTGCAGGTACAAGGAATTGGTTCCCCAATCCTGTACCACTTGCAACCGTCGCATAAAGGGTCGTCCCACTCATTTCTTAGGCATGATTTTTGCTAAAATCACATATAGCAAATGTATGCTCGAACTCAACACCACATGTGGTGAGAGTTATTCCTTCTAACAGCCCTAGGGGTCTCTCTATGTGACCATCGGCCATTTGCAATTTCATCCTTGTGGGCCTGAGTGCTGGCTTGCCCCAACGCTTCCATAGGGAAGTGGTAGCAATTGCAACTCCTGCGCCTAAGTCTAAAATGGCCTTGGTGGTGTATCCTTGATGGGTGATAGGAAGATATGTGTTTCCCTCTTTGCCCTCACTCATTTCTCTTATCTTGTCCAATGGTATTTCTGGCACTGTTCTCTGGGATCCTGGGAACGAGGTTTGGCTATCTCTGGTACTTGTTTGGCTACATGTTTCCATAGCTCTAGCCTTACTTTGATTAGCTCTTCTAAGGTGAGGTTGCACTGTACTTTAGTGTTTTTCACTACCTCTGTGTTCCTAGGTATGACTGAGTCCTCATTTTGTACCATGACCGTGGGTGCTCTCATACAAGTAGACTTAGCTTCCCATGGACCTGTGAAGTGGGGTAATTCTTGTAGAGAGTTAGACTCAAAGTCTAATCTTTCCTGAGATTGGGTGCTCTCTTGCTCCTCATAAATGGATGGGATGTCTTGTGGGAATTGGTCATGTGCATCATCCACAAGTTCAATGGGAGGAGGGACTTCACTTTCTTTAGCCCATTTGTCTTCTTGAATCTCTCGTAGGAATTCTGGTGTGAACCGATTCATAGAAGATGATGTGTCTGGCTCCGTAGAGTTAGGCACATAGGTTTCCTGGGCAGGAAGACCTGCCCTTTCACTTGCCTTGTCCTTGTGTTGAGAGGCGGGTTCCTTTTCTGATTGTGCAATTAGCTTCTCTATTCTTTCTAACAGTCCATCAAAGTGCAACTGTGTCTTCGCTGAACTAGAGATGTTAAATAGGCGACTGGCTTCAAACATGGTCTGAGCCAATTCCACCATCTTAGCACAAATTTTGGTTCATTCTAGCTCTAGTTCTGCTCTAGGGTAACACTTTTCATGATCAGTTACGTTTGGCCCTTCTTGGATTATGGACTGATATGCTTTAAGCATCATATTAAGGTCCTCGGGAGTGGGATCTGCTAGGACTGATCCTACTCTTGGGGGTGGTGGAATTGTGTGAGGTGGGTTGGAAGGTGGCGGGTTGGATGGAGATGGGAATGGTGGTGGTGGGGTAGTGTGAGAGGGGGTTTGAGATGTGAGTTCAGTTATCCTGGCCTTTGTTTCTCTGAGGCTTTCCTCGAATTCACTCATCCTTTTTGCCCATTGCCTTTTCATTCTTTCACGACTATCTCTCCAAGCTCTAGTCCTTTTCTTTGTCATGCTCTCTGTTTCACTAGCATCTGGGCTCTTTTCCTGGCCTACACTTGGGTTCTGCTGTAAGGCTTGGGCTCTAGTGACCACTTGTATCGGTGCAGTGGAAGTGACACTTCCTGTGGAATCTACCACTAACCCAATAACATTAATGGGAGTGATTTTTGGCATATTGCTGGGATTCTTTGGACAATCTCGTAAGAGATGCTCCTTTCCACATTCTTGGCAAAAGCCCTGGATCACTGATTGGGGTTGTGTAGGTGGAGGCAAGGGACAATCACAAATGAGATGATCTCCCTGACATCTGTAGCATGGTCCTCTAGGGAATGGGGGTCTTACTTGCCTAGGTTGAGGTCTAGGGTTGGGGTTTGCATACATGACGTTTGTGTAATCTGACTCCCAACTAGGTTCATTTGGCTCTTCACTATAGTAGGACTCACCATGTTCAGGAGACTGCATGTAGTAGGCCTGGGGGCTATCAACATGTGTAGAATCAAAACTATGGTCACTGGGGTCACTTTCTGATAGCAATGGGGTTACTGGCACTATGGCCCTATTCAGGTTTTCTTCTGCAGCTGCATACTTTGCAGGAATCACATTAGTAGGAGCAGGTGGTTGTTGCGCTAGCACTGGCTGGGGTCTCAGTTGGGCCTGATATTGCGGTTGGTAATTTTGCTAGGGCCTAGTATACTGTTGTGGTGGGTATTGACTCTGGTATCTGCCTTGTTGGTATGGCTGAGGGTAGGTTTGCCTAACCGCTTGCTTATTGTATGGGCAGTCTTGTGCTGAGTGATTTGTGTATCTTTGTTCTATGGTGCAATACTGGCTACTAGGATTTACTTGGGGTTGAGCCATAATGGGACATACATTCGCCATATGGTCACCTCCACAAGTATAACATCTTTTCACTGGGGCAAATCTTGGGATCTGTTTGCTAGTGACACCTAATTTCTGAGCTACTTTCTCTGCAAGTTCCTCAATTGATGTGGATTGCGAGGAAGAGAGGCTAGAGGCACTATCTGAGTCTTTGTAGATTTTGGAAACCTCTAGTTCTTCCCCTAGGTTATCCTCGATGTCAATGCACATGCGTACACACTCTTCTATGGTCCTAGGGTCCTTCAAGTACACATATGATCTCAATTTGGTACTTAGCAATCCATCCAAGAATAAAGCCACTTGCTTAGGTGGTGTGGGTAGCTCCGAAACAAGGCATCTTTCAAGATATTGCCTAAATCTTCTTCCTGCAAGTCTCACGGTCTCTTGAGGGGTTTGCTTGAAGCTGTGAATCAATGAGGAGGTATTATGCCTTATGCCACTCTTAGAGAATTCAATAATGCAAGCCTCTAGGAGTTGGTCTATGCTCTTGAACTGCCTCTCGTTTAATGGCTGAAACCATGTCAGGGCAATGTTCCTAAGGGTTAGACCAAAGGCATTGTACTGCGTGAATAGATCTTCAACTTGTTCAGCTCTCAAGACTTGCCTGAACTCAGCCACATGATCGTATGGATCTCCAGTGCCATCGAAGTAGTTCTTCATGGACTTAACTAGCTGAGTCGGTCTCAAAGTCCTTGTGTGCTCTCTAGGTCATGGTAGAGGGAACTCCTCCGCATTTCTTTGATTCCTGGGAGCTCTAAGTACCTCAGGTTCTACTCTATTTGTTTTCGTCCTCGTTCTTTCTCTGCCCCCTGGGTTGGCAAAGCTTACTTCTGGCCTATCTCTACTTCTGTCTCTTTGAGTTCCATGAGCTTGGGATGTTCCAGCTCCAGGGTGACCATAGGACACGTTCGATCTTGGTTGGGGAAAAACGAATTCACCCTTCCAAGTATAAGCATGCCTGTCATGTTTTGTAACCACAAAGATCCTCTCTGAAGTGTGATCTAAGTAGGTTACTCTGCCTGGGCTATTAGGATCTTTGAACTCATAGATCATGATTGACCCTACATCATTTGGACTATTTGATTTATACCTCCAAAAGGCTTCATCTGTCTCTTGGTTTAGGAGCAGATCTATGCTCTTATTATCCTGGGGAATCCACTCGGGATTGAGGATTCTAGTAAGAACAGACTTCCCCCTAGGGGTCTTGGGCTCTATACCCATGTTTCGTTGCTCTAGGTCGCCTAAGTCTGCTTCTGGGATCACGTTACCGAATTCGTCTGTCCTATCTGGGTGACTAGTGACCACATATATGGTTCCCTCTTTATCAAAGTATGCACCATTTTCAAACTTGACAGCAGGGTGATCTAGCCCAATGGATTGGTCTAGGTTTTTGATTTGGACCATGGATCTTCCTAGACCGTCCTCATAGATGCTAGCACCTAATCGGTTGGTCCTAAGGTATTCCAACTGCGTCTTGTACGGGCCTTCTACCTTGTGCAAATATGGCACACCTGAACTCCCCGTAGGTCTCTCCATACCTTGAGACATCTCTGATTCACTAGTCTCCGAGCTAGGGTAATGAGAAAAGTTGCTCAACTGCTGGGCCCAAGATTGAGTAGTGTGGTTGACACTAGCCTCCAAAGACCTAAGACTTTGTCTATCTCTCCCTAGATGTCGCCCTTATCTAAGGTTCATAAGCCTAATTGGATAGCCCAAATTTGCCCAAGTACAACCTCGTTGCTGAGTTCTTTTGTATCAGTTACTTGATTCCTTTTTTAGTTGCTTACCGTGTTTATGGTCTTGTCTGATATCATGTCGTCAGGTATACTTGAGTGCATTTCCGCACTTGAAGTTGATCGTTCCACGTTAAGTTCTTTTCCTTTAGAGTTCTCGACCGTACAAAGATTATGTCGTTAGCTTGAACGTGAGTATTTAGGTAGTCTTCAACTTGATAAATGCCTATCACCGCCCTGGCCTACTCCTATCACTAGTCATTCTTAGCCTAAGCTAGGAATTGACAGAGGGAGTTGAGAGTTTCCAACCTTTTGTTTCCTTCTTGGTTGCCCTTGAGTGCCTAGGAAGCGTGTTCCCAAGCTTGCGCTTACTCTTGCTTAGAATGCCCTTTGATGCTCTCAATAGATCTGTAAGAGTTCCAAAGTTAGCTCAAGACTTAAATTCCAAAGACAGAACCAATCACTTTCATTCATGTAACACAAACACTAATTTGCACTGTGATTTTTTTGGAAAACAATTCTAGAGATCCCTGAATTTTGTTCCCCTTGGGTATGGTCAACTTCAAAATACCCTATCTAATAATCCTGACGAGCTTTTCAACAAGACAAGAATCACAGCAATTGGATTTCGTATGAGAAAGTTATGCCAGTTCAGGGTTCTAGGGTTAAAACAGGGTTCAAACAGGCTAACAGGCAAACAAGTTTTCCCCTAATGATTTACTTATAGCCTCCTTATATGCCCTACAGCCCAATATTTATGCCCAAAATTGGCCAAAATCCTCAAATTAAAAAACCGTAAAAAATTGGCCGAAATTGGCTGTCAATCGTGATCGATTGGGCTGTCAATCGTGATGGATAGGTGTCAATCGCGATGGACTGGTGTCAATCGCGATGGACTGGTGTCAATCGCGATGGACTGGTGTCAATCGCGATGGACTGGTGTCAATCGCGATTTTTCTGTCAGTCGCGATGGACAGGGGTGTCCGTTGCGATGGACAAGATTCTCGTCGAAATGGGGTGTCAATCGCGATTTTTCTGTCAGTCGCGATGGACAGGGGTGTCCGTCGCGATGGACACATGTCCGTCGGGGTCTGTCAGTCGCGATTGACTGGCTATCCGTCGCGATGGACAGTGTCAATCGCGATTGATGCTATCAATCGGGATGGACTGAAAAAATGCAAATTTTTCAAAAATTTTAGTGGATCTCTGATGTGCAAGGTCTCTAGTCTACTGTGGTGCACTTAGTTTTACCAAAAGATGAAACTTTCTGTCAATCGCAATCGACAGAAGCTTGCGACACAGAGACAGTTCTGCACAATTCCGTACCTACGCAGCATGCTGGAGGGGATGATACTGTTGGATCCTGCAAGAAAACTCAACAAGCATGCAAAAACAAGGCACACAATATTGCTCTCTCGCTCTCTCTCACAAGTGGAATGAGGGAAATAAGGTGGAGAAGGTGGTATGATCAAAAACTGAAAATTTTCGCGATGATGGAGATCGAGGTGGGAGATGATGATGATGATGGTGATGATGATGATGAGGTAAGAAAAAAGAAAAATAAGAAGAGTGAAGAAATTACCTACAACGCCAACGTCTCAAATCTACGTCTTACCATCACATGCTCGTCCTCAAAGCTCGATCCCCGGCAACGGCGCCAAAATTTGGTGTTGCTCAGTGATGAGTAGCACCTCCTTTAATGTCAATCCGGGAAGACATGAGGATGGTATGATGACCTTGAGCAAGTGAAGGCACAAGTGCGTGAGTGAGAAGCACACTAACATGCACACACACACACGCACTCAAGGTAAGACAAAGAGAGAGACAAAGGAGTTCTTTTAGATTACTTCAAAAGTGCTCATACAAGTTTAGATCAATTACAAGCTAGCCTCAAAAATGAGCTTTCTAGCTCTATTTATAGTTTTTGACTAGGTTTTGGCCCTGTCCAGACCTAGTGTCCGGCCTAGTTAAAAATTAGGTTCCAGTGCCTATTTGAGGGCTTAAACGGAGTCTAAAGAATACGAAAATTGATATGTAGGTACTTCTAAAGCTCCTCAAGCTCAAGGACTCCTTGGCTTGCACAAAATGGAGCTACAAAAATATGAAATGGTATTTACAATGATTGTTAGTGATAAGAATCACTGTTATAAAGATGTTGATTTGGAAAATTTTGAAGGGCCTATCTGCCAGATCTACGTCGACTGCTTTGTCTACTTAATCCTTTGCTTTGCTCTGACTCTCTCCGCTGGCTTCCTTGTCTCCTCAGTCCTTGGGTGCCCATACTGCTCTCAACACACCCTCAAGCAAATGGCCAGGCTGAGAGCACCAAATAAGATCTTATGCAATGTACTGACGAAATTAGTGAACAATAAACGCTCTGATTCGGACAAACAGCTACACCATGCTGTTTGGGCATACCGAGTTGCATACAAAATGGTACTCCAAGCCACCCCCTTTCAGATGGTATTCGGCCAAAATGTAGTGCTACCGTTGGACTTCTTAATACCTACATTGAAAGTAGCACAAGAACATGAATGGACGGGTCATGAACTCTCCTCTAGACTTTTTGACCTTGAACGATTAGGAGAAACAAGACTGGGAGCGGCTGCAAGGATATATGCAGCTAAGAAACGACAGAAAGCATACTTTGATGCCCACGTTAAGGATAAAGGTTTGAAGGCAGGCGACCTAGTACTAGTCTACACTTTGAAACAACATGTGAGGAAACTAGAGAAGAGAGGCTACGGACCCATGATCATTAATAGAATCTCAACAAGTGGAGCAGTGCAACTAGCCACATTAGAAGGCGATGTTCTCCCGAGCTACATAAGCGGATGCAGAGTCAAGTTATATCAGGAACCTCTGACGGAAGAGATGCTAAGTCAACTCAACAGCTAAGAAACGCAAAGAAGAAGAAAGACGAATTCGAGAAGAAGCTCAAGCAGAAGCTTTAGAGCGCATACGGAGAATGAAATTAAGAAGACAGGGTAGAGAGCAACCTAGGACAGATGCATATGCAGATCAAGGATATCACGTGGCTATGTGTGAAGTTTCAGGTATCAGCTCTCATAGGATAATTGATAGACGTCCTTTTATAAACTTAGAGATAGGACAAGGAAAGGGTGCAAGGACTGTAAGAGCCTTGATTGACTCAGGTGCAGCCACTAGTGCTGTTAAATTTTCACACTGTCAAGAGTTGAAATTAACTGTCAATCCTATAGAAGCATATCTCATAGGATTGGGAGGTGTGGAAACCCCTTGCATGGGCGAGGTGGAACTTCCCCTCTATATTCAAGATGAAGCCATGACAGTCAAAGTACTAGCGTGTCAAGATGAGGACCTCACTGAGCCTCTTGTCTTCGGTTAGGACTAGATCTATGATCATGCAGTCAACCTAAACCTAAGAAGTGGACTTCTTCATGTATGGGTAAATCATAGCCGAATTACAGTTGAATTGGAAAATGAGGCACTCAAGGAACTAGGTAAAGCACGAACTCCTGGTCCTTCCAGGGGCGCACATGAAGTTGACAATGCTATTCTTGTCCAAAACTGTATGATGCAGAAAGAGGATTGTCTCAACAACGGAGTCAAGGATAAGACGGCACTCCCTTCTGTTCCAAAGGCCAGAGGGATGCAGCAACCAAAGGCAGATCAAATACAGAAGGAGCCGAGTACCACCTATACTGGAGGCCAAAAACACGTGCGAAGCAGAATGTCTCTGCCGTTGAAACAAGTATGGATGCGGAAAGGCGAACACCCTGTTGCGACCAGGCCAATCCCACGACCAAAACCTCTTATTAGTAGTCAACAACACGACACTAATAAGAAGTCTTTCATAAATTCTTCTGTGAAAGTAAAGTCTATTTGGATACCCAAGAAGTCGATGAAGGCCAGCCCACAATCACGACAAATCTGGGTGCCTAAGGCTTGCTTGCGGGCTCAAATAGCTACACCAAGGCCACACCCTGTACAACATGTTTCACTCACTCAAACATCTGATGCCCAGTCTTACACATCACGCACGGACACATATTCTTCCATGCGCACAAGTAGAATCACTCATAAATGGGCCCTGAAAAAGCCTCATTTCCAAGCCGATACTCCTAACAAACTCTCCAGAGTCTCCACAAATTCAAGATCAAAACCCATCCATTGCATTTGGCAACCTAAAACTTGTAATAAACCCCCGGACCCAAGTTGTAAATCCATGCCCACCTACTAACTACGTCACTCTCACACTACATCATTCCACCTAGCTCCTAGGTCTACCCAATCCCTAACTACACACACAAGCACCGAGCACTTAATAACCCCCTAATCTCTCCCGAACCTCATGTTAATGTTGTAATGGGGACAAAAATGGTTCTATCTTGTCCTTTACAATGTTAACACATGTTTCTATATTCTCACAGAATCAGGAGGCAAGAAGTAACATGGCAAATACGGCACAAACTAGCTCCCAGGCAGGCACCAGCCCCCAAGTCGTGGACATTGAAAGTCTTCCTGTTGAGGAGGAATTGAAGGAATGCCCAGTGGCATTGAGGGCATTACACGCCATACCGGTTCAGAATCCTCCACAGGGGCACACAATGCCGTTCAGCAAAAACTCACATTGGTTCAGTGATGTGGCAGGACCCCTAGGTGAAGGCACTTACATGTGGGAGGCCGAGATAGAATTCAATGGGCGCTGGGGCAGGTATCACTTCTTCACCAGGGAATTTGAGAGACTGCAGAACAATGAAGGACTGAAACCTATATGGAAGAAGGCGGGACTCTACGATTACTTCAAATTCCAATTGCCAAAGCCCGATTTTCGAAGGTGCTCTTATTTGATTAGCACCCTCACTCCGAGCAAAGACAAAAAGGGATACAGCTCCTTTGTCCTCCCATCTCTCACAAGGGGCAATGAACTGAAGCGTTTCAGGTTGACTATCAATTTGGTAAGGGAAGCTCTAGACATGAAAGGTATGCACATTCCTATGGAGAAAGAGACTATGGTCCCCGACAATATGAAGAACAGGAATCTGACGAAATTAAAGGACATGGTGGCAATGACACCTACAATTGCCATTCACTTGCGAATGGTCATGCAGCATTTTGCATTTCCCGCTCAAGAGAGGTTCACAATGCCACCTAAGAAGATATGGTTTAGTCTATACTTGGCTGATGCCTTTGATTTGACAATCAACATGCCCCACTAGATTATCGACCAAATCCACTTGGCTCATCAAAGGTGGTATAAGAAACAAAAGTCTGTACTGTATGGATGCTGTGCTCTCACTAAGATTGTGTATAGATGTCTGGCGTATGATGTGCCAGTGCAGAGGGCATTAAATTGGACCAGGGTACAAGAATTCCAACGTAGACTATCAACCGCATGACCGCCATCTAAGAAAATGAGAGGCGCAGTTCAGATGCCCTGTGCACAACCCCGCGGTGCGACATTGACACCAGAGACAACTCCACGACTTCCAAGGCGGGTACAACCCTTCACTATCAGATTACCAAGACACAGCACTGATGGACCAAATCTAGTGTTTCCACCTGTACCAACCGATCGAGTTCCCTCATGGATTCACTATAGAAGACCTAACTGATGAGGAGGTAGCCAAAATCATAGAGGCCGTTAATGCGGAAGTCGAGGCAGAGCAAGCTAGTGGACAACAAACTGCTACAGACCAACCTCATTCCAGACAACCAGAGGTCGTCGATGTGGAGGGTGAAGAAGAAGAAGAACAAGAGGAGGAACATGATGGACAATCCGAGGAAGAAGAGCAGGAATATGATCAGGAAGCTCTGCAGGTACTTGAAGGTGCTCCAACTTATACGAAGGCATTGAAAAAGCTCTATGATACCATGAACAGAGTTCAAGAGCAACATAGACTGTCCCTAGCAGCAGGCAAAGCCCTCATGAATCAAATCCTTGAGGAGGAAGGCATAGACGAGCAATACCGCATCACTCTTGACATGATATCTGATGCTTTAGGAGTACCTGAGATGGTTCATACCGCCCTTGCACAATCACGAAGAATGGAGCGACGATACGGCAGACGCCCCCCTCGATCAGGAAAGCAGATGAATGTATTAGTATCAGAACCACAAGGCACACCCACCACCACGGGCACCGCACACACTGTCCATGATACTGAGGAAACCCATGTATCAAGTGCACCTCCGTCACCCCCTTTTCCACCCCTGCCTCCAACTCCACCACATTCACCTCCCACTACCAGTGTAACCACTACTGTCACCGCCTCCGAGTCCACTACCCATACCGAAGCACAGACCATCAGTCAACCCACACAACCCACACACCCTATCTCCACCTCTTTTGTCTATACGGCCACTAAAACAGTAATTCTAACCACAGCCCTAGAAAATCTCATTCCCCCAATCACACTTCCGGGCAGTTCGTATTCACAATTGCACACACCACTGTACACTTTCACCACTATCACCGCACCCACAATTCCAATATTCACAATCACTCCCACTACTGCATCCACCGTTGATCTTATGGACATATCACCCACCTCCGCACCTCTCCCTCCCCCCATACACCCACCATCTCCCATTCCCCCACCTCCCACTTCACCATTTTCCAGCACCGCATCCACACTTCCATTCCCCTTCCCCTTTCCCTTCCCTTCTGCATTCAACACCCTTCCCGCATCCACCCCTATTAATAATGTATTTAATAATATGTATCAGTGTATGTCGCAACTACAACAGCACTACCAGCATCTTGATAACCAACATACGCAACTCTTTCGAAGCCATGAAGAACTTCAACTACGATTCATTGATCTCGAAAGGGAAAAGCGGCTACTACAACAACAGTATGCCACTTTATAGGAACAACATGAACAGTTAGTAGCCAATCCACCCCAGTGAGATGCAGAAGAAAGGCAACATATGGATGATTTGCTACACTCCCAGATAACGGAGAACCTCAAGCTTCGATGCAACCTAGCCCCTCCTACGAAAACACATATCTACAACACTCGAAGAGAATAAACGGCTGCAGAAACAGAATGAAGAAAACTTGGAAGCAGCAATGGAGGGTTCCCCACAAGAAATCGACCCAGAGAAATTCAAGGCCATTCCCTCACAGAATATGCAAACTGTGTTAGAAACCCATGCCGACCTCCTGGAGGCCCATGCAGCATTAGAACGAGAAAGAGATGACCTACTTAAGCAATTGGCAACTCAGCAGGAGTCACCAAGCAAAGTCACAGTCGCAGACGACACATCTGAAGAAGTCACAAAACTCAGAGCAGAACTCGAAGAATTACGCAGTAAAGTCATGCAATACGAGCGTCAACCCTCTCCCCTTGTAGAGCCCGAGCCTGAAGACTTAGTGCCAATTGAAATAGAGGAAACCTTCGAAGACCCATACGTTCCCATGCCTACACCAGGGGGCAAGCAAACAGAAGAGGGCATGGACACCATCGAGATAGAGGCTCCTGAATGGATGCAGAGGTTAGAGAAAGTGGCCACAACCCATGATGATAGAGTGGCAGTTCAGATAGCATCAATGTCATGCTTGAAAGAGGTTAAAATCGGAGTACTTTCGAAACCTCTCCCATCATAGGTGGATCGGCACATCCGACGATTTGTATGTTCCTTTCTGTGTCTTAATGGCGGACTACAATACCGAAATCAAGCACCACACCTCAAAAGAACCAACCTCGGCTACACAATTTGCACCGGACAACATCCCAGCAAGTGCCAAGCAGGGCAATATACATCAACCGACGTGGAGGATTTTTCTACTGGAAACCTACCCAGAGATGGTAAGAACATGGAATAACATGCCTTTGTACATCAAATACAACCCATGCTACTGCCCTGTATTTCGAAGAAGGTCATGGCCGGAATACACAAAAACTGTGCTGACAACCAAAGGATGCGAGAAATGGCTCAATTATGTCTACTTAGCACCACCTAAAGGCCAACCTACCATAGGATATATGATCTCGACGATTCGGCATTGGGGGGTTAGGTTTAAAAATGTACCAGATGTCATGGCCCAAATGTGCCTTAAAATTTTTGAACTCATGTTGGTCACCTTCGGGACTTTCAGAATGTCAAGGAACCTCATCTATCAGCTCTTGGATTTAATGAAGGTAATCAGGACCTTGTCTACGACATGAGCGCAATAGCATCTATTAATGTTGTATATGCATGGCACGCGCGTATCAAGTATCTACCAGCCTGCTTCAAACAGACATTTGAAGAAATGTTTGTCACGGGATTCTGGGAATATCATTCAGAGATATTCATTCCCAGACCATCACATTTATTGCAGCTGTTTGCAGTGGAACAAGCTCTCCATTCAGAAAAGTTACGTATACCACATCCAGAGGTTCCCGGGCCGGTAGATTGGGATGCTCTACTCACGGACTTGACCAAAGGGTTGCGGATTGCAGAACATCACTTAGCACAAGACGTTGTTGAGTACTACATCCAACGACCCACCCAACAAGGGTCTGTCAGGGACGACAGACACGAGAGAGGGGGGGGGGTGTTGGAACTAAAGGACTCACAAGGCAAGGAAGCTTACGAAGGGAGTCAGAGAGAAGAGAAAGTACAGGCAGACAGAGCAGTCAACGATGATCTGGCAAGTAGGCCAATATTTTTTCAGGACACTAACGCATATAAAAGAGGTGGACACACAAGGAGAAGGAGCAAGTAGGGAGCTCCAGGAAATGTATGTCAAAATGTTGATAGAAACCCCTACAAAAATAGTGATTTTCATCACTAAAAAACCATTGTAAATACCATTTCATATTTTTGGTAGCTCCATTTTGTGCAAGCCAAGGAGTCCTTGAGCTTGAGGAGCTTTAGAAGTACCTACCTGTCAGTTTTCACATTTTTTAGACTTCGTTTGAACCTCCAAATAGGGTAGAGAACCTAATTTTTAACTAGGCCGGACACTAGGTCTGGACACGGCCAAAACCTAGTAAAAAACTATAAATAGAGCTAGAGAGCTCATTTTTGAAGCTAGCTTGTAATTGATTTGAACTTGTAAGAGCTTTTGAAAGTAATCTAAGAACTCCATTGCTTCTCACTCTTTGTCTTACCGCGTGTGCGCGTGTGTGTGTATGTGTGTACATGTTAGTGTGCTTTTCACTCACGCACTTGTGCCTTCACTTGCTTGAGGTCTTCATACCATCCTCACGTCTTCCCGGATTGACATTAAAGGAGGTGCTACTCATCACTGAGCTACAACTTGGATGCTTGCCAAAGAGCTTATCCACATCGTCTGCTTACATTCACTAGTTACAATTAGAATCATGAATGGGTCTACTCTCCTCTCATTGATATTTGTAAAGTGTACATAGGCATTTCTACTACTATACGAACAAGATGATTACAAACTTATGTAGTACAAGCTAGTAGTAGCATAAATCTGAGAAACTACAATCCGATTATTCTCCTCCATATCTCTCCTCCATGATGTTTGTATTTTTTTTCTTTATTTAAGATATTAGAAAAAATATTGTTTTAGAAAAAGGTACTAAGTCCTCATAATATGCGTAGATATCAGTGTTATCGTAGTGCGGATGTTGGGAACAACTTGGTGTATATCATTGTTAGAAAATGGAGCCTACGACAACATGATTATTTATGCATTGGCATTACTGTCTTACTAAAATTTTTTGGAACTGAAACCTTATAGTACATTGTATACATTCAGTTGACGTTCATCTGTTTAAGATGCTTGTCCTTCCAATACCCAACTTCTCAGTTGAACTATTTGTCCATAGAAGAAGATTGTTCTACTTTTGGTGAATATTTTTACATATCTTTACCACACAACATGCAAGGGCTTCATAGATATCTTTACCGTATAACATGGGAGGGCATCACACATGGTGATCTTACAACCAATTCTCACAGTTTGCAATATCATAGCTATATCACGAGAGTCTAGATAGGAGCCTAGAATTTGTAGAACATGCTTAGGAAGGCAGGCATATGGAGGGATGAGAGACCAAGGGACACACTAAGGCCGCCATCTTTAGAGGCGCTCGGTAGGAGATAGACCAACCCCTCGAAGGGGACAGCAGCAGGTCCCATAAAGATGGGCCTCCCCCATCCAAAGTCTGCTTCATAGATTGGCTGCAGCCTTATCCAGCTGGTGATGCCCAGATTTGGGGTTTTAAACGTATCTGCACCCCTATCCAGGGCCTCCAAATCTGGCTGCAGCTCCAAATAGTCCAAAGCAGATCTTAAGTACTCATCATCCATCCTCTCCAAGGCCCCCCTAATCTTTCCGGCACCAAAGCTTACACCATTTTCGATCAGTTCTCCTGCTTTTGCGATTGGTGTTGCTGTGAAGATCGCATTGCCAAAGTAGCCGTCCGGAAGAGGAGGCTTCAACCTTGCTCTTCCGTCTGTAGCTATGTAGAGTTTTGTCTCCTGCTCATACCTCAGCCTTCTTGCCTGTGACACGCACATCCACACATGTGCAGAGACTACCTCGTAGGTGCTGTATGTAGCCCCAGATTGCTTATCCGCTATCTTTGCTTTTAGTTTCTGTATTTGCTGCTTGGACAGATGAAGAATGGCCGGGGCAACATCAATTGTATTGTCATATCCAGTGGTCGCCATTCTGAAATCTTCATTTTTATATGCATTTTCCGAACTCTCATTTTGAGTCACCTTGCTACCACTTGACTCTGGCAGTAATGCAGGAGGCGGATGATACTCAACATGGTCCTGCTTGGGTGTTGGTGGTCGATTTGCCCTCAGAAGGGTTCGATTCATGAAAGGTTTGATGTGTAGATCACCACCCCTTGCCATCTTTGCCCAGGTGTTTATGAAATGCAAACCTGACATGCCATCTGCAACATGGTGCTCCATGCCTACTCCAAGTGACACCCCGCCACACTTGAACAACGTTACCTGCACACAACAGCATTCAAGCGAACAATGCAAACTAATACAGCAATGCCGCATGCGTTCATGTTCGATGTGCCTTGTGGATGATTCTCATTGTCAGTGTACCTTTTTGACACAAAGGCCCAGGTTCATTAAAAGCCTTCGGCATGCGTATGAAAAACAATGCTCACAGATGGGCACCATGCAAACAATGCTCACAGATGGGAACCATGCAAACAGATATTTGACACTGCTTGAATCTATGTAAACTCAGAATGCAAACAGATATTTGACACTGCTTGAGTTCAGAATGCCAATGAGTTCAGAAATGGCAAACTCGATTACAAAAAGATGCTAGCATACGTTAAAAATGCACCTGCAAAACAAGAAGTGGGTAAGCAGAGACATCTTCAGAATAGGTGATTCTAGGAACCAGCTCTTTAAGGGCCATGGTAGGTGCGAAATCACCAAAGTCCGACACAACAGCATCAGTATCAGCCTGGACAAGGAGAACACCTTCACCATTGCAATCAATGTGAATGCGGCCACTAGCATCCTTTCGAAGTCTGCCAGCCATGAGATAGAATGGTACCAAGGCTCTTGACAAGGATCTTTCCATCAATTCAAATGAAAATATGCTTTGGCCATGCTCTTGTTTTGGCCTGTAGAAATAAACACTGGCCGTATGTATTCTTGGTACCACTAAATCTACGTTGGAATTCCATAAGAAATGTTTTGGTGCCTCCTCTGCTGGGATCACCAGCTTAGATTGCCTCATTACTAACTTCATCTTTTAAATTTGGAGCTTGACTCCTTCAACCTGCAATTGGATAATAGAAAGTCACAGCTCTCTCTCTCTCTCACTCTCTCTCTCTCTCTCTCTCTCTCTCTCTCTCTCTCTCTCTCTCTCTCTCTTTCTCACACACACACACACACAATGTACACATCGAGGATGAGAGATGTGGAGTCCTGTGCATTACCGAGAGCGAGATACGCGGAGAGAGGGGGTGGCAGATAACTCAATTCGTGAAGTCCATTACGTTTGCGACTTAAAAGGGAGAAGGCAAGCAAAATATGCGTGCTTTGGAAAGCTAAATGCTTTTTTCGCAATTAAGCTAAACAGAATTCTGTTTCCGTGCTTTTCATCCTTGTAGTGAGCTCGTTAATTTGCACGCCCATGGCGTGAAAGAAGTGGGGCGTCTCTCTCTATTTCTAATGTCTATTTTACCTCCCTTAATACGTTTTCTTGCTCTTTTGATGAAAAGAAGCATTTGCAAGTCGAGAGAAAGGCTTTTGCATACATTTTTATGACTACTCCCACCCACTTTTCTTTGGATGTATGTCGTTCATGGTTCATACGCTCAAATAAGTCGAGTGCTTTGAAAATACACAATAAACATTCTCAAATAAGTCCTCAAAATAAACAAAGGCAACTCTATGTTTCCAAAAATCAACTCACATGATACTTAATTTTTTGCAATGGAAAGAATATCTCCTTACTAAGTGGAATAGGACACAAAATTCATAACTAACGAATAGGACATATGGGATGTTGGACTTCATGGGAGCATGAATGCACACAAAGAACACGAGGAAAAAGAAGAAGTTAAGGACCAAAGCACATTAAAATGCGTTGCTAAGTCTTGAATGTATGGAGATAAATATCCCCTTCGGATTATGGCAATATGTACAAACTAGGGAAAAACCCTCTTGAGGAAGGAAACGATTGCCCTAGTAGTCCTAAGTATGTTCCAACACATCATTATCAAAATATGCTAAGAAATTCCCTTTGCAAGTGACACAATGAACAAATAGCTAGCACTCATGTATAAGGAAGTATCAACCATCGTGGAATGAGATCAATCCACAAAAAGGAGCAAGCTTAAAGCCTTCCAACAAGCTTTGAACTTCTTCCAAGGTAGAACATCTTAATGTGCTTTCACAACTACTAATATGTTTTGGTTTCTAGTAAATTGCTAACAATAGAAGTCTAATCAACACCCAAATCATCCATAAGATATCTAAACCACACACATTCAATCCTAATTTTGAAAACTTTCCTAGACTAAACCTCACAATTAGAAGTGGCCTCAGTAGGATGCAACTTCCTCAACCAAGGTATGCATGAGCTACCAATCTTTAAGGGAAAGACACTCATAGAAACATCATATCATAACATCCAACCCAATCAAAGTAAAAAAAACAATGCAGATCTAGTGATAATAATCGACACTTATTTATATAAAGCAATCCAACTCCTTGGGTACCAAATGTGTACTTAAAGAATCTCTTAAAAACCTACCAAATCTTGAGACTTTGGATATGCATAATTGTGCTGATTAGAAACACAAAAAATTAAATGGGTGCAAGGCTAAGACTCCTACATAATGGGTGAAAGGAATTTCAATGTTGTCCAAAAAACACAAGCTAGGTAAGATGGAGAATGAAAAATCTAGAGGAGATGTAAATCCAATAATGAAACCTATGAGTAATATTGTAAATAATATAATATCTAGGATCTATAAAATATTGCTCCAATTAGGTATTGGATAAATGACCTTGGATTGCACAATATTAAGTAGAAATCTAAGTCAACGACCTCAAGTTCCATATCAATGACCTTAATAACTTTCGGTGATGAGTTCAAACATCACAAATGTCAAGTGTTGGAAGAACAAATATTGTGGAAAAACATATCCCTATGATTGTGTATCAAAATTCAAACTAGCTCTTAGATTCGTGTAAATTGCTGATGTTTTGCGACATTATTTGGGCATTCAGTTTATGCAAGTTGATGGTGGAATTCCTTTGTGTGAAACAAAATATACTGACACATTATTGTAGTGTTTTGGCCTTGAAGATTTCAAACCTATTGCCACTCCTATGGAAATAGGATTATAATTGAGTCTTCATGATGCTGGAGATTCATTTGATGTTGTTCTCCATCAACACAATGTTGGATGCTTGATTTACTTATGCATAACTTGGCCAAATATTCAGTTTGTTGTCTCTCAGATGAGAAGGTTTAGGCATTGTCTAGGTGTCAAGCATTGGCAGGCAGTTAAGTGCATCTTTCGGTACTTGAGTGGTATCCATCTACTTGGATTGTTTTATCCCAAGGGGGGATCACGATTCACTACCACCATATTTACATGCTTTTTCTAACTGTAACTCGGTTGGTTGCTATGAAAGTCATGTGTTCACTATTCATTTTTGCTTCATGCTTAGTAGCTCATGGATATCTTGGTTGAGAAAGAAGCAACCTACTATGTTCACTTTTAGTTGTGAAGCTGAGTAAAAGGAAGCTTTCATTATGACTATTGAGTGTGTGTGGCTAAGATGCCTTTTGGCAAATTTGGGTAGAAAATTGAGCTCCAAGGGCCGCACACGATACTCTGCATAGAGGCTACAGAATACGTAGAAAAACATAGTACACAGGGAGCACGAACACAGACTTCTTAGGTGTTACAAATGCAATTGAACTTATAATCTGTGGCTGACCAGGCCATTATATGTTTTATTAAAGAACATATATACAAAAGTATCGAGGGGCCATTTGGCCTTTCACATGGGCACTAATAGTAAGAATTTCACAATAAAGGCCAACATGACCAAAGTTAGTAACTATGGGGAAAAAATGAAGAATGATAAAGGATATGTGAGTGTCAGTATACAAACTATACCTCCCACATGATGGGCATGTTACACAATATAGAAGTGATTGTGTAGGACATGAATCAAGTAACCCCCATCAAGTGACGACAATGTCAAAAGCTATCCTATGGTAGAGCTTTAGTCAAAGCATCTGCAACATTATCTTGAGTATGAACCTTCTCAAAAATAATGTGCTCAGTGGCTAAGGATCTCTAATGTAGGGATACCCCACATGGACGGTACCAAGAAACTTTGCTACATAATTAGAGAACCATTCTTTGTGTGATGTCACATGGAAAGAAGCATCGGAATCTAGCAGCCATATGTGGGAAAGAGAATCAGCCATAAGAGCCTTAGTTGGCACAATGCTATCAAGTGTCAACACATCAACATCATCACAAATAACATTAATTTCTTCAATCTTCACAGTCAAATTAGATGGTGCAGGTAGTTGTTTAACATGCCCATCAACATTCTTTCCTTTAAATTTAGCATGATTTAATGCATAATAATCTTTCTTCATGTGTCTTCTTTTATGACAATAATAGCATTCGATATCCCTCTTCCTTGATTTACTTCTACTCTTATTCCATTGACCATTCTTTTACTTGTTCTCGCTCCTACCACATTGTTGATTCTTTCCTTGGTAGGAATCATGAACATTATATTCATCTCCACTTTGAGTCCCAACCATAGATTTTCTAAGAATATCCTCACTTGAGAGTGATCCACATATGTCATCATAGACTAGTTTACCACTAGGTACTCTATTGCTAATAGCTATGCAAAATGTATCCCATGATGATGCAAGGTGCATAACAAGACTGCTTTCATTTCATTATCAATATGCATTTTCTAAGCCTATAACTAGGAGAATATAGCATCAAACTCATTTAGATGAGCATCAACACTACATGTGACCTTCATGTGAAGGTCCTATAACTTTCTCATCAGATACACTATTTGATGCCATCTCTTTTTCACATGTATTGCATAACTTCTTCCAGAGATCCTCTGAGCTTTTATATTCTAATAATTTAAAGTAAATATTATCTGCCAAGTGCAATTGAATGGTAGTCCTGGACATTTCATCTAGCTCATCCCAATCATCTTCATCCATGTCAGCAAGCTTCTTTGACATCCCATTTATTGGCTTCCATTGCCTCCTCTAAATCATCACATCTTTAATCTAGTTCTTCCATAGAGCAAAGTTTGTTCCATCAAATTCGTAGATCTCAAAATGTTCTTTGCCTTTTCAAGTTATAGATCCTCCTTGGAACAATGGCACTAGACCCTGATCCACCAGATGTGCCTGAGACC
>CM035438.1:132804418-132861918 GCA_020310875.1 Ceratopteris richardii
TATCTCCCATGTACACTCAACTTTCAAATTATCACTCCCATAACATATAACATCATCAAAATGACCTAAGTCTATATGATGTATCCTCTATGGAGTAATAATATAAAAAACAAGTATAGGGCGAAGCTTATAGGCTTGACCATACCATAATGGAGATAGTAAACCATAAAATCCTATAAAATATAGAAAAAAATCCCATATAAAGTGACACCAAACCCATCTAGGACTAAATGATAGATTTTCCCTCATATCACTCTAGGTTTTTCTAACCACGAGTATAATCACAAGTAATAGTTTCATCTAAAGTATATTGTGAAATATGCAAACCAAGCATCCAGCTGATATATAAGAATTTCTTGGTAGTAAAATGCAATCTCTACTTGGGTTGCATTTATTTGATCAAATAATAAGAAAGTACCAAACATGTTCACTTTATTCGTGGTCATCTGAGTAAGCACCGAAACAAAAACATAGATGGATAATTTTTTGATCGAAATTCTTTTGATCATAAAACTTTCTGATCGAAAGGCTTTTGATCGAAAAACTTTTTGATCGAAAGGGTTTCGATCGAAAGGACTTTTGGTCAAAAATCCATTTCTAGAAAAAAAAAATGTATTTTTACATTCGATCGAAAATCACATTCCGCACGTGCTTCATTACTATTCTAGAGAGCTTTAATCCTACCATTTTCCTCATAGAGAGCTTCTTTCACCGTATCATTGAGTTATTGATTTAATTTTTATTTATTGTTTTGGTTATTGTATCATGCATATTGTATGATTTGCATACCCGTCTCTTACATATGCCTGATTTTTATTTATATAATTAGTTTTGTGTTTTTTAATCATCAATTGTATACATGTTCAACTCGCGAAAGCGTTTCTTGCTTGTATACATTGATGAAAAAAATTTAAAAATAAACCACTACTTTGATTGTCTGAGTCGCTACATCGATTCTTACTCTTATAATAGTATAGGAAACAACAATAGATCTATTGAGATTTTTTGAATCGCCACCTTGATTCCTACTCTCTCAATATTATAAGGAGTGTGTAGGCACTATTGTGATTGTCTGATTCTTTGACTCTTACTCTCACAATAGTCACTTAGATTCCCATGATAATACTTAGTGTAGGTCAAAAGGTGTATAGAAACTATTGTGATTGTTTGATTCTTTGACTCTTAATATCACAATAGTCACGTAGATTCTGATTAGAATACTTAGTGTAGGTCACAAGATGTAGAAACTATTGTGATTGTCTGATTCTTTGACTCTTACTATCACAATAGTTATATATAGTCATG
The DNA here is from genome assembly GCA_020310875.1 of Ceratopteris richardii. Taxonomy (NCBI): domain Eukaryota; kingdom Viridiplantae; phylum Streptophyta; class Polypodiopsida; order Polypodiales; family Pteridaceae; genus Ceratopteris; species Ceratopteris richardii. Next base: position 132,805,724 of record CM035438.1, read on the forward strand.
TGATAAAACTTTTACATAGTATAGAGAATGTATATGAACTATTATAAATGTCTAATTCTTTGACTCTTAATTCTTAATAGTTACATAGATTCACTTCAAGATTATAATTAAAATTTCTGTTTAACTATAATTCTACTTATTTAACTATCCATATGTCTATCATTTATGTACACATACTATTGATTTATTTATCCATACACTTACTGATAGTCTATTTTTTATTTTTGCATAGATGGCATGTAAACTAAAAAAACAGGAGAAAAATTTTTTAGAAGAATTTGTGTGCTCTTACATGTATCAAGTGAGAGAAGATGAAATCACTATAGCCATGGACTCATCTAATTACAAAGATTTCATTGCACAATTATCTAGAACAACATTTATTAAATATTCAAGATAAATTTGGTGGTGTGTCAGATGGAGCACAGGTATTAGATGAGAAAATGTCGAAAGATCTTACACGTATCCTTGGACAAATCATCAAAGTAGTAAATTCATTGGCGGTGGATATCACCAATATGCTCGGATTCATCGTAAAAATTAAATTTATCAATTTACATTATCAGACAATGAAGAGAGGAAAGCGATTAAAATGAAACACGACTAAACACCTTGTGAGAGCACAGGTAGATCCAAATACAAGAGATACATATGTGAATATGGGAGATCAAACATCAAACAATCTTTGTTTGCTCCCATATTCCTCTATTCTTTTTGAAGATGGAGCTCTCGTGGGGGAAGGACAATATGGGCTGATCCATAAAGTCAAAATATCCCACCAGAGATTCATCAATGAAGTATTTGTTGCCAAGTTATTCAAATTACATGGTGCCACACAAACACAAGAGAATGAAGCCATGAATGAAGCCACAATGTTATCTATTACGCATAGTGGAATTATTAGTCAACTTGGATTAGCTATACACCATAGCAAAAGCATGTGCCTTATTTTCAAATTTTGAAATGGTGGTACATGGACATGTGGCTAGAAGGAATGAAGAAGGAATACCTAAACGTACCATGAAGCAGAGGTGTGAAGGACACAGAAGGAGACATAACAACCATGAAGACAAACATTTCGAAGATGATCAACGGCTTATTACAAAGAGTATCATTTTTACACACTTGTAATATACCCCACAATGGTCTCCATCTAGGCAACATCTTGTTGCATTTTGAAGTTCAACATGCTTATATCGGATTATGCGATTTTGGTAGAGAGACATATTTACCAACAAAAAAATGTTTTCCGAAGCTACCTAATTTAGAGATAGAGTGGATTCAAAAGTACTGGTGGATTGCACCCAAACACATATCCACTAGTCCTCCACCTTTTAATAAGAGTTAGGAGATATTTACAGTTTCAATACTCCTGTTAAAACTCTTGAAATATATAGATTTCAATAGTTATCCCATTGATAAGAATGGGATTTAAAAGTTCAAATATGCTTTGGAATTATCTTCTAACAAAGATGTATCAAAAAGAGTAGACACACATGAACTGCTTAGAGTATTCTCACATCTAACTCGATATGGTTTAAAGATATCCATGATGGATGGATTAAGACCATATTGAAAACGATATGTATTCATTCGAACTACCTCAATTAAATGATATAGATTCATTTGCAAACTACCTCAATTAAATGATATAGATTCATTTGCATTAAGTGGAGTAAATGTTATGGATTCATTTGAATTATGTGAATTAAATGTTGTGGTATCATTTGAGTTAAGTGGATGAAATGAAGTGTAATCATTTGTAATATGTGGATTAAATGATGTGGATTTATTTCAATTATGTGGATTAAATGAACTGCTATCATTTTGAGTTATGTGGTGTAGAGGGGGTAACCGGATCTATACTTCCAGTACTCCTTCTACTCAAGGGAGGTTCTCCTTAGGGAAGTATACCCTGTAACATCATTGTGTGAGGTACTACTTGAGAAGATAAACCAAGAAACAGACAGTGTTACAAAGATGCTGAAAAGGCCAATTCGACCAAGATTGAAAAAATTGCACTAGTTCACAAAAGATAAGATTGTTAACAATACAAAAGGTCTGATCACTCGACAGATGAACTAGGACATCTCAACACAGAGAAAGTATACAAACACAGAGAAGGTATACAAGTGTGGTATACAATACTATGAACTCCAGCTTACAAATGACTATCCCAGTATATTCAATCTCACTGCCCCCAACACTGAAGCTCTCACTCTGTATATTCTCCAATAGAGAAGCCTCTTCTACAGTGAGCAAAATCACATCAGTGAGCAGAGAATAATCAAGGAGAAGCCTGATTAGAACACTCTCAATTACCACAATAACACAAGTAAACCCAAATTGATAAAAGCTAGAATCACAGAGAGACGACAATGAGTGTATCCCTCAGCCTCCTAAATCTCTGTATATTCATTCGCTAACATATATCTCTAACCATCTGAACGCACGTACTCCAAATGAGTGCAAACTGCTTCTTATATAGATCTCGAGGCCAAGAGAGAGACTCTTGTCGGATTCCATCATTTAAGGCACCATCACTGTTCACTGCACACATGCGGCCAAGAGAGTGGCTTCTACCGAATCCCATCATTTACTGCACCATCACTGCACGCTGCACATGCGCCGAACTAGTCTGACGAAAGTGGAGGGAGAGTTGGCTAATTTTGGGTAGGTGGCCTAATTCTGGTATTGACAGCCAACTGACTCAAAAGCGCCTGAAGACTTCGGAATATGGCCTTGAATGCGAGACTCTTTCACGAATCAACACTTCATCACAAATCTGATAGCCGACTTGATTCTCGCATCGAGGACGAATTTTGAAGGACAAATTTTGAGGGATAAATTTTGAGGGACAAATTTTGAAGGATAAATTTTGAGGGACAAATTTTGAGGGACAAATTTTGAGGGACAAATTTTGAAGGACAAATTTTGAGGGACAAATTTTGACTGAGGGACAAATTTTGAAGGACAAATTTTGGAGGACAAATTTTGAAGGAAAAATTTTAAAGGACAAATTTTGACTAAGGGACAAATTTTGAAGGACAAATTTTGAGGGACAAATTTTGAAGGAAAAATTTTGAGGGACAAATTTTGATTGAGGGACAAATTTTGAAGGACAAATTTTGGAGGACAAATTTTGAAGGACAAATTTTGATTGAGGGGCAAATTTTGAGGGACAAATTTTGAAGGACAAATTTTGACGGACAAATTTTGAAGGATAAATTATGACTGAGGGATGAATTTTGAAGGACAAATTTTGAAGGACAAATTTTGACTGAGGGACAAATTTTGAGGGATGAATTTTGAGGGCTGAGTTTTTGAGGGATGAATTTTGAGGGCTGAATTCTGAGGGATGAAAAATGGTGCCGAGGATGATTTTTGAGGGACAAATTTTGAGGGCTGAATTTTGAGGGATAAATTTTGAGGGCTGAATTTTGAGGGAAAAATTTGAAGGCTGAATTTTGGAGGGCTGAATTTTGAAGTCTGAATTTGGAGGGCTGAATTTTGAAGGCTGAATTGAATTTTGAAGGCTGAATTTTGGAGGGCTGAATTTTGAAGGCTGAATTTTGGAGGGTTGAATTTTGAAGGCTGAATTTGGAGGGCTGAATTTTGAAGGCTGAATTTTGGAGGGCTGAATTTTGAAGGCTGAATTTTGGAGGGCTGAGTTTTGAAGGCTGAATTTTGGAGGGCTGAATTTTGAAGGCTAAATTTGGAGGGCTGAATTTTGGAGGGTTGGAATTTGAAGGCTGAATTTTTTCCGACCGGACAAAGATGAAATGAGGGAAATCTTGAGCAGTGAACTCTCAAGGACGAAAAGAAGTGGCACTAGGACCTTTTTTTTTTGGAGGTGGCATATAATGAAGATGAAATCTTGCTCCATTACAGTCCCCCACATCAAGATGTTGCACCGTCTTGGTGCAATTCTTCAATATTGGCTAAAAATTTCTAAGAACAAAATTAGAACTGTCTATGGGAAAAACAAGCTGAAATGAGAACTAGGGTATATACAATGATTGATTTTTTCCTCGAAACATTTCAAGGTAGATAAGCCTTCACCTTGGAGATGTTGATTAGAGGCAATTTCTCACCCTGTAGGTCCTCTACTTGTACTTCTCCTTGTTGAAATATCCTCAGCACTTTGTAGGGTCCTGACCATTTTGGTGCCAATTTAATAGGTACAGATGGAATCTGATATACCAGCACTAGAGCTCCCTCTTCCACCTTATTGGTCCTTAAGTGTCTGTCATGAATGTGTTTCCTTTCTTCCTGCTTTTCCTCCAGCCTCTTCATAGCTGTTTCCCTATATTCCTCCAATGCTACCAATCTTCTAATGTGAGGGTCAACATCAATTCTTTTTGCTTCAATTTCTTTTCTGATGATGAATTCGAAAGGGGCTAATGCCTCTTTCCCATAGACTAGAAGAAATGGGCTCTCCCCCATGGTGCCCCTTCTTGTTGTTCGAAAAGCCCATATTACACCAATGAGGGCTTGTGGCCATGAACTGTGATGATCAAAGGCTAATTTGCATAGTAATCCAATCAAAATTTTGTTAGAACTTTCTGCCTGCCCATTTGCTCTCGGGTAGTATGCATAGGATTTCTTATGGAAGATCTTGTACCTGTCAAAAGTTATTTGCAACAACTGGTTTACAAAGTGCATGTCTCTAGCACTGGTGACTTCAAGTGGGCAACCAAATCTTGAGAATATTCTTTTATACATAAATTTGGCTACTATAGTGGAAGTACAATCAGCAGTAGCCTTAGCTTCTTCCCACTTAGTATAATAACATGTGGCCATCAAGATATACTTCTTACCACCAGGTTGACCAGTTGGGCTGATTGGTCCAATGAAATCAAGACCCCATCGTTCGAAAGGTAGCCATCCAGTGGAGATTAGTAATGGTTGAAAATTCAGTCTACTAGGCTTGGGAGCATATCTCTGGTAGATATCACATCCTTTGGCAAACTTGATAGCATCTTTGTAAACATGAGGCCACCATAATCCCCTCTGTATAATTTTGTGAGCCAACTCCTCTCCTTTGAGATGCCCTTCACTGTGTGTTGCTTCAAGCAGAGAATTCACCTCCTCTAGATAAACACATTTTCTCAAGATACCATCATGACAATATTTATACAAATGGCCATTTATAAGCGAATATGCTTTGGATTTAAAGAGTAATCTCCTCTTCTCTAATGGCTTTATGCTCTCAGGGAAGTTTCCAGAAGTGAGAAAATGCAGAATTTCATCATACCACTAAGTTTGAGTCTCTATCGCGAAGAGACTACTATCTACAAGTTCATAATTAATACCTGTCGCCTTTTCGCTCATAGCCGTCCTTGACACCTGATCCGCCATGTAGTGTTCTTTTCCTGGCCTAATATGAACCTCAAAATCATACTCTTGAGATAGTAGTAGCCAACGCCAAATCCTTCCAGCTACTCTAGGCTTATTAATTAAGTATTTAAGGGGCTGATGGTCAGATATGAAAATGAAATGCACACCTAGAAGGTAGTGCCTAAACTTTTGGAGTGCGAAAACAATAGCCAAACCTTCCCTTTCCGTAGTGCTGTAATTTCTTTCTGCTCTGGTAAGTAGTCTGCTAGCATAAGCTATAGGTTGATCCACCTTGGGCACCTTGGGCATGGAGGGTTGAGCCAAAACTGCTCCTACTGCATGAAGACTAGCATCTGTATGCACATGAAACTCTACTAACCAGTTAGGAACAATTAAGAGTGGAGCAGTACATAGCCTCAATTTTAGTTCACAAAATGCCCTTTCAGCCTCAGGACTCCAAGAGAAAGATATCTTCTTACTCGTAAGCCTTGACAGAGGCTTAGCTATTTCTGAATACATCCGTATAAATCTCCTATGGTAGCCTGCAGGGCCTAAAAAGCTTTGTACTTCCTTAGGAGTCCGTGGAATGGGCATGGAAAGGATAGCAGTGACCTTTGCTGGATCTACAGTTATCCCATTTGGAGACACGATGTGACCAAGGAGAGTGCCTTTAGTGACCAAAAAATGACATTTAGCAAGATTCAACTTCAAACCTGTTTTGAGACACTGCTCAAAGATTTCCTTTAGATTTTCCAAGTGATCGTGAAAATCTTGGACTACTGCACTTCTATCTGTGCCTAAGAACACTGAAAAGTCATCCATAAAAATGCGCAGAAAAGTTGTCAACCATTTCCCCAGTATCAAATACATTGTTCTATTAAATGAAGCAGGTGCATTTCGTAGCCCAAAAGCCATGCGTGTATACACATAAGTGCCCCATGGAGTGACAAAAGCAGTTTTGTCTCTATCATCAGGATGAATTAATATTTGGTTGTAGCCACTGAAACCATCAAGAAAACTGTACAATGTGTGACCGACTACTTCTTCTAATACTTTTTCTGTGAAAGGTTGAGGGAAGCCATCTTGAACAGTTACCTTATTTAAAGCATGAAAATTGACACATATTTTGATTTGTTCGCTATTTTTCTTGGGTACAATCTCTTGTGTGTCTTCCTGAGAGCTTGTAAGTTGGTCTTTAAGGGAAGTAGTCACCATATCATAAGCTCCTTCAATGTCTACTTGGCCCTTCCAACTAGCCTTCTTTTCCTCATCTCTATGTTTGAGTCCTTGTTGTTCCTCTCTACAGGTTGCCTGGCTCTACTCATCATGGGCACTGAAGAAGATGAAACCGCATAAGAGTGAGTGGTCATACCTTCTACTTGTGGGGAGACTTCAATCATGTGAATTGGAGCACGGCGGCTTCTTGGGCAATCTCTGGTATAATGATCCTTGGCATCTGGACAATGCTGACAGGGAGGTGCACCTTCTGGTAGAGAACACATGTTCTGCATATGGCCATACTCACCACAACGATAACACATCAGTGGCCTATTATATCTAGGCCGAGTTAGATGGGTCTCTTCTCTATTAGGTGCATTTGAAGTACTAGCATAATACGAATCAAGAACAAGAGGGTTACCATGCTGTTGTACTCCCTTGAGGTAGTAGCAGTCTCTTGCTTCATGACCATCCTTGCACAGAATTGACAGCTCACCTTGTTAGGACAATTAACATTTGAATGTCCATTTTTGCTACATATTGTACACCAAAATTGCCTTCGTATGTCTTGTGTAGTGCGCAAATCTTCTAACTCACGACAAAGTTGAGCTACTTCATCAACATTGTGGCGTGGAGGTGGTGGTATGACCTTCTCTTCTTGTTGACTCTGCTTCATTCTTAAGGTTTCCAACTCCTTCCTGAGTTGCTCAATAGGATCTAAGTGTGATGCATAATTTGGTTGAGTATCTCCTTCGAAATGTAGCCTAGCTTCCTCAATGCGTGATGCAGCTGCAACAAAATCATCCAGTGTTGCATCCAATCTAAGAGATTCGCGAAGCTTCTGCTGAGATGACTTGGGCAAAGCTTTCTCTATCCATTTTTTAACTAGGAAATCACCTGGAGCATGTGGCAGACGTGAAACAAGTGCTTTTGTCCTAGTGTGAAGTTCATGAAAGGATTCACCTGGTCTCAGCTTTAAATTCTCTAGCTGATCTAGAGCTCTTTGCGAGGAGTCACTTGGTCTGAATGTAAGTGAGAATGTCGTCTTCAGTACCTCCCATGTAGTGAAGTGGCCATCTGCATATTGACTATACCGTTTGTCAGCAAGACCTTCCAATGTAGATGGGAAGAGTACCAGCATTGCATCCTCTCGATTCTGCAGACCTCGTCCCCGGCATAAGGAAATGAATCTCCTCACGTGATCATCTACATCCTCATAAGCCAACCCCTTAAAAGTAGGGAGCTTGATATTCAACCTAGAGAGTAAATGAGAAAGATCCTCCATTGGCACTAGTGCTTCCTCTGAAGTATCTAAGGAAAAATATAATGTCCTCCTCAGCTTCTCTTTTGAGAGTGGGGTTGAAGCCAATTCAACAGACAAATTTAAAGGCAGTGGGGTACTCGCCGAAGGTAGAGCTGACTTCTTGATGCTCCTTTCTACACGAAGAGGTTCTCTGTCTACTCGAGTGTGGGTCATGTACCCACTCACAGGATTCAAAAAAAAAAAAACCAAGAAACAATATGACACACTCTATACTGCACTAATTACCTCACACAAAAATGCAAGGGTCCCACCGGGCGTGCCAAACTATAGAGGGGGTAACCGGGTCTATACTTCTAGTACTCCTTCTACTCAAGGGAGGTTCTTCTTAGGGAAGTATACCCTGTAACATCATTGTGTGAGGTTCTTGAGAAGATAAACCAAGAAACAGACAGAGTGTTACAAAGATGCTGAAAAGGCCAATTCGACCAAGATTGAAAAAATTGCACTAGTTCACAAAAGATAAGATTGTTAACAATACAAAAGGTCTGATCACTCGATAGATGAACTAGGACATCTCAACACAGAGAAAGTATATAAACGCAGAGAAGGTATACAAGTGTGGTATACAATACTATGAACTCCAGCTTACAAATGACTATCCCAGTATATTCAATCTCACTATCATGCCGACTGCCCCCAACACTGAAGCTCTCACTTTGTATATTCTCCAACACAGAAGCCTCTTCTACAGTGGGCAAAATCACATCAGTGAGCAGAGAATAATCAAGGAGAAGCCTGATTAGAACACTCTCAATTACCACAGTAACACAAGTAAACCCAAATTGACAAAAGCTAGAATCATAGAGAGTAACACAAGTAAACCCAAATTGACAAAAGCTAGAATCACAGAGAGACGACAGTGAGTGTATCCCTGAGCCTCCTAAATCTCTGTATATTCATTCGCTAACATATATCTCTGACCATCTAAACGTACGTACTCCAAATGAGTGCAAACTGCTTCTTATATATATCTCGAGGCCAAGAGAGAGACTTCCACCAGATTCCATCATTTAAGGCACAATCACTATTCACTGCACACGCACGACCAAGAGAGTGGCTTCCACCAAATCCCATCATTTACTACACCATCACTGCACGCTGCACATGCGCCGAACTAGTCTGACGAAAGTGGAGGGAGAGTTGGCTAATTTTGGGTAGGTGGTCTAATTCTGGTATTGACAGCCAATTGACTCAAAAGCACCTGAAGACTTCGAAATATGGCCTTGAATGCGAGACTCTTTCATGAATCAACACTTCATCACAAATCTGATAGCCGACTTGATTCTGGCATCGAGGACAAATTTTGAAGGACAAATTTTGAGGGACAAATTTTGAGGGACAAATTTTGAGGGACAAATTTTGAAGGACAAATTTTGAAGGATAAATTTTGAGGGACAAATTTTGAAGGACAAATTTTGAGGGACAAATTTTGAAGGACAAATTTTGAGGGACAAATTTTGAAGGACAAATTTTGAGGGAAAAATTTTGATTGAGGGACAAATTTTGAAGGACAAATTTTGGAGGACAAATTTTGAAGGACAAATTTTGACTGAGGGACAAATTTTGAAGGACAAATTTCGAGAGAAAAATTTTGAAGGATAAATTTTGAGGGACAAATTTTGAAGGACAAATTTTGGCGGACAAATTTTGAAGGATAAATTTTGACTGAGGGATAAATTTTGAGGGACAAATTTTGAGGGATGAATTTTGAGGGCTAAATTTTTGAGGGATGAATTTTGAGGGCTGAATTTTGAGGGATGAAAAATGATGCCGAGGATGAATTTTGAGGGACAAATTTTGAGGGCTGAATTTTGAGGGACAAATTTGAAGGCTGAATTTTGGAGGGCTGAATTTTGAAGGCTGAATTTTGGAGGGCTGAATTTTGAAGGCTGAATTCGGAGGGCTGAATTTTGAAGGCTAAATTGAATTTTGAAGGCTGAATTTTGGAGGGCTGAATTTTGAAGGCTGAATTTTGGAGGGCTGAATTTTGAAGGCTAAATTTGGAGGGCTGAATTTTGAAGGCTGAATTTTGGAGGGCTGAATTTTGAAGGCTGAATTTTGGAGGGCTGAATTTTGAAGGCTGAATTTGGAGGGCTAAATTTTGGAGGGCTGAATTTTGAAGGCTGAATTTTGGAGGGCTGAATTTTGGAGGGCTGAATTTTGGAGGCTAAATTTGGAGGGCTGAATTTTGGAGGGTTGGAATCTGAAGGCTGAATTTTTTTCTGACCCGACAAAGATGAAATGAGGGAAATCTTGAGCGGTGAACTCTCAAGGAAGAAAAGAAGTGGCACTAGGACTTTTTTTCTGGGGTGGCATACAATGAAGATGAAATCTTGCTCCATTACATGTGGATTAAATATTGTGGATTCATTTAACATATGTGAATTAAATATTGTGGATTCATTTGAATTATGTGGAGTAAATGAAGTGGTATTGTTGAGTTATGTGGATTAAATGTTGTGGATTCATTTAACATATGTGAATCAAATATTGTGGATTCATTTGAATTATGTGGAGTAAATAAAGTGGTATCATTTGAGTTAAGTGGATTAAATGAAGTGGATTCATTTGTAATATGTGGATCTATTTAAATTATGTGAATTAAATGAAGTGGTATCATTTGAATTATGTGGATTAAATGAAGTGGTATCATTTATGTTATATGGATTAAATGTTATGGATTCATTTCAATTATATGGATTAAATGAAGTGGTATCATCTGAATTATGTGGAATAAATGAAGCGGATTCATTTGAGTTATATGGATTAAATGTTATGAATTTTTTTGAGATAAAATTATTAGTGTTTTTGTTTTGAAAATTTGAAAGTAAAACATGGTAGGAATGCCATATGTGAATGATGATCTTCATCATATTGAATCTTGAAGGATTTTGTCTAAATAGAATGCTCAATTTGCACAATCAAGATTAGCATTTTTATTCCATCAAGGTTTAGAGCCACAGGGATTAGAAGAAGAAGCATTGTCAATAAAAGAAATATAAAAGCTATGTCCATATCATTTCCTTCGTGGTGTTCTCTTTTGGGTTATAGAAAGGGCAAAAGAAACAACACCCTTAAAGCTTTCAGACTTACAACATAAAGGATTAGCAGAAACTCTACTTTGACGCTTTGTGCAATTTGTGATATCATTACCAAATACTAATCAAATTGCATTATATTTCATTCAAAAGGTTTTTGTTCAAGATATTCTTCATCGACATGTAGATTGGGATGATCGTCAGAAGAATGCAGGTATCGGTTTGGGTTTTCCTCAAAGTCGAGCAAAATTTTATCAAGGAAACGAAGGCCCTCTTCCTCGAAAGAGGCCCTACATTTTGCTATCTGAAGAACATAATCTTATACATGATTTTTCGTCAGAAGGAGTAGAAATATATAATGAAGGATTAGCGATTCTGCATTATGAAGAACAATAGATGATCAACAAAAGAGGATTGATGATCTAGAAAGTCAAGTGAAAAATTTACAACTTTCTATGGATGCATATGGGACCAAATATGGAAGACTCATCTTTTGATCAGTTTATAGCCGATGAGTTATTGAATAAAGAAAACACTAAATAAAGAAGCTTTTTTTGTAATCAAAGACATGAATATTGTGAAACCATCGATTTTACAATTGAATATAATCATAGTATTCATAGTACATCATTTTCTTCATTTTGAATATCATCATTATGATAGGTACCATGTCATCTATTTCTTCCATGTCTGAACCATCATTGTGATCTACATCTAAATCATGATCACTCCATGAATCATTTGTTAAACTTTCATGAGTTTGAAATTCTCCAAAAGTTTGTTGTGCTGATGTAGAAGCTATCTTGGTTGGATCATGTAACAAATGCATATTACAAAACACATTTAACAAATCATTAGCACGTGATACACTTAAGTGATTTCTTCATTTTAAATGAATAAAATCATAGGCACTCCAATTACATTCACAACTACCACTTGAGGCTGCTACTCAAAGCACTCTCATAGCTATATGTTGCAACTCCACTGCTTCACCTCCATACTCTTTCGACCAAATATGAGGTGGATGCTTTTGAATCACTTCAATGTTCCATAGATCTCCAAAAGATCCTTCTCGATTTGCATACGCTACTCTTTGGTGGAATGCATATCGACCATTTGTAACTAGAAATAATAACTGACATGTGGTTTTGAAGTTTTCCATGACTTCTTTGTTTGACGCTTGACCATTGAGTTGAAATGCTGGATCCAAAACGAATGTTGTTCCATGCAAATGAGTATGCATTTGCATCCAACTCTTTTGTACTAATGATACAATATGTGTTTTTTCTCGTGATGAAAATTGATTAAAGTCTTTTACCTTTTTAATAGATTTTGACATAATCCAATAAATTTTTCCAATCACAAATTTTTCACTATCAACCATTCATAAAAGTTCCACAAAAGGTTTCGTGATACCAACAATTTTTTCAAGGTTACAATAAAAATTTTGTGATTGTATTAGAGACGTACACTTAGATGTTGCAACTTGATAAGAAGGATACTTCTCTAGCCATGCCTCCTATCTTTGATAAAAAATCATTTCTACAAGAGCTGGCTTAACTTCCAATAATCCAATGAGCACAATATAGGCAGTTGCAAATTGTGTGGCAAAAAAATCTGAAGTGCTTTATTGAGAGATTTTGATCGAATATGAAAATTGATGCTCTCTGATAAATCTGACCACATGATTTTCATCTAATATGCTTTGTTTAATGAAAGATAATCTACCTATAACTTTCAATAATAAATTTAATGTATGAGCTGCACATTGAACCCAAGTAATGCCTTCATACTTGTTTTAAATTGTAATTCTAGCACTTCAAAAATTAGAGGCATTATCCATCACTATCACAATCACATTCTTCGAACACCAACACGCCATATAGTATCTTCTTATACCTTTACAAGAAAAGCTGAACTTTTCTCTTTAAGAGAAGTATCAATAGCTTCTAAAAACATGTTTCCTTTTGGACATATAACCATGGCGGTTTCTTTTGACAACTTGTCCATTCATCCAATGCTATTGTACATCCATACATGGGTACATAATCAAGTATTGTTTGCTTTAAAATAGCTTCAATACTTTTTTTCACTTTATCTACATACTCTATCTGCATTTTATTATAATCTGGCATGGTGAATCCTTTTCATACAATTGACATCAAAGCATATTTGAAACTAGGATTACAAATAACATTGAAAGGAATCCCACATGCTAAGAATGCTTGAGTCCATTTAAGATGAAGCTCAAGAAAATCTTGATTTTCAAAAGCTATAGGTATAGTATTTTGTAATCAACTATGGACAAAGCACGGTGACATAGTATTCGATCCACCATTTTTACTATATTCACAAAGTGCACTCTTTTTTGATGCAGTTGGAGAAAATGGATTACATCTATCTTGGATATTCTCAAAAACAATTTGAGAGATGAGTAAAAATATCCTGATGATCCTCTACTATCATCGATGCATCTACTCATTCTTGCTCTACACTTGGGCTACTTCAAAAATGATTTGAACTACTCATGCTTTTGAATCTTTTTGATGTGATACCTTGAGATTTACATTTATTTGCATAACTTGCAAAATGTACCCATATATCACTATCTAGATTAGAGCATCCTACCACATTATTACTTGTACTAAAAAGATGCTCTTTTATTCGAGTTGCATTTCCTACATAACAATGTCCACAACATTTGCATTGTATTGTGGACACTGTTTTACCCTCTTGATGAACAATCACATATGACTATTCTTTTCCCTTTCCCATAGTGCTTGTGAATTGCTTTATGAAGACTATACCTACAAAAAAGCAACATGAATCAATATTGAATAAGATATTTCAATCAATGTTTAGTCAAACAATTATGATAGACTATAATTCTCAATCATACACCCATATACAATTACGCATACTATTGTGAAGTAAAAATCATTGTTGAGTCAAACAATCACAATAGATTTTAATTCTCAATCATACACACATATACGTTTACACATACATATACTTACACATACTATTGTGAAATAGGAATCAGTATTGAGTCAAAAAATCACAATATATTTTAAATTCCTAATCATATGCACAAAAACTTACACATACTATTGTGAAGTAAGAACCAATCATTAGGAAAAAAAGTGAACCCTGCATGGGCCTTTTAGCTTAAGGAGTGATTAGTGATGGACCAATGAGAAGAGGGTGGGATTCAAACTCAACCCTTGGATGCCCTTCAAGATTCAATGGCTAAGATTAGTTCTTAAGAAATGGGCTACTTTAAATTATAGCCCTTAGATGTTGCTTATATCTAATGGATGTGGTTGCTCCCAAAAGGAAAAAAGGCGCCTTGAATTTGGGCCATTGGATTTTGAGAAAAAGGAATGGATGAGATTTGATCCTTACATGGATCACATCCTATTCAATCCCAACCATCCATCCTCTCTCACATCTAATGGTCAAAAAGCTACGCGGACCCCGAAATCTTTCTCTCTCTTCCCACGAATTTTCGTAGTTTTGTCTTTTAGTGACAGTCCATTGGAGCTATTTTGTCTTTTAGTGATAGTAGACTGGCTCTCAATCTCCACCCTCAAAATCAAATGCAATCGGACGGCTGTCAATAGGCGATTTCGCGATTTTTTGTTCTCTCTCTTCGCGTGGGAGTTTGCTATTTTGTCTTTTTTTGACAGAGACTGTGGTCTTATTTTGTCTTCTAGTGCCTTTCTTTTCCCATTTGATCATGGCCATACAATAAACCAATCTAATGGCTTAAAATGCACACGAATTTTTTGTTGAAAGAGGGTTCTTTTTTATTCTTTATTTTAACTGACAATACCACTAGTGGTAATTCCAAATCTCTTAATCACCTTGATTAGCCATTTTAATTCCTTAAAATTAGGAATCCTTACAAGGCCCATGCAGGGCTCACTTTTTTCCCTAATGTATTGATTCTAGAAAATCACAATAGATTTTTCATTCACAATCATACACTCATATGCATACACATACATACATATACTATTATGAAGCAAGAATAAATGTTGAGTCAAACATAATCTACCTACATTTCAATAATAAATTTAATGTATCACAATAGATTTTAAACTCCTATTCATATGCCCATACACTTACACATACTATTGTGAAGTAAGAATCAATGTTGTTTCAGACAATCACAATAGATTCTAAATTCCTAATCATATCCACATACATTTACACATACTATTGTGAAGTAAGAATCAATATTGAGTCAGACAATCACAATAGATTTCTCATTCACAATTATACACTCATATGCATACACATATACATACATATACTATTATGAAGTAAGAATCAATGTTGAGTCAAACATAATCTACCTACATCTTTCAATAATAAATATAATGTATCACAATAGATTTTAAATTCCTAATCATATGCCCATACACTTACACATACTATTGTGAAGTAAGAATCAATGTTGTACCAGACAATCACAATAGATTCTAAATTCCTAATCATATGCACATACATTTACACATACTTTATTGAGTCAGACATTCACAATAGATTTTTCATTCACAATTATACACTCATATGGATACACATACTCATACACACACATACATATACTATTACGTACTAAGAATCAATGTTGATTCAAACGTAATTTATCTACATCTTTCGATAATAAATTTAATGTATCACAATAGATTTTAATTTCCTTATCATATGCACATACACTTACACATACTATTGTGAAGTAAGAATCAATGTTGTATCAGACAATCACAATAGATTCTAAATTCCTAATCATATGCACATACATTTACACATACTATTGTGAAGTAAGAATCAACATTGAGTCAAACAATCACAATAGTTTAATTTGTTTAATATTTATAGCAAAAATTTATACCTTTTTCTCTCTATGACACTTTACGTTTGTAAAGAACAAAGTAGCTTTTATGAAAAATGAGTAAGAATTGATCATAATAGATTTTAAATTCACATACATATACTATTGTGAAGTAAGAACCAATGTTGAGTCAAACAATCACAATAGTTTAAATTATTTAATATCTATAGAAAAAATTTATACCTTGTTCTCTCTACAACACTTTAAGTTCATAAAGAACAAAGTAGATTTTATGAAAAATGAGTATATTTCTATTAGTTTATAAAATATTATTCGATCGAATTTTTTTTCGATCCAAACACTTTTCGATCGGAATCTTTTCGATCGGAAGCTTTTCGATCAAAAATGGTTTCGATCTAAAGCACTTTCGATAAAAAAGTGTCAAATTCCCAGGCAAAAACTATTTGGGCACCTCCAAATGAGCTGACATGGCATCGATTAATTCAGTCCAATAATAAGGGCTTACCACAAAATTCCGTAATTATTCATGAATAAAGGAATTTTTGACTAACGAATAATGTAACCTAGATCTCTACATCCCACCGACCAAGACGTCTTTGGTTTGTTATCCATTTTCTTTGGACCTAGTTCTACTAGAAGAGCATCTATTGGCTCTAGTGCAAAGTATAATATTTCTCTTCCCTGTAATTTTCCATATGAATGCAAAAGGCATTCCCTTGAAGATTCAAATAATCTCTAAGTACCCATTCTCCTAATTGATGCCTACCCATCATCCTCATGATGTAACACCAACTACGATTTTGGTACCCCAATAGATTAGATCTATCCCTATATCTTAGAAACCCTAAAGAGAGGAGTTGTAACTCTACTCTTAATCTCACTATTGTCGATAACTAGATCATCTCATCTAGTCAAGGAGCATAACTGGAAATATACATAACTACTTCTCTCTAAAGTATCCACCTGAGACTTGATCTAACCACCATGATCAATTGGTCTCCTTATTATCTTGATAGAAGAGTGGCAATCCTATCGAGACAATCTAAAGTTGAGAAAGTGAAACTCTCTCCATCTCTCTAATCTCATCCAAGGAAAAGAGCTCTAGTAGTGGAATCTATTTCACTCTTTCCCTTTGAAAGAGATTCTGTTGAATCCAATTTATCTATTCATCCATAGCTGAGAATATGCACATAAGTTCTTCATGTTTTTTCCTTCCTTAATAATGGAGAATCAAATGACTACAGACATACATTGTTCGTGTGAAGATGGGTCATAATTGCAAACAACAATAAATGACCATTGTTTATTTTGCATAAGATTAGTAGACTTTGTTTTGGGTGTAGAGGCCTCTACAACAACCATTCTAGCATCTTTCTTCTTTGCCTCTTTTGCAGCCAATTTCGGACAACTCCTAATTATATGATCATTTCCTTTATAGTATTTGCAAAATAATTTTTGTTTTTTTGTTTTCTTCTCCTCTATGTCATCTTTCTTTGATTGTGGAGAATTATTAGATTTCTGCTTACTAGTAGATGAGCTTCATTTACCTTTGCCCTTCTGACTAGCCAGGAAAGCTTGATCTACAACATGCATAATGTACATGTTCTACCTAGACTCATCTTCCCATAACAGAACAGATACTAACTCCTCAAATGTTAAGGCATTTGGATTGCCTTTCATCATCAAGCAAAGAGTAGAAGCAAAACTATGATATGAATCTGGAAGACCATTCAAAATAGTCTGCACAAGTGAACTGTCAGATAAGATTTCATCAGCACACATCAATTACTCCTTCAAATCTTTGATCTTTGTCAAAAAACTATTCATGGAGTCTCCTCTCCATTCATATGCTCACTCTCCAACTATTTTCGGAGGTAAGTAACATGAGCATCATTCCTTGCCTGATATAAAGTGGTAAGTTTATCCCAAGCATCCTTTGCTATTCTACAAGAGCAAAATGTGAGAAATAATGACACATTTGATAGACAAGGCTACCAATGCATGTGCATGAACATCTCTACCATCAAATGAAGTTGATCGATAGTAGGTGTAGCACGAACTGCAACACGAACACGAACTTGAAGAATATCACCATCTTCAACACCATCTACATCACTTTTAGTAACTATATTTGCAAGTGTAATAGGACATTTTCAACACCCTGCACAATATTCTAGAGTCCTTTTGCAAGCAATACATGATCCATCATATAAGCCCATAATCGGTAATTGCTACCATCCAACTTATCTTCAACAGCCATTTGTGAGCTTATACCTTTACAACATAACATACTAGATGCACTAATTCTATAATAATTGAAAAGATCCAAAACTATTCATCTGGCATCAATAAATTTTTATGTCTCAATAATAGGTTCCTTTTTATGTTAATCATATATATAGTATGTATTAACATAAATGTACTACAATTAGAAAGAGTAAGACCGATTCGCCAACTTCCATAAAAAGAAATGAGAAGTAGTTTGCACATGTGGAAATATTCTCTATAGGGGCAAGCTCAAGTGAAGTGAAAAAATTATGTTACGCGATAAATGTTTAGCGTTGCACCATTACAAAAGTAAAAAACATATAACTCCACAACAAACATACAATGATCTTGAGAGAATGGATCATAACTACATACAAGTGAATTCTCGTTCTTCATTCAATAGAAATAGCATATTCTTCTTAGATCGAGAGCTATCTTACAAGCATACTAGCCTTAATAAAAAGCTCAAAAGAAAGGGTTTCCCCATGAAGGAACAACAAGATCCTTAGCATGTATTGTAATTCTCACAAGCTCTCTTGTACCTTTCTCCTTTTAATATAATTTGAGACTGTTAATTCTGAAAGAAGACTAACATACTACTATTAGAATTTGAGGTGTCTATAACAATCATTCGACCTCTTTCTTCTTTTCTTGAAAGCTCCCAATACCTCTGATCTATCCTTCAAGGCATTAAGAGTTATCCATCCTGTAGCATCATCAATAAAAAGAACATAGTACCCAGAGATATTGATGGATCCTTCTTCTGTTGGTCCCCATACATTTGTATGGATGAGATCTATTATTCCATCATGCTTGAATCCTTTCTTCTGAAATAATAATCTATGTGACTTCCACATTTGGCATGCTTTACTTTTGTATACCATATGTTGATTTTCCAGACAGATTGATTGGCCACCATAGCTTTGATTCCTTTTTCATTGGAATGTCCTAACCTCTTATGCCAAATGTCTAATCCTGTAATTGCCTCCTCATAATGTGTGAGCAAAGCTTAGCCAATGTTCCCTTGCAATTTCAAAGTATCTCATTTGCAACTAGTTTAAAACAACTCTTTGTAACATGATCATCTAACTTATGATACTTGAAATATGCATCTACTTTTCTAGTTTATTCTCATAATTGTACTCCTTTGATTATGCAGCAACCAAAAAATTTACTTATTACATGAAAAACTAGATTTACCCTTGCCATTGTAACTAGCAACAAAATTTTGATATACAGCATGCATAATCCTATTGCATACATAATCTACTCATTTTATCTAGATTTATCCTCTTTCAATATAAAAACTAACTATTTGAACAATAAGAAATTTGGATTGATTGTAGGTTATTCAAGAAGCTTACCAAGCAAAAAATATGGCTAACTATCGTAAGTACAATTTCCATTCTTTGTATATCATTTGAGTTGTGTTATTTTCATTAGTTAGCATACTCACACTTATTGATATGCACATATACACTTATACATGATGAAGATGCACCTTCACACATATACACATATACACATGCACATACACACACATACACATGCATATGCACAAACATTTCTACAACCACATAAAAAGACGTGCATGCATGCATTATTGCATATATACATACACATACACACATTAACATATACTTAAATACATGTATATGCACATCCACATGCATGCACATGGATGCAAATGGAAAGGCATCCACACACACATGCATGTTTCATACATATACACATGCATACACATACACTTGTATATGTTTATACACATACACATACATATGCACATATGTATATATACACACACATACACATATATACACATATATATGCACATACGTACACACACATATACACATACACACACATGCACATACATACATATACACATATACATGCACATACACATATACACGTACACTTACACATATACATGCACATACATATACACACATATACACATGCACATGCACATGCACATACACATATACACACATATACACTTACACATGCACATGCACATACATAAATATACACACACATACACATGCACATGCACATACACATACATAAACATATACACTTACACATGCACATGCACATACATGCATATACACATATACATATGTACATACATTCATATACACACACATATTACACACATATACATGCACATATGTACACACACATATTACACATATATACATGCACGTACATACATACATATACACACATACACATACACATACATACACATATACATGCACATATGTACACACACATATTACACATATATACATGCACGTACATACATACATATACACACATACACATACACATACATACACATATACACTTACACATGCACATGCAGATACATGCATATACACATATACATATGCACATACATACATGCACATATATACATAGATACATACATATACATGCATATAGACATACTTACACATATAAATATATACCTACATGTGCATATATACATTTTATATACACACAAGCACACATACATATGAATGAATTATATAATTAAAGTACTAAAACACATGCTTAACATAAACAATAATAACAATCAATAGAACAAATCTTTTCATTACTTAATACCATACATACAATTCAAAACATAACTGAAATGAACAATATATATATATATATATATATATATATATACACACACACACACATACACACACACACACACACACACACACACATATATATATATATATATATATATATATATATATATATATATATATATATATATATATATATATATATATATATATATATATATATATATATATATATATATATATATATATATATATATATATATATATATATATATATATATCAATGTAAATACATATCCAATGTCATAATAAAGAATCCTAATCATGATCATCATGATCATCATGATCATCATCATCATCATCAGCATCATGATCATCCTCATCCTCATCGTCATGATCATCCGCATGATATGATGTATCTGTGTAAGCACCTTGTGATGATTGAAATCATACTTCCTGTGTCGATCTCTCCACCTCATCCATATCTGCCTCTCCATAATACTCCTATATTACATATAACAAACATAAATAAGTAAAACAATTAAAACATCCATAAATATAAAATAATTGCATAAAATTTAATAATACTCACAAAGGAAATCCGGATGATCTCGCATATACTCGCTCAAACGCCGATATCCAAAATGTGTAGCATACTCGATATCATGTTCCATAGGATATCAGCCATAATCCTTTCGCTACATTGAAACAAATAAAAAAGATTAGTTTCTTGCATTTTAACTAAAATAAAAAATATACTCACAATAACACATATACTTACAAATGTAGCTACAAAACCATAATGGCCCATTTAGCATAGGTGCGATGTGTGGCCCAACTCAACTCTCTTCTTTGCAAGAGCTTGTTTATTTAAAGAAAAAAGAAATACATAAATTAAATGTAAAAAATTAATAAAATATATGAGAATTATAAATATAAACTATTAATTTGTATACCTTCTGTTGAGGAAATGACTCCTAAAGACGTAGTTGTCTACAAAAAAACTACCACATCTTAGGTGGTATGTTAGGTCGCCTCTTATTTTTTCCACCATACAATATCTTCTATTAATTTAATCTCAAATACAAAAAAAGAATCAAAATACATACACATATATACACACACATACACATACACATACCCACATACACATATACATGCAAACATATACACATACATATATGCATACATATACACATATACATACATATACCATAAACACACATATACATATCCACATATATATGTACACACATACACATGCATACATATACACTCGTTCATAAAAAATACATGCATTTATCCCACAATAATGTGTATTTGTGTATATGTGAATATGTGTGTATGTGTAAATGTGTATATGTGAATATGTGTGTATGTGTAAATATGTATATGTGAATGTTTATGTATGTAAATAATCAAATTATTAATATCAAATACCATTATTTGTAGATTCGGATCAATCAAATGGAACTCCACCACCATCTCCTAATCGTGCAACGACTATATATTGTAAGTATATCAAACTTTTAATTTTAAATATATTTGATAGATACATCACTGATATATTTTTTTGTTTCTTGTTATAATCAGATTGTGATCAATCAAAGGGCACTCCACCACCTCCTACCCATGCAATGACTTCACATGTGTCCTCCGATAGGAATTATGATGAATTTTACTATCAAGAACATTATATGTTGGTGTAACTCTTGTTATGGCACATATCGAAGACCATGATTGGAATGTATTGAACATGAAGTAGAGTATGGTACTTTTGAGCATGCACCACCACTTGGTCAACGTGATAATTCTTGGGTATGTATTTTTTTTATAAATTAATGTCATTATTTTATTTAAAACCCATATACAAAATCAAAATATTGTTGATATACAGGACTACTTGCTCGATGATCATGATGATGATAATAATTCTCATAATGTTAATATACCTTGTACACGTCATGGACTTGCTATTCATCAATTACAAGCAGAAGTTTCTAGAAATCCTCTACCTCCTGGTTTAGAGACTGAAATGGCTGGAGATTATCCATTGCCAACTCGTGATCGTTCTCTAGTACAAACATATGATAGAAGAAGATATGAAGGATGGAATAGAGGATCACTTCCTTTAGATGGAGACGTTTTCAACTTTTGAGGTAATCACTATATGATTTCTCCATCCACTATTACTAATGTTGGTCATGGTCTCTTTATTGTAGAGGATTTGTATGTGCTTCCAAACTATAAAGTCACTCTTATTTCATTTTGTGATCCTATATATGGATGGGGAGATTGGCATCGACTTGGACATTATGTTCAAAGCATGAGTACTTATGGAATATGCTTGAATGCAGCATCCCTTACTAGTAGAAGGATTTTACATGCAGAAAATGAAAGATTATATATTGATGGAAGACCTTACACGCATGGAAATATAGCAGGCTTAATAAATAATAGTCAAGGGTTACATAATAGTTCAAGGACTAATTGCACATTTGAGGAGCGTGAAAATAGTGATGAATCACCATACATGAGTAGAGATGTATCAAGATACATAGTTGTCAATGCTATTACTACATTACATGTTGATGATAAATTATTAGTGAATTATGGATGGCGTAGACCTCCAGGAGCACCTTTTAGCTAGAGAGAGAATAAAAAATTTATATCCATATTTAATAATTTATATATTTAATTTTATGTTTAAAGTTTACTTTTTATTCATTGATGGAATACTAATGATTTTTATTCATGTGTGTAGATTCCAACGTATGATGTTGATGATATTCCTCCACACCATTCACAATTGCCAATCAGAAGCTTCTATGAAGAGGCTACGCAAAAGTGATCTTGTGGAATATGCAAGGTTGAAAGATCTATATTCAAAAGAAGATAAAGTACAAGATTTGTGCGACAATGATGAAGATGATGGTCTGGCATATTTTATTGAGGATTGGCATCAAAATGACAATGAGAGCATTGATATTTCTAAAAATGAGAAATATCTTCGAGAGGAATGTCTAAAGCATGTATATGAAGGAAGTCGTTTGACACGACTAAGTGCGAGCTTACTTATTCTCAATCTTCAAAATCATTTTGGATGGGGTAATGTATCTCTTTCGGCACTATTTAGGTATAATTTTCAATTTTCTATCTATTTATATATATACATGCATATATATATATATATATATATATATATATATATATATATATATATATATATATATATATATATATATATATATATATATATATATATATATATATATATATATATATATATATATATATATATATATATATATATATATATATATATATATAAACACATGCATATATAGATATACACATAATTATACACGAATGCATACACATACCTGTATGGAATGAAGATGTTTTGTCCATCTAGCCTTTATAATTGTCCACCCAACCTTTAGAATCTTCCTAAAACATTTGTTTCTCTTATTCTTATCGACCTAATACCTGTGCTTCTAGCTCCTTTAAGAACTTTGCATACAAATATTAAGTATCCGTTAGCTATGGAGGTATTAGGGCATTAGGAAAATGGGAGGATCAAATTTATCTCAAAGATTTTGAAGGATGGAAAAATAATTTTAAAGGATGGGAGAAAAGAAAGCATCCATTCAATGCAGGTTTTTATTCTTACATTAGCTAAGGTAAGAATAAGAACTTGCATTGAATGGAGAATTTATGTCCATCCATCCTTTAAAACTATTCATGCATCTTTCAAAATCTTTGAGATAAATTTGGTCCTCCTATTTTCCAAATGACATAATACCTCTATAGCTAACTAATACTTTATATTTGTAAACAAATATGTAAGCCTTAGTTAGCAAGATAGGTAATAGATTGACTATAAAATGGGAGACAACCAGACGATTCAGTGGTCTAGATTAATGAAAGTTTGCAAACCATAATATACAAAAAAAAATTAAAAACAAAATCAAATATACACATCTACACATGCATACATACATATATATACATACATACATACACATTCATACATACATACACATACATACATACATACATACACACACATATATACACACATACACATACATATATGCATACACATACGCATACATATATATATATACATACATTATACACATATGTATACACATGCACATGCATATACACATCCACATACACATACACATAAGCATAGACATATATAAAATTATATGCATATATATATATATGTGTGTGTGTGTGTGTGTATGTATGTATATTTATATATTTATTTTTATTAATATGTCCTTTTTTCATGAACTTAAAGGTTATTATCTGAAAATTTTTTACCTAGTTAGAATACTCTTCCTACCTCACATGATGAAATGAAGAAGATAATAAAAAATCTTGGTATAGATTATCAATGTATACATGCATGTCCGAACGATTGTATTTTATATAGAGGTGAATATGCAGACTCTTTGACATGTCCAAAATGTCAATCTCCTGGATATAAGGACGAAGAAGGTAAAATCCCAAAGAAGGTATTGAGACATTTTCCATTGGCTCCACGGATTAGACATATGTTTCAAAGCCCTGAATTATCAAAGCTTTTGACATGGGGACATGATCATAAAAGTATTGATGGAATAATCAGAATTCCTCATGATAGTGTTGCTTTTCAGCATATTGATTCTACATGGCCTGAATTTGCACAAAATCCACAGAATCTAAAGTTAGGAGTTGCATTAGATGGGATTAATCCATTCTCCATGAAATCTAATAAATGGTCAACATGGCCAGTGGTAGTCATAAACTACAATCTTCCACCATATCTTAGCATTAAAAAGGAACATTTAATGCTTTCACTTTTAATCCCAAGAAAAAGACAAGTTAAAGATATGAATATATATCTTGCTCCTCTCATTGACGATCTCCAAGAGTTATGGAGAGGTATTAATATCATTGATGTATCAAAAATCATCAATGAAAGATATATTACGGTCCGTGGTATTGTGGCTTGGTAAACATATGTCATCTTCTTGATCCTATGCATATATTCAAGAATATTGGTTATTCACTATGGAAGCATCTTCTTGGACTAAAAGATACCATAACATCAAGGAATTATTTGAAAGGTCAAAACTCAAAACCAAATTTATGACCAATTTTTTATAGACATCGACAGGAAATGACTTATGCACATGATCCTTGGATACTTATGACAAAAGAGATACAGACTATCAACAATAGGATTCAATTGATTTGGACTCCTACAGGATATGGAGCATCTTTCCAAACAATGTTTACTATGGATGATAATAGCTTATCTGGGTTAAAGACCCATGACTGGCATAACTTTTCGAAACATATTTTACCTTTCGTTATCGATGGATGTACAACGAAAGGAGTACAAGATGTGATCTATCATCTTGGATTGCTTATAAGGTAATTATGATACTTTTATATTTAATATATATGAATATTTGATATCTTTTATTTTTGAATTAACTTCTTTATAATTTTTTTAATGATATGTATAGGTGGATTACATCAAAAGAGATTGACAAAAACGCGATCCCACAAAAAATACGTGAATGCAAAGAGCTACTCTGTTTGATGGAGAAAGAGCTTCCTACTTTATTTTTTGATATTCAAGTTCATTTATTAGTCCATCTTGTAGATGAAATAGAGATTGCAGGTGTTGTCAACACTCGATGGATGTTTTGGGTCGAGCGAACCAAATTTATGGCCAATTTTTTATAGACATCACTAGGAAATGACTTATGCACCTGCTCCTAGGGTACTTACGACAAAAGAGATACAGACTATCAAAAATAGGATTCAACTGATTCGGACTCCTACAAGATATGGAGCATCTTTCCAAAACATGTTTACTATGGATGATAAGAGCTTATCTGGGTTAAAGACCCATGACTGGCATAACTTTTTGAAACATATTTTACCTTTGATTATCGATGGTTGTACAACGAAAGGAGTAGAAGATGTGATCTATCATCTTGGATCGCTTATAAGGTAATTATGATACTTTTATATTTAATATATATGAATATTTGATATCTTTTATTTTTGCACCGAAGTAAAAGACAAAGAAATAAAAGATATAGACGTAATCTCGATAATAATGAGATTATAAATATATATTCTTTCACGGATTGGCTATGTAGTCGTTTGCAATGCGCCAACACAAATAATGAAGAATCTTAGATGAGTATAGAGAGTTAATGATAGGTTTTGAACGAAAGGTAATTTTATTTTAATAATATTTTGTTTTTTAATATATGTATATTAGTTTCTATTTACTAATATAATTTCTTTTGCAGGCTCCAACATTCACTAATATGTGGGATTTTGGATAGCATATTAGAATCAAAGCCATTGATTCTTTACATAAAACATAGGATTCTAGTATTTTTGCTTCTTTCAAGCAACTATCACGTGCTAGCTCAAAAGACACGAACCTTATAGATGGAAAACTTGATAACATGGGAACTGTTGTTGGTATCTACGAAATATCATTTCGTACATTCAAACAGGTAGAGAAAAGTTTATATTTTTAATGATAAGAGTTTATTATTATTTTTAAGCACCTAATAATGGGTTTTTGTTTTTATATATTTTGATAGGTCATTTTGAAGGTTGACTAGTTTCGAGCCGAGTATAAACGTAGTAATTCCACATTAAGAAAGGAATTATCTAGGTTTTGGACGATTCATTATTGCAAGGTAATGTGATCTACTAAAGAACAATATATTCTTCCTAGGCATATTGCACAAGCATTTTTTTATAAACCATCAGATACTAATACATCAACATCTGAAAGAGAAATTAGAATCATTATACATGATAATGATACTAATCTTTTTGATGAAGCGGATAATACTCTACATGTTGATTCTACTGATGATGAAGAGGAATTACCAAAAATTGATATTAATCCATAAATCGATGATGTGACTCATGAGAACACAGATTTAACAATAGAAGAAATAAATGAAATCAATAAGGATAATGAATATGAGACTATATTGATGTCTTACCAAAATGATGGCAATAATGAAAACATATGAGCAGATTAGATAGTAAATTCTACTCTAGTTATTGATCAATAACTTGAAGCTTTTGAATGGATATCAGATAATAGATTCTTCTTTATTCAACTAGAATATCGATGAATCCTACTAGAGAGATGGAATCATGTTCTTTTAAGTTAGAACATGAAGTTGGGGTATGCCTAATTATTTTATATATAGCTTTATCTTCGAGGAGAAAATTTTTCCCATGTATGTATGCATATGTGTGTGTATTCATGTGTATTATATGTATACATGTGTTAGTATGCATATATATGTGTTTCATGTATATGTATGTGTGTGCATGTGTGTGATAACATATGTATACATGTGTTAGTATGCATATCTGTATATATGCATATGCATTTGTGTAATATATGCAAGTGTTTATAATTGTGTATGCATGTATAAGTATACATGTGTGCATGTAGGCATGTATATGTGATGTGTACATGTATATATGTATATGTGTCTATGTATAAATGTGTACATATAAATATGTATGCATGTATATATATTTATGTGTGCATATAGGCATTATGTGTGATGCGTAATGTATCTACTCCATTTTATATTTATGTATGTGTATCTACATGATGTGTATATATCTTTGTATATATTATGATCCTCGTTGATTCGAATAGCTATATATAGAGGCATAAGGTTGGGAGGAGAGACATCTCTCTAGTAGGATGTCGGAGGAATAGATGCAATGTGTACATATACTTCAATCATATGGCTAAAAGGCTGAATTAGAATTTCTAAATTAGGGTTTATAAAACCCTAATATCAAAATTAGTGTTTCCAAATTAAGATTCTTAAAATAGGATTTCTGAATTAGAATATTTATAATAGGGTTTTTGAATTAGGATATATATATATATATATATATATATATATATATATATATATATATATATATATATATATATATATATATATATATATATATATATATATATATATATATATATATATATATATATATGCATGTCTGTGTATGTATGTGTATCTATGTGTGTGCATGCATGTGTGTGTATGTATGTGTATCTATACGTGTGTATGCATGTGTGTATGTATAAATGTGCATGTATGTGTATATGTGTGTAAATGTGCATGTATGATGTATATGTGTGTGTATGCATGTATTTGTACCTCTAGTCTCACTCTTTTCTCTCTCTCTCTCTCATATACATACATACATAAACACACATACTTATATCCACATATATATACATAAAAGCAATACATATTGTGCACTGAGCCTGTAGTACGGTGTGGTTGAACTCTCAAGTTCTCTGTGTCTACGGTATGCCTGACTGATTAGCTCCAGTCGGTAAAGTTTAACGATTACTCTTGTTCCGGCATTCCCAGTAAGTTTATGTGTAGATGCAATGTTGGGAGAGATGGTTGGATGCACTCAAAAGATTGAGTTGGTACTGCTAATCCTGCTTTGCACCAGCCCTCTTTGATTCTTTTCTCCGATTCTACTCCTTGATAACGCGACAAAGACTGAGCTTTGCGGAAATTGCCACGCCAAGAAGAATTAAGTTATAGTGATTCAAAAATTCTCTGTA
Source organism: Ceratopteris richardii (assembly GCA_020310875.1). Classification (NCBI taxonomy): domain Eukaryota; kingdom Viridiplantae; phylum Streptophyta; class Polypodiopsida; order Polypodiales; family Pteridaceae; genus Ceratopteris; species Ceratopteris richardii. The sequence continues at coordinate 132,835,017 of CM035438.1, forward strand.
ATCAATCAATAGCTTAGCAAAGTCTAGCGCTCAACATATGCTCTGACTTTACTGGAAAAAATTTCACCGGACTGTCACTGGACTGACACCGTAATCGTACCGGAATTGTACCGGAATGAACTTCAATTCTGTTTATAATTACTACAAGTGAACATACATGAAGTAAGGAAGTGACGCGTGAACTTTCTTAACTTACTGAACTCTTTCTGAAGTTTAGAAAAAACTCCTCTAGTTCAGACAGCCTCTTTCCGGTCAGACTTTGTACTGTGTGTAGATATCTTTTTTACCGGAAAGATTGATCAACTAAAAAAAATAGATGTCTAGCTATAGAGTGAGCTATCTCTCATACAAAGCTTTGCATTACTCTACGAGATCTACTTCGTTCTTCTACCGAAAATTACTCGTTTACTGTAAGAACTGCAACAGTGTGCACTTTGACCATGATTTCTTGAAATTGACTGAACCAAGTTGCTTCAAACTTTGTATGCTTGTGGTATGCTTTGAGCTGAATCTATCAAGCTTTGAGTCACTTGATTTGGTTCAGTAGGCACTGAGATATGTCTCTTTGAAGTTGACAGTAGTTGAAGTAGTACACTCAGAAAATAACAGAGATGATGAATGTAAATATTTGTATTAGATCATGTAAATGTACATTCCCATTGGCATGATAAACATAGCTCAATGGTCCTCAGAGGTGTAGGCTATAGAGTAGACCTCACACACTCAATGATTGATACAGCAATGCCTCGGGATGAGTAAAAGACTCCCGCGACATTTTCCTTGTAGCTTTTATAGGAATTGAGTGATGACTTGAATTAGAATTCAAATCAATCTCCTAAAATCTTTCACCTAAAAAAGTTGATTGAGATATTCTCTCAATCAATCAACAACCTTTTCCGCGACTTTCAATCAATTAGGCATGATTGCATAATGCGCCAAGTCATATAGACGTTTACAATGGGTAAAAAGGGTAATAACTCATAAGCTAGTGTTCCTATGCTCCTTGCTTCATGTAGAGTCTTCAAAGTAGATGTCCAAGCCAAATGTGAAGGCTTGAATTGTACCAACACCTCCCCCTCAAGCCAAACATTTTGGCTCAAGTCTTCAGCTTCATTCTTCAATCACATCCTGCAATCCAATCATGGATTTGAATCTGCATAACTTAGTTCCATCCAAAGCTTTAGTGAGTAAATCTGCACATTGCATATTAGTGGACACATAAGTCAACTGAATGTCTTTACTAAGCAACTTCTCTCTCACATAGTGGTAATGAACCTCTATGTGTTTTGTCCTAGCATGATATATTGGATTAGCTGCAAGGTGAAGAGAGCTTGTGTTATCTCCAAAGATAATTGGAGGTCTAGTATATAGGCCTAACTCTGTATACAAAAGCTTCAACCAGATAGCTTCTTGAGTGGCATTTGCTAGCCCTCTATACTCTGCTTCAGTAGATGACAATGCTACTGTAGGTTGCTTCTTGGCTGACCAAGAAATTGGTTTATCACCTGCAAAACATATGTATCCTGATGTGCTTCTCCTATCATCCTTGCATCCTGCCCAATCTGCATCTGAATATACTTTAATATCAATATCTGATGTATAAGGAAAATACAAACCATGGTTCTAAGTTCCCTTTAGATACTTCAAGATCTTCTTTGCTGCTTCTAGGTGAGGTACCCTTGGTTTGTGCATGAATTGGCTAAGCACACTTACACCATATGCTATGTCAATTCTAGTCAAGGTAGCATAATTCAGACTTCCTACCATACTTTGATATCCTGTAATGTCTTGGACTTCATCCCCTTCATGAGCACTTAGCTTTAGATTAACCTCCATTGGAGTGATTGAGATTTTAGCTTCCTGCAAATTAAATTTCTTGACCATATCTTGTACATACTTCTTTTGAGTGATATATATACCTGAATTAGTGTAGACTAACTCAAGACCTAAGAAGTACTTCAATAATCCAAGGTCATTGATCTTGAATTCCTTCATCATCTGTCCTTTGGTGTGTCTAATCCCACTGACATCATTGCCTGTAATGATGATGTCATCAACATAAACACATAAGTAGATTACCTCTATACTACTCCTCTTTATAAATAGAGAAGTGTCTTCTTTACTCATCACAAATCCTTGGTCTTGGAGATATGTTGTCAACCTGTAATTCCATGCTCTAGGTGCCTGCTTCAATCCATATAGAGCCTTTTTTAATTTACAAACATAATTTACCTTCTTGGAATCTTCATAGCCAGGTGGTCGTGACATGTAGACTTCTTCAGATATCCATCCATTCAAGAAAGCATTCTTGACATCTAATTGGTACATGTTCCAATTCTTGGATGCAGCTACACTCACCAATACTCTGATTGTTGGCATCTTTGCCACAGGAGAAAATGTCTCCTCATAATCAATGCCTTGGGTTTGTGCAAAACCCTTGGCTACCAACCTAGCTTTGTACCTGTTAATTGTTCCATCAGAGTTTCTCTTTAGTTTGTAGATCCATCTGGATCCTATCACTTTCATAGAATCCTTCTTGGGTACCAAGTCCCAAGTGTCACTCTCCTTGAGAGCTTCTATTTCTTCATCTATAGCTTCTTTCCATTCTACTTTGGTGATTGCCTCCTCATATGAACCTGGTTCTTCATTTAACAAGTCCTTTGCAAGATATACAGAATGCTTAATTACAAGAGAAGTGTCATACCCATATCTGATAGGCTTCTTACTTTCTCTCTGAGATCTCCTCATTGCTTGAGTTGAGGATTCTGGTATATTCTCTAGCTTCTTCATCTTCATCTTCCCTTTGGACTTCCATGCCTTGAATTCTTCGAGGTTGATTGTGTCCTCATCATCTGAACTTGAGTCTTCTTTCTGGATTGGTTCCTCCTTGGTAAGTTTTGGGAAGTCTTCTTCTATATCATAAGGTAGACTAACCTTCCTGCATTCATTCTCATACCATGAGTCATTCTCATCAAAGATGACATCTCTGCTTACCTTGAAACCTTTGTTTGAGGGGTTGTAGAATCTGTACCCTTTCTGGTTCAAGTCATAACCAATGAAGATACATTTTTCAGCTTTAGGATCTAGCTTTCCCCTTACCTGTGAAGGTATATGCACATATGCAATACAACCAAAGATTTTGCAATGATCCAAAGATGGTCTCTTACCATGCCAAGCTTCATAAGGTGTCATTCCATCAAGTGACTTTGATGGCAACCTGTTAATGAGATATGTGGCAGTAGATACACTCTCTGCCCAAAGATAATTTGGCAACTTCTTTTCATTAAGCATAGACCTCGCTGTTTCTACAATGAGTCTATTTCTTCTTTCAGCTACCCCATTTTGTTCAGGTGAGTACCTTGTGGTTATCTCCCTCTTGATGCCTCTTTCCTGCAAGAAGTCTTCAAACTCATTTGAGAAGTATTCTCCTCCTCCATCTGATCTTAGCCTTTTCAGGTTTCTTCCTGTTTGGTTTTCAACCAGTGCAAGATACTTCTTGAAACAATTAAACACTTCATTCTTATGCTTCATAAAGTATAAGATGGTCCATCTGCTATAATCATCAATGAAGGACACATAATACCTTGATCCTGAAATGGAAGGGTCCTTGCTAGGTCCCCAAACGTCTGTGTGTACCAAGTCTAGGTAGTCTTCATGCATGAAACCTTTCCTTGAATAGGGCAATCTGTGTGACTTACCAAACTGACAAACTCCACAATGTGACCTAACCTCTTGTGCCATATCTCTAACTCTGAAAGTGTTTGATCCTTGTAATTGTATAAAGCAATGTTTTTGGTGTCTTCAAGCTCAAAAGTAAATAATCTACCTGATTTTTCTCCCTTGGCTATTCTTCTGAATCCATGTCTTGGATCCTCCACATATGCTCCATGTTGATTGAACCTGACCTGTAAACCTTTTTCCACAATCTGACCAACACTTATTAGATTCTTGGTAATAGTTGGAACATAAAGTACTCTGCTCAATAAGTTCTGATTACCATCACTAGTCTTTACATTACCAACCTTTACAACAGAATGCTTAGTATCATCACCTGTCTGTACCTGATGTTTGCCCTTGGGTTCTTCCAAATCAGAGAGTAGTGCCACATTACCGGCTACATGGTTAGAACACCCTGAATCAATATAAAATAAATGATCATCATTTGTACCTTCCTTGGAGGTCATATTCATGATCAATAGGGAGTCATCTTGCTCCTCTGTGTAGTTGTTGTAATCCCTTCTATTTCTGAATCCACTTTGGTAGTTACTATTGTGGTTGTGGTTGTGGTTGTAATTGTTGTTGTACTGATTGTTGTATCCATTAAAGCCTTGGTGTTGGTTGAATCTGCCTCTACCTTGAGAGTATCCACCTCTTTGATAGCCTCTTCCTCTCTGATTCTTATAATTTCTGTAGCACTCATCTGTGGTATGGTTAGACAATCCACAAATGTTGCATGGTGATGAGTTGTAGGGTCTCCCCCTACCTTGCTTACTTCCTCTGCCTCTACCTCTTGAAGATCTACCTCTCCCTGCATAGTTTGCTTGGGAGGTAGATGTTGATGTATGAAACACCACAAGAAATGAATTAATGTGACACTAGAACACCTCTATGGTCACCATTAACTCATTGCCACTCCAAACTTTGAGAAATGATAGCCTAAAGTGAGAACTTTGCTTCTACAGAAATTCCTAGTCACCGAAATGACATACCTTCAGTATTTTGATAATTTCTCCTAGCTCAAGTATTATTTCTCCATGAAACTTTATAGGCTGAAACTAGAAGAGTAGAGCTTTCTAACAAGCTATCATATGCATCAAACGAATCTCTAGAACTCAAGTTATGGCCTTCACAAGATGACCCTGTATGACCTTCCAAAACTGGAAATCTTTCCTGTTATAGTAAGAGCGCCTGTTTAAAATTAGAATTCGATGCCTAGCATCGACTTGCAACGAGAATTCGATGCCGGGCATCGACTTGGGATGTTTTTGGCCACTTTTCAGCAGGGATTCGATGTCGGGCATCGACTTCCCGCATAAAGTCTTGATCTTCTGGACACCAAAACTATAGGTGATTTCATGCACACTTACAATATGACTTATCAACTGGAATTCGATGCCAGGCATCGAGTTGCTCCAACAACATCATCTTTTCAAGAAGATTTGGTAGTAGATAAAAAACAGATATGAAGATAAGGACTTATCAAGTGAGATTCGATGCCACGCATCGACTTGCTTGGAAAACTTCAACCTTTCAAATCATTACACAGAAGACAAACACTGGAGATGGAGGAAGAAGACTTATACACAGAACTTTAACTAGTTCTTGTCATAACTATGAAAACTCAGAAGCTTACAAGTGCTTTCTCGCTCAGAGAAGCCCGACTATACTCAGTCATACAAAAATGAGTTCTTCTCACTTTCTCATTGTCTTCCTCCTTCTTCTTCTCACCGCATCAGTTAATACTAACTAACTTATATAGACTTTCTCATTCCCGTGACTTTTGAAAAACTTCTAGAACTAAAGTGAACTAACTTTACAAGTATAATACATTTGTGAATTTGTCCCTTCACATAGGCATGGGGTTTTCTTCCTAAGATTTGACCTTCAAATATATGTCTAGTTAGTGGTTGTTTCTCCAACAGCTCCCCCTCAATCACTAATTGACATTCCCTGTTTCTTCACATCTTCTTCTTTTCTTTTACTCCTGCCATGCTTTTGAATCTGCTGGTCTTCACACCATCCAAGCTCTTTGTCATTATGTCTGCTAACTGATCTTTAGTAGAAATGTACTCCACTTCAATCTCCTTCTCCATTACCTTTTCTCTGAGAAAATGATACTGTATCTCTATGTGCTTTGTCCTTGCATGAAATACTGGATTTGCTGCAAGATAAAGTGAACTCATATTATCTCCATGTATTGTAGGTGTACCTTGATCAATGCCTAAGCTCTTGAACAATGTCTGCATCCATATGACTTCCTTAGCTGCTTCCACAAGTCCTTTGTACTCTGCTTCAGTTGATGATAATACTACTGTATGTTGTTTCTTTGAACACCAACTTACAAGCTTATCACCAATGTATATCATGTAACCATGAGTTGATCTCCTGTCATCTTGATTACCTGCCCAGTCTGAGTCACTGTAGGCTCTCAACTTCAAATCTGATGTAAAAGGATAATATAATCCTTCCTTTATAGTTCCTTTGATATATCTGAGAACTCTTTGACCTGCAATCCAATGTGGGTCCTTTGGACAATGCATGAATTGTGACAAAACTCCCACTGCATAACTAAGATCAGGTCTTGTTAGTGTAGCATAAATCAAACTACCCACAAGAGATTGATACTTCCTCATATCTTTGTATTCTGCACCATCATATTTACTGAGGTGATTAACTTCAAGTGGAGTTGAAGCTTCTTTGCAATTTTCCATATCAAACTTCTTCAACAAGTTCAGAAGATACCTTTCTTGTGACACATATATGCCATGATCTGTATAAGTGACTTCCATTCCAAGAAAGTATGACAACTTTCCTAGATCACTGATCTTGAATTCTTTCTCAAGTAATCTCTTTACCTCCTTGATTCCTTCATCTGAAGTGTCTGTGATTATAATGTCATCTACATAAATACAAATGTAGATTGTACCTTCCTCTGTTCTTCTGATAAGTAGACTTGGGTCTGCTTTTGAACTTTGATATCCAAGATCATTGAGATACTTCACCAGTCTATAGTTCCAAGCTCTTGGAGCTTGCTTCAATCCATACAATGCTCTTCTCAACCTGCAAACAAAATTTGGATACCTGGAATCTATAAATCCTTGAGGTTGTTCCATGTATACCTCATCGGATATGTATCCATTCAAGAATGCATTATTTATATCCAATTGACTTAGAGTCCATCCTTTTGAAGCTGCAATAGCAATGATTGTCCTTATAGTTGACATCTTAGCTACGGGACTGAATGTCTCATCATAATCTATGCCATAGGTCTGGGCATAGCCTTTCACCACCAGTCTAGCTTTGTATCTGGCTATACTTCCATCTGCAAGCTTCTTCACTTTATAAACCCATTTATTTCCAATTACTTTCTTACCATTTGGTTTAGGAACAAGTTCCCATGTCTTGTTCTCCTCCAGTGCATTAAATTCTTCCTTCATTGCTTCTTCCCATTGCTTCTTACCTTTAGCTTCATCATAGTTCTAGGGTTCTTCATCATCTTTGACCATATATGCATAGTTCTTCTGAGTTATGTAAGAAGTATCATAAGAATACCTTTCTGGTTGTCTTCTAGTCCTGCTTGACCTTCTTGGTTCACATTCTTCATATGTGTCTGGATACACCTCTTCATCAAATATAGGAGCTTCTTCATTTCTTCTTGTTAATCCACTTGTGGATGTACTTGCTTGCATATAGTCTTCATCTCTATTTACCTGCACAATTGATTTTCCTTTCTCACATCTTCTTACCTCTTCTTCAAATTCTTCAGCTGTGTGACTTTGATCTGCATACCAACTTTTCTGTTCATCAAATGTAACATCTCTAGAAACAATAAATTGTTTGGTTAGAGGATTCCACAATTTGTAACCCATCTGCTTTTCATCATAACCAATGAACACATATTTTTTTGCCTTTGGTTCAAGTTTATGCCTAAGCTGTGATGGCACATAAGCATATGCAATTGATCCAAACACTCTACAATGATCTAGTGTTGGTTTCTTACCCCACCAAGCTTCATATGGAGTCATTCCATTCAGAGCTGCACATGGTAATCTATTCACAAGATATGTAGCTGTATTTACAGCCTCAGCCCAAAGATAATTTGGACAATTCTTCTCCTTTAGCATAGCTCTAGCAAACTCAACCAAAGTCCTGTTCCTTCTTTCTGCTACACCATTTTGTTGTGGTGTATACCTGCAAGTTATTTCTCTCTTAATACCTGCATTCCAAAGATAATCATTGAACTCTTGGGAGAAGTATTCTCCCCCTCCATCAGACCTCAGTCTTTTAAGCTTTTGACCTGTTACTCTCTCTGCATATGCATGAAAATGCTTGAAAGCTCCAAACACTTCTGATCTTTCCTTCAAAACATATAATGTTATCCATCTTGTAGCATCATCAATGAAAAGAACATAGTACCTTGAGCCACTGATAGATCCTTCTTTTGTTGGTCCCCATACATCTGTATGAATGAGCTCAAGTACTCCATCATGTTTGAATCCTTTCTTCTGAAATGGTAACCTATGTGCTTTACCCATTTGACATGCTTCACATTTATAAACCATATGTTGACTTTGCACATTTGGTAATCCTAGTACAGACTGATTAGCAACCATAGATTTAATTCCTCTTTCATTAAAATGACCTAATCTCTTATGCCAGAGATCAAGTTCTGTAATCACTGCTTCACCATGTGTGAGCAAAGCTTGACCAATGTTTCCTTGCACTCTTAAAGTAAAGAGTCTACCTTCTTTCTTACCAGAGACAATCTGATTATATCCATTCTCTGGATCTTCCACAAATACTCCTTCATTTGTAAACCTGACTTGAAAACCTTTTTCAACTATCTGTCCCACACTAATCAAGTTTTTAGGTATTGTAGGAACATACAAAACATTGGTTAGCAAATCTGCTCCACTCTTGCATTTCACTTTTCCAATTGAATGTACACTATGTCTTGTATTATCACCAGTTTGAACTGTGTGACTCGAAATACCTTTTTCCAATTCTGACATCAATTCTATGTTTCCTGACAAATGATTAGAACATCCAGAGTCAATGTAAAATACCTTTAGATCTTCTTTATCTGATGTGTTGATTGAGTTCATCATCAATGATGTATGACTTTCATTTTGTGTGTCATTTGCATAGTTGTAGTAGGTGGTGTTGTAGGATTGATTTTGTCCCCAACTTCTTCCTCCACCTCTACCATAGCCTCCTCTTTGACTTTGTCTACCTCTTTGAAAATTACTTTGATATCTTCCACCTCGGCCTCTGCTATTGTTGTTTTGATTCTGGTTTGATCCTTGTTGGTTGTGCCAACGGTCATGAGCCAAATGATTACTCAATCCACAGATCCAGCAAGCCTTTTTGTTGTTATTTTGATTACCTCTTCCTCTTCCAAAACCTCTTGCTCTTCCTCTGCCAGTGCCTTTACCTCTTGCATAATAAACTTGAGAAGTTGACTCTTCTTCATCCTTTTCTTTACCTTTATCTCCTTTCTTCTTGTTCTTCATGTACATTGCAGAACTTTGTCCTTTATCTCCATCTCCCTTCAAGTCTTGCTCATATGTGAGCATCAAACCAAGCAACTGGTTCAAATCTGGAACATAATGATTTAATGAAAGTTCTGTTGATAAGACAAAAGGTTTCCACCTTTCATACCCTCTCAAACCTGCAAGTAATTGAGCAATCAATCTGTGATCTTCAACATCTTCATCTATGGATCCAAGACTATCTGCTAGATCCTTCATCTTAGTGACATAATCACTAATGGTTTGACTTGGCTTCTTCTTGAATGTTGTAAACTCTGACCATAGACTTGCTTTTCGTGCTTTAGTAGTACTTTGGAAATGATACTCCAATGCATTCCATATATCTTCAGATGATTCCAATCCTCTGATGTGTTGTAGCAAATGATCAGAGATTGTATTGTAAATGTAAGCTTTTGCACTTGCATCCTTCTTCTGCCAATGCTTTAAAGCATCAAGTTCCTCTTTCTTCGGTCGGCTTTCATCTTCAAATACTGGCTTCTCTTCTTCAACTGTTACATATACCATGATATCCTTACTCATAAGTAAGGCTTCCATTCTCATTACCCATGCGGGGTAATTATCTCTATCTAGTTTGTCAATGGAGATATGATCTGCCATAGTTCTTTTCTTCTGCTGCAACTTGTGAGCTTAAAGGATAAAGGATAATACCTTTTGAAGTTCTTTGTGTATGAGGATACTTTTGAAGTAACCTTTTGATGCCTTGTGTCTTCAAATGCTTCACCTTTCAAACTTTAATGGAAAACTTTACAAAACTTCTCGTACCTTTGTCGTCTTCTGCTCTCGAGAATCTTTCTGCTCTGATACCACTTGTTGATGTATGAAACACCACAAGAAATGAATTAATGTGACACTAGAACACCTCTATGGTCACCATTAACTCATTGCCACTCCAAACTTTGAGAAATGATAGCCTAAAGTGAGAACTTTGCTTCTACAGAAATTCCTAGTCACCGAAATGACATACCTTCAGTATTTTGCTAATTTCTCCTAGCTCAAATATTATTTCTCCATGAAACTTTATAGGCTGAAACTAGAAGAGTAGAGCTTTCCAACAAGCTATCATATGCATCAAACGGATCTCTAGAACTCAAGTTATGGTCTTCACAAGATGACCCTGTATGACCTTCCAAAACTGGAAATCTTTCCTGTTATAGTAAGAGCGCCTGTTTAAAATTAGAATTCGATGCCTAGCATCGACTTGCAACGAGAATTCGATGCCGGGCATCGACTTGGGATGTTTTTGGCCACTTTTCAGCAGGGATTCGATGTCGGGCATCGACTTCCCGCATAAAGTCTTGATCTTCTGGACACCAAAACTATAGGTGATTTCATGCACACTTACAATATGACTTACCAACTGGAATTCGATGCCAGGCATCGAGTTGCTCCAACAACATCATCTTTTCAAGAAGATTTGGCAGTAGATAAAAAACAGATATGAAGATAAGGACTTATCAAGTGAGATTCGATGCCACGCATCGACTTGCTTGGAAAACTTCAACCTTTCAAATCATTACACAGAAGACAAACACTGGAGATGGAGGAAGAAGACTTATACACAGAACTTTAACTAGTTCTTGTCATAACTATGAAAACTCAGAAGCTTACAAGTGCTTTCTCGCTCAGAGAAGCCCGACTATACTCAGTCATACAAAAATGAGTTCTTCTCACTTTCTCATTGTCTTCCTCCTTCTTCTTCTCACCGCGTCAGTTAATACTAACTAACTTATATAGACTTTCTCATTCCTGTGACTTTTGAAAAACTTCTAGAACTAAAGTGAACTAACTTTACAAGTATAATACATTTGTGAATTTGTCCCTTCACATAGGCATGGGGTTTTCTTCCTAAGATTTGACCTTCAAATATATGTCCAGTTAGTGATTGTTTCTCCAACAGTAGAGCCTTCTTCATCAACCTTCTTACTTTTACCTTTATCTTTAACCTTCTTATCAGTGTATAAAGTAGAGGAGTTGTTACCTTTTGATTGTTCTCCATTTTTTGTAAGCTTTGCTTCATGTGTGAAGAGTTGACCAATCAGGGTTGTTAGATCAGGAGCATGTATGTCCATGTATAGGTCCATTGCTGTGGTAAAGCTCTCCCACTTATCATCTGCCTTGAGTCCATTTGTTACTTGCCTGACTATTTGCTCCTCTTCAATCTCCTCTCCAATACTTGCTAATTGGTCTGCCACATCTTTAATCTTGGTCACATACTCTGAGATTGATTGCTTGGGCTGCTTCCTAAGGGTTGTGAATTCAATCCACAGTTGATTCTTCCTGGCCCTCGTGTTGGAAGAGAAATATGTTGACAAGGTTTTCCAAGTCTCTTGGGAAGTCTTACAGTTCCTTATATGAGGTAAAAGGAAATCAGATATAGAGTTAAGAAGGTAAGACCTTGCCAAAGCATCCTTTGCACACCATTGGTTGAGTCTCTCTTGTTCATCCCTGGTGGGTACTCCTCTAGCTTTGAATGAGGGCAATTCCTCATCTCCTGATATGAATCCAAATAAGCTTCTTCCTTGTAGATAGGTCTTCATCCTTAGAGACCAAGCTTGGTAATTGTTCCTGTCCAATTTGTCAATGAATGAAGGAAAACCATCTCCCATGTTTACCTTATTTGCTCTGATACCACTGTTGGGAGAGATGGTTGGATGCACTCAGAAGATTGAGTTGGTACTGCTAATCCTGCTTTGCACCAGCCCTCTTTGATTCTTTTCTCCGATTCTACTCCTTGATAACGCGACAAAGACTGAGCTTTGCGGAAATTGCCACGCCAAGAAGAATTAAGTTATAGTGATTCAAAAATTCTCTGTAATCAATCAATAGCTTAGCAAAGTCTAGCGCTCAACATATGCTCTAACTTTACTGGAAAAAATTTCACCGAAATTTCACCGGACTGTCACTGGACTGACACCGTAATCGTACCGGAATTGTACCGGAATGAACTTCAATTCTGTTTATAATTACTACAAGTGAACATACATGAAGTAAGGAAGTGACGCGTGAACTTTCTTAACTTACTGAACTCTTTTTGAAGTTTAGAAAAAACTCCTCTAGTTCAGACAGCCTCTTTCCGGTCAGACTTTGTACTGTGTGTAGATATCTTTTTTACCGGAAAGATTGATCAACTAAAAAATAGAGATGTCTAGCTATAGAGTGAGCTATCTCTCATACAAAGCTTTGCATTACTCTACGAGATCTACTTCGTTCTTCTACCGGAAATTACTCGTTTACTGTAAGAACTGCAACAGTGAGCACTTTGACCATGATTTCTTGAAATTGACTGAACCAAGTTGCTTCAAACTTTGTATGCTTGTGGTATGCTTTGAGCTGAATCTATCAAGCTTTGAGTCACTTGATTTGGTTTAGCAGGCACTGAGATATGTCTCTTAGACCTCACACACTCAATGATTGATACAGTAACGCCTCGGGATGAGTAAAAGACTCCCGCGACATTTTCCTTGTAGCTTTTATAGGAATTGAGTGATGACTTGAATTAGAATTCAAATCAATCTCCTAAAATCTTTCACCTAAAAAAGTTGATTGAGATATTCTCTCAATCAATCAACAACCTTTTCCGCGACTTTCAATCAATTAGGCGTGATTGCATAATGCGCCAAGTCATATAGACGTTTACAATGGGTAAAAAGGGTAATAACTCATAAGCTAGTGTTCCTATGCTCCTTGCTTCATGTAGAGTCTTCAAAGTAGATGTCCAAGCCAAATGTGAACGCTTGAATCGTACCAACATGCAACACAGCATTTTAGTGTATTCGGTACACGTGGTTGAGCTAAGACTGTGATGGTAATATCTAAGTACGGCAATCTTGATAGATCTCTCAGCATTAGTATAGTGCTGAGTGTGAGTAGCAAGTTTGGGAACTAAGTACAAGGCCTCTGTTTAACAGACCCCTACCACTCCCAAGAACCCACTTAGGTGCTTAAATGCGTTTCTGACAGTTAGTCTCGCGTTTAAGAAGCGTTTAACACTGGCGCCGTCTGTGGGAAGGTGGCAACACATCAAATTGTTGCAAACCTGTTGTGGAAACGTGACTGTAAACTTTTTTTTTTCTTTCGACAGTAATAGTATGCGATTAGTACAAAAGATGATACATGCTGGTTACTCGATCCGGTGAAACGTATCCAAAGAACTGCCAGCCTGGGGTACTTAATTTGCTAAAAACGACTCCGGGAGGTAGCAGTACAACTAGGTCTAACCTAGTTGTCAAGAAAGTAAAAAATGTTAGTAGTGATTCCGCTCATATTCCGGTGGAACGTGTTACGCCTCTGGTAAATTCCGGTACTATTTCGGCACAATCTGTCGAAGATATAGTAACTCCAGAATCTACTAGGACGCAGCCTGAAGTGAGTTTAACAACATTGGGTAAAGATTCAATTTTGTTTACGACTAGGAACACTTTAGCCAAAGAAATTAGCGAAGGCGAAAAAACACCTGGTTTTGGCAAAAACTCGACACATTCCGGTGATATTTCGGTAGCAAGGTCGCAGTTTTCCGACGACGGTTTACCATTCCTCGGTGAATCTTCAGCACAGTCACCGCTATTGGGAGTAAGCTTCCCTACATTTGACATCAAGAAGGAAGGTAGCTTGTTTGAAACCAAGATTCGAAGCATACTGAACAAGATTATCAAACCGGAAAGTGCACAGTCCGACGATACAAATTCCGATAGTTCAGATATTCAGCCTCGGGATACAGAAGATAGTCACAATACACTCGTCATGAACGGGCAACAACAACAACAGCAGCAACAACAACAACAACAGCAGCAACAACAACTATGCCCACCAAGGCCGACTCCAACGGGAGTAACGTACACCAAATTCGGTGGATTCCCAGGTGATGACCCGGATGCTCATGTACACACATTTGAGATAAGCTATGCAGTACTGAACCATCCACCTGATCCAGCGTATAAGGCTATTGTTTTCCAATCGACATTGGTCAACGAAGCAGCTAGATGGCTTACAGAATATGATATTAACTATTTCGGCACCTATGAAGTAGTAAGGGATGCCTTTTTGCAGAGATTCAAGCTAAAGAAGAATCCCGCCAAAATTTTTGATTACCTGCAAAACAATAGACAGAAGATAAATCAAATTGTACAGGAGTACGCCACTCTATTCAGGACTCATTTGAGGCAGTTACCACGAGCACATGCCAACCTACCGGATGACGTTATTAGTCAGTGGTTTATCAATGGATTGACCCCGCAACTTAAACAGATTATGATCATACGCTGTGTAGGAGCTATGATACTAGATGCAGTGATTGCAATGGCTCTGCAGCTGGAAAACAAGGTTGGAGGATTTACAGAAGATCTGGAGTGGTTATAAGCAAATTGAAATGTCGTCGAAGACCCGACCAGACAGATGTACTGCACTACCTGCAAGAATTCAGGCCATACTAGTGCCACTTGTGCACTTAATCAGTTGTTTTGTGCTATCTGCAACACTACCGGACACACCACCGAAAACTGCACATATAACGCCAAAGTGCAGGGAACAACGACTCTCAATGCAATTATACAGGAACCAGGGCAGCCAGTCAATCACTATGTTCCTCCGCAAATGAGAAACAACCAGCAACAAGGATATCAAAATTACAGAGGACAGAGAAATACTAACTATAATGCAAACCGCTGGCAGACCGGACCGCCACCGAAAAATCCCAATTTGCCACCACCGCGTTGTCATTTCTATGGAGAATTTGGTCACATTAGAAGTTTTTGTAAAGATGCAGCTGAGTATGACCAGAGGAAGAAAGAACGTCAAAACCCAATGGCTAATATGGTACAAATCACACCAGTAGAAACGCACGCTGCAGTAATTCAGACCCGCTTCGGTAAACAACTGCAACCAGCAGCAGAAATATTTGAACCAGGCATACGCGAACAACAAAGGATGTATGATAAAGCTAGTCAATGGACCACCGCAGACCCCCCAGTCTTCCTAGATCCTATTCCGGTAACCCAGACTCCGTTAACCGAAGAAGGAACACAACAACGGAATTCCGATTCAGCAGCAGGCACATCATCTTCAGCAGGCACATCATCTTCAGCAGGCACATCATCTTCAGAATCTGTGGAAACAATCCAATCACAAAGGGCCTCGGAAATTTTATCTAAAGCATCCATCACTCTTCCTCTGGGCCAATTGCTTGCACTAGTACCGGGAAATCGACAACAATTCCAACAACAATTCAGTCCGGTGCCTCCCTGCATTCCAGCAACAGCAACAGTGCAAACGGAACCCGATTCTACGGTCGATCATTCAGTTCCTTTGATTACGGTATGGTATAAAAATCATAAAATCACACAGGTACTAATTGATGGAGGATCTGGAGTCAACATTGCTACTGCTGCACTGTGTAAAAAGTTAGGGTGGACCGAAATCAAACCAGTTCAGTTTTTTGTCAGAATGGCCGACCAATCAAGGGTCCATCCCATAGGACTTTTACAAAATGTACCAATCACTTTACAAGGTACAACATTTAAAATGACCTTTGTCATACTAAATTTACCAGAATCCACTCTTGATTACAACCTCCTTTTCGGCCGACCTTGGCTGAAGCACGCTAAGGTGATACAAGATTGGTCTACACAAGAACTCACATTCAAGGATAATAATCGTAAATACGTTGTAAAATTAGATGCTATACAACCTTGCAAGTTGCATGCTAAACCGTATTTTGCGGAACCAGTCCATATGCTAGATGGGTTGTCAGATGATGAAGAAGAAGAGTTTCTAAAAAATAACATTGACTTGATCTCCCTAGGAACTGTTGATCTACAATCTGTTGTAGATAACTGAAATCCTTCAGTTTGTACGGTGATGACTGTAACAGAAAAAGATATGAAAGATGAAACAGCTACCATAGATGACACTGATCTACAACAACTTTTTAAGCCATCTGAGAATACAAAGAAGCCTCGACAATTTTATGTTCCAGAAGATCAACTTACCACTTACAATTTAGGAGATGAAGCAAATCCACGACCTGTTAAAATAAAAGAAAACTTACCGGAATTATTTCAAGCAGATCTAATCCAACTACTTCGCAAATTTTCTGATGTATTTGCATAGGATTACAAAGATATGAAGGGTTTGGACCCGCGCATCTATCAACACAGGGTCATGCTGAAGCCGGAAGCAAAACCACTTAAGCAACCCAACTACCGGATGAACCCGAACTATGCATCACAAGTAAAGGCAGAACTTGATAGGCTACTCAAAGTCGGATTTATTGTACCAGTAGAGCATGCTGAATGGATCTCTCCAATTGTTATTGTCCCTAAAAAGAATAAGCAGTTACGAATATGTGTAGATTACCAGAAACTGAACGCAGCTACAGTGCCTGATCCATTTCCGCTCTCTTTTCTTGACACAATGCTTGATAGAGTAGTAGGAAATGAAATGTACTCATTCTTAGATGGGTACAGTGGGTATAATCAAGTTAGAATGGCTGAACAGGATATACCAAAGACCGCCTTCATAACCAACTGGGGCGTGTTCGCATGTACTCTTATGTGGTTTGGATTAAGGAATGCCCCAAGTACGTTCCAAAGGTGTATGCAGGAAATATTTTCTCCTTACCTTACCTCTTTTATGCAAGTATATCTTGACGATTTTTCAATTTTCGGTAAGATGATAGCACACCTGTTCCATTTACGGTGCTGCTTTGAAAAGTGCAGAGAATAGAGACTCTGCTTGAACCCAAACAAATCTGTGTTTGCGGTTTCATGTGGAAAGCTACTTGGCCACATTTGTATCTACACAAGGTATACAGGTGGATCCAGATAAAATTTCAGCTGTGTTAGAAGCTCCTGTGCCCACTACATCGAAGGAAGTAATGCGCTTCATGGGCCAAGTAAGATGGCATGGATGACACCTACGATGGCTAGCTCACTTGGCAATACCACTGAACAGATTAATCACCAAGACTCCTTGACAATTTGAGTGGACTCAGGAATGTCAGATAGCATTTGATCGCTTAAAGTGTTTATTAACACAAGTTCCCATCTTACAGCCTCCTGACTGGGATCGCCCATTTCATGTATTTGTTGATGCTTCATATATAGCAATAGGGAGCGTTTTAATGCAACAAACCGATAAGTGGTTCAGACCAGTGTACTATGCAAGTCGAAGATTAGTCCCTGCTGAAAAGAATTACTCTGTAATAGAAAGAGAATGTCTAGGTCTAGTATATTATATCAAGAAATTCAGACATTATTTGCTGGGCCGTAAATTTACTTTTCATGTAGATCATGCTGCACTTGTTTATCTGGTTCGGCAACAGCATCTAGGTGGTCGTTTAGCACGATCGGTTCTGCTTTTACAGGAGTTTGACTACGAAGTCATTCATCGGCGAGGCAGTTCACATGCCTTAGCAAATTTTCTCTCTCGCTTAGATTTCGGTGAAGCTCCGGTAGGTATAGATGACACAACTCCGGCGATTTATGTCTCTGAACCAACGAATGATGAAATTATAGACCCGCCTATGCCATCTACATGCTATGATCAAATATTGACCTTTCTCACTGATGGATGCCTTCCATCTCAGACTTCTACGGCAATACGCAGGAAAATTGCAGTTTTTAGTCTCCGATTTCGGTTGATTGCTGGAGAATTATACTATGTGGATCATACTGGAATTTTATTTCGATGTATTCCACCACATGAAGTTGACTCAGTCATTAATTTGGCTCACTCAATTCCTTCTGGTGGCCATTTTGCTGCAGACTTAACACACCGGAAAATTCTGCAAAGTGGTCTCTGGTGGCCTACTATGTACAGGGATGTATTGCAGTTTGTAAAAAAATGTGATAATTGTCAGAGGTCTGGACAGCGGTTACCATGTCATTATTTTCCGCTACAACCTATCCTGCCATTAGAACCTTTTCAGAAGTGGGGTCTAGATTTCATTGGACCTATTACACCACCAGCAATCTTCAGTAACAATCGTTATATTTTGACATGTACTGATTATGCTACCAGATGGGCAGAAGCCTGGGCTTTACGATCTGCTACAGCTCTTGCGATAGCAAAGTGTCTGCTAACCGATGTTTTTCCACGTTTTGGTTTACCCTTGGAACTTGTTATAGATCAAGGCACTCATTTTGTCAATAATTTAATGAAAGTACTCACACATTCGTTTCAGGTCACACATAAATTTAGTTCACCATATTACCCTCGTGCAAATGGCCTGGCTGAGAGTACAAACAAATCTTTGTTGAATATGCTCCGAAAACTCATTTTAGAAGCACCGGAAAGATGGGATCAACTGCTACCTGCAGTACTATGGGCATATCGGACTACATACAAGGTAACAACAGGATTAAGCCCGTTCAAACTAGCTTATGGATTAGAAGCAATAGCACCGATGGAGATAGTTATACCAAGCTTACGAGTAGCAATCGCTCAGAAACTACTACCGAAAGACTCACTGTCATTTCGGTTGGATACACTCAGAGAATTAGACGAGCAACGATGGCACAATTTTTGGACTATGCAGGAAGTACAACTAAGACAAGCTCAAACACATGATCGATATCTAAAGACTCCAATTTTTACGGTGGGACAACTTGTACTCTTCTACAATGCAAAGTCGAATCGGTCTGCTGGCAAATTCAAATTATGATGGTTTGGTCCCTACCAGATTTCTGAACAAGTGGGCCCAGCAACTTTTCGGTTGACTACGTTGACCGGAATCCCTCTTCCGAAAGTCATCAATGGTTCGAAGCTACGGCCGTATCAACACACCTCTAACCCACACTGAAACGTTTCACTTACCCGCGTTTTCTTTTAACGTTCTCTTTTCTTTATTTTCTTTTCTTTTTTGGCGTGCTTAATAAAACAAGTCTGTAAATATCTGCGTTTTGATACCTAATTATGTCCACGGCCGCCCTGCCCTTGCCAGCTACTCACGCATGCACACCGAAGTTAAGAATTATCATTTCAATACCGCACGATGATTAATCATCCTTCATTGCTCTCCACTGCAATGCATCTACTTAACCTTTTCTGTTTCGTCGAAAGACTCTATTGTGTTTGGGTGATTTGTGCTCTGTGTGCTTGTGCTTACTGTCCTTGTGCGCGCCATGGAAGCTTTGGCTAACTACGCCGCCTTCCGTGATGGACTCCGTGCAAACGTAGGAGAGTTCCTGCGCATTCGTGGGCTTTCCAACTTCGCTGAATTGCCTTGACATTCAGTGGAGTCCCACCCATTCTTCGCCCAAATCATCTCTGCCATCACCCACACACCTGCCACCGAGCAGAGTTGGCCGATCACCTCCCTCCCATCCCGTACACTTATCACATTCCAAGCCTTTGCAGAAGCCTTTAGACTCCCTTCGCAAGGTCGGGAAAATGGCCCGAGTCTGCCAATCGCTAGAATGGTAGAGTTATTCCCTAGGTATTCATCCAACGAGTATGCAATTCTCTACTGACCGGAACCAGAAAGATCAGCCCTCCAGTTTTTAGTAGCCATTCTCAACCTACAGAAACGCACATATGGAATATCCCGCCCCTTCTACTCCGCCATAGAATTAGTTGCACAAGAACCAGTAAACTTCGCATCCTTCTTCTTCCACCGCATTCACCGAGAATGCGTGTCCATTATGAAACAGGTAAACAAGGGAGGCATGCCGAGATCCAGACTGCCGCACATCCTTTCATTCCTCTTTCCGGCAATACTCGCAGCACAACCACCACCCAGAGGGCCTGTTCTGCGACATGAAGAATCAGTACAACTGTGGGACGATGAGGAAGAAGATGAAGAAGAGCTAAACCAACTCTTCTGCAGAAAGAGGATCAGAATCAGTTCTTCTGAGAGTGAAGCACAAGAATCTGCCGAAGGAAACAAGGATGACGACAAAGAAGAAGAAAAACAGGACGAGGAAACATTCGACGACACCACAACATCAATGTAGAATGAATCCTCTGCACAATCTTCCCAGGAGCAACAACAGAAAAATCATACTAAAGCTGACACATCCTCTACCGAAGAAGAATCATAGCAACAGTCTGAAGGAGAACAACAAGCAGATGAAGAACAAGTGGCTAAACAAGCACTCGAAAGGTTGCTTAAGGCAGTTGAGTCCACATCCAAAGATACTTCACAACAAAACGTCGATAAGGTAATGCAATCTTAGACTGTCATTCCCACTCCCCCACCGGAACCACCCATCGACCCCATTATCCCCATCCAACCCATTCACCCTGCCGAACCCACTGATTCTTCATCCTCCTCCCTCAACTACTCTCCACCGAACTCCCAACAACTTCTCACCGCCTCCTCATCCCAACCACGACCTCAGCTTCCATTTCCCTCGATTCCCGTAATTTCTGAATTGGCCAACATGGGTCAATTACTCATTAACCTATCACAACAACTGCCAATCCAAATGAAAGAAGCCACAGACAACATCCGCAATGAGCTACAACACAAAGTGGACATTCTCGAAGCAGACATCACGCCAATGCAAGAAGAGATAGATGCAGTTAAAGCCGAAAATCATCAGCTCAACACACAGATTGCCCAGCTCCAAGCTCAAATTGCCGATCAACAGAAAATTACAGAACAAAGAGATGCAGCCGTGGCGGAGCTCTCAAAGAAAGAAGAGTTATTACAGACTGCGAATGAGGAAATCAGTAAAATGAAACAAGATATCTAGGACAAGGAAGATGCAAGGATCGCATTGGGTAATCTACTGGAAGAAACCAGAAATCAGCTACACGAATTAGTGCAGCAGAGTCAAGAACAGCAGAGGCAGGTTAAAAGAACAGAAGAAGAGCTTCAGAGGACCAATGAAAATTTAGCAGATATCAATAATATGCTCAAACATTACTTAACCAAGGAGAAACAGACACAGAAACTAATTGCAGATCTCAGACACGAAAAAGAGTCATATACAAGAACAGTAAATTTTTAGATTCAGGAAATCGAGAGACGGGAAAATAAAAAATAAAGAATACAGAAGATGGAGCAACAGGTGGCCGAAATGAAGACTTCTAGAGATGCAGCGCTGGCCAACAAGTTTTACTTACAAGAAGCCTTTCTGCAGACCCAAGCAGAAATTTTGCTAAATCAAGCCATAGCTCTAAGCTCTGTACGTATAGATGCGCATTTAATAGAACCAGACACCCTAAAACAGTTATTAGAAACCCTCAAGAAAAAGATCGCCTGTATCTTTAGATTAGCTAGAAATATGTACTTAGAAGGAATCATAGATGAGCAATAGTTTTGTAAAACCTGCGGGTTCGAGTCCACCGGGCGTGCCAGAGTGTTTGTCGGCCGTCGGATTGGGAAGATGTAACCGAATCTTGTTCGCACGAGTGAAAAAAGTAGTTACAAACAATTTGTAAAAAGTTATATAAATTATGAGGACGCACAGAGACGAGAACATGATGGATCACCAGACTGTCTGTCTGAGTGACTGAGCGAATCATACCTGTAGTGTCTGTTTTTGCATAATCTCCAGTGTTCTAAGCTTCTTGTTCGTCTTTGGTTTGTCTGTTGCTCTTGTCTTGTCTTGTCTGCTGTCGATACCTGTTCTGTTGTTAACAAATGAAACGATTCGTGGAATCACCAGACTGTTCGTCTGGGGGATTGCCTGAACACTACAGACCCCTACCACTCCCAAGAACCCACTTAGGTGCTTAAATGCGTTTCTGACAGTTAGTCTCGCGTTTAAGAAGAGTTTAACAGTATGTGTATGTGTATGTGTATGTGTATGTGTATGTGTATGTGTATGTGTATGTGTATGTGTATGTGTATGTGTATGTGTATGTGTATGTGTATGTGTATGTGTATGTGTATGTGTATGTGTATGTGTATGTGTATGTGTATGTGTATGTGTATGTGTATGTGTATGTGTATGTGTATGTGTATGTGTATGTGTATGTGTATGTGTATGTGTATGTGTATGTGTATGTGTATGTGTATGTGTATGTGTATGTGTATGTGTATGTGTATGTGTATGTGTATGTGTATGTGTATGTGTATGTGTATGTGTATGTGTATGTGTATGTGTATGTGTATGTGTATGTGTATTTGTGTGTGTGTGTGTGTGTGTGTGTGTCTATGTGTGTGTTTCTATGTGTGTATGCATGTGTCTATGTGTGTATATATGTGTGTGTATGCATGTGTATGTATGTATGTAAATTAGTGTGTATATGTGTGTGTAAATCTATGTGTATGTGTGTGTATGTGTCTATGTTGTTGGGATAGATGGATGAATACTTCAAGTGATGAGTAGGTACTGCCAAATCCTACTTAGTACCAGCCCTTTATGACTTCAGAGTTCATATGTGGGCCCTCTTAGCTTTCCAATGACACCATACAAGTGCCTATGTACTTTTGAAATGATGTATGAAAAGATTGAATCAAAACAGACTACTTCCAAATAGAAGGATCATTGAAAACCTTTTATTTTTTATCACATACCTTTTGCTTGTAATGCTCAGTGCTACCAGTACAGTAGGAATTGGAAAACTTCCTTTTAGAGGCATCTAAGTAGCTTAGTAAGCTAATGATTCCAAGTGGAATCACTTGAAATGATGCACTATACATAGATCAATCAATTTAACAAATAAATCATTACCCCCGATTTTTTAGGACCTTTGCAAAGTTTGACCAGTGAGTGCTTCGATGTTGTTTTCAAAACATTGGCTGAATGGATTTGGTT
This sequence comes from Ceratopteris richardii, assembly GCA_020310875.1. Classification (NCBI taxonomy): domain Eukaryota; kingdom Viridiplantae; phylum Streptophyta; class Polypodiopsida; order Polypodiales; family Pteridaceae; genus Ceratopteris; species Ceratopteris richardii. Next base: position 132,857,995 of record CM035438.1, read on the forward strand.
CAACATTTGTCAGCATGTAGATAATCTAGAGCTGATTCCAACAAGCTATAGATCATGGAAAATGGTGGAGAATTGAGTGAGATATGAGCAATGCAAGTTGACAGTTGGTAATGACTATAACAGAGAGATCATAGATGAACAATGTAGATGTATTGTATTAATGAACAATGTTGTACAAGATCATAGGCTTGATACTCATAGCCTTATGATGGAGAGTAGTGTAGGCTACAATGTAGGCCTCACAATCTTGCAAAATGACAATGAAGGACTCGGGAATTGGTCTCTCTCTCATGCGACTTTTTCAAGTCCCCTTTTATAAGTCTTGCATTCAAATTTGAATTTGAATTCAACTTTTGGCTCTCTATAAAAGTTATCCTTCAATCTAGGAAATATTCCCTCAATGAAGTAGATGCTTTTCTAACTAACAAGTCCACGAGTTTTTGGTAGGTTATTATAAATTCTCTCAAGTCAAATGAATGACTTTTATAAATGTAAAAGGATAAATTTCTACTAGCAATGGTTTCCATGGAGTTTCATATGTTTGTGAACTTCAAGCGAAATGTGTAGGCTTGGACTTTGCACCAACAGCTCCCCCTCAAGCCAAACATTTTGGCTTGGTCTTCATCTTCAATCTTCATGAATGTCCTGCAATCCAATCATTGATTTAAACCTGCAAAGTTTTGTACCATCTAATGCTTTAGTCAACAAGTCTGCACATTGTATATTAGTTGATACATATGCCAACTGAATATCCTTGCTCAATAGCTTCTCTCTCACATAATGGACCTCTATATGCTTGGTATTACCTGCAAGGTGTAGTGAACTTGTATTATCTCCAAAAATCATTGGAGATGTAGTCTGTAAACCCAATTCTGTATACAACAATCTGATCCATATGGACTTTTGAGTAGCATTGGCCGATCCTCCATACTCTCCCTCTATAGAAGATAAAGAAACAGTAGGTTTCTTCTTTGATGACCATGATATTGGCTTATCACCTGCAAAGGATAAGTATCCTGAGGTACTCCTCCTATCATCTTTGCATCCTGCCTCATCTGCCTCATAGCTAGGAGGTTGAGACATGTACAACTCCTCTGAAATCAAGCCATTTAGAAATGCATTTTTTACATCCAACTGATACATGTTCCAAATTCTTGATGCAGCTACACTTACCAATACCCTGATTGTTGGCATTTTGGCCACAAGTGAGAAGGTTTCTTCATAATCAATTCCTTGGGTTTGTGCAAAACCCTTAGCCACAAGTCTAGCTTTGTACCTACTTATTGATCCATCAAAATTCCTTTTGATCTTATAGATCCATCTAGAACCAATTACGTTCATAGACTCCTTCTTTGGTACTAGTTCCCAAGTATCACTCTCCTTGAGTGCTTCAATTTCCTCATCCATAGCTTCCTTCCATTCTGCTCTGGTCTTTGCCTCCTCATATGATGTTGGTTCTTCAATTAAAAAATCTTCTGCAAGATAAACAGAGTGCTTAGTAACTAGGGAAGTGTCATACCCATATCTAATTGGCTTCTTGCTCTCCCTTTGTGATCTTCTGATTGCTTCGTTAGAAGATTCAGGTATATCCTCCAATTTCTTCATCTTGACTTTGCCTTTGGACTTCCATGCCTTGAACTCTTCAAGGTTGATGATGTCCTCATCATCTGAATTAATGTCTCCATTGAGTAGGCTTCTCCTTAGTGAGGCTCGGAAACTCCTCTTCCAAGTCATAAGGTAGTTTTACTTTCCTGCATTCACAATCAAACCAAGAGTCATTTTCATCAAAGACCATATCTCTACTGACCATGAATCCCTTGTTTGAAAGATTGTAGAACATGTATCCTATTTAGATCATACCCTATGAAGATGCACGTCTTTGCTTTAGGGTCTAGCTTACCTCTTACCTGAGAAGGGATATGCACATATGCTACACATCCAAATATCCTGCAATGATCAAGTGAGGTTCCTATCATGCCATGCTTCATATGGGGTCATCTCATCAAGAGATCTGGATGCCAACCTGTTTTACAAGATAAGTGGCAGTAGATACAATCTCTGCCCATAAGTAGTTAGGTATTTTTTTTTTCATTTAACATTGACCTAGCTGTCTCAACAATTAATCTATTTCTCCTCTCTGCCATCCCATATTGCTCAGGGGTATACATTGTGGTAATTTCTCTCTTGATTCCTTTGTCCTACAAGAATATATCAAACTCGTTTGAGAAGTACTCACCTCCTCCGTCTGACCTTAGCCATTTTAGATTTCTCCCTGTTTGACTCTCAACAAGTGCAAGATACTTGAGGGATCCTTGCTTGGTCCCCATACATCTGTATGAACAAGTTCTAGGTCATCCTCATGCATGTAGCCTTTCCTTGAGAAGGGTAACCTGTGAGACTTTCCAAACTGATAAGCACCACATTTATAAATCATGTGTTGCTTGGATACATTAGGTATCCCAAGCACACATTGATCTCTGCATATTTTTTTCAAGGTTCTTTCACCTATATGTCCTTATCTTTTATGCCAAATTTCAAGCTCTGATAATGTTTGATCTTTATAGCTATAAAGTGCAATGTTCCTTGTATCCTCAAGTTCAAAAGTGAATTGTCTACCTGTCTTTTCTACTTTGGAAATTCTCTTGAACCCATGCTGGGGATCCTCCACAAATGCTCCATATTGGTTAAATCTAACCTGCAAAACTTTTTCCACAATCTGTCCAACACTCATCAAATTCTTGGTAATTGTTGGTACATATAGAACCCTACTCAACAAATTCTTGTTTCCATAAGAGGTCTTAACATTTCCAACTTTAATCACCAAGTGCTTGGTGTCATCACCTATTTGTACTTGATGCTTACCCTTTGGTTCCTCAAGGTCAGAGAGAAAAGCTACATTGCCTGCCACATGGTTTGAGCATCGTGAGTCAATGTAGAAGAGATGGTCATCATTTATACCTGGTTTTGAAGTCATGCTCATAATCAGAAGAGAATCTTCTTGCTCCTCTGTGTAATTGTTGTAATCTTTTTTGGATTTGTATCCTCCTTGATAGTTTCTATTGTAGTTGTTGTTGTAGTTGTTGTTGTATCCTTGGTGGTGATTGAATCTGCTTGTTGATTGTGTATATCCACCTCTTTGATATCCTCTTCCTCTCTAATTCTTGAAGTTCCTGAAACACTCATCTGTAGTATGATTTGATAAACCATAAATATTGCATGGTGAGTTATAAGGTCTCCCCCTACCTTGCTTACCTCCTCTGCCCCTTCCTCTTGACGTTCTACCTCTCCCTGTATAGTTGGCTTGGGAGGTAGTTCCTTCATCTTCAATCTTTTTGTTCTTCCCTTTCTCTTTGGACTTACTCTTATCAGTGTATAGGGCAGAAGAACTATTACCTCAATGAATCTCCATTCTTGTTGAGCTTAGCTTCATGGGTATATAGTTGCCTCATGAGTGTGGTAAGGTCTGGAATCTGCATGTCCATGTACAAGTCCATGGCAGTTGTGAAGCTCTCCCATTTGTCATCAATTTTAATACCATTGATTACTTGCCTTACAATCTGCTCCTCTTCAATTTCTTCTCCTATGCTTGCCAATTGATCTGCTACATCTTTAACTTTGGTCATATACTCTGACATACCTTGCTTAGGTTGCTTTCTTTGAGTGGTGAACTCAATCCACCGTTCCTAGTATGTGGAAGAAGAAAATCAGAGATTGAGTTAAGTAAGTAGGACCTTGCTAATGCATCCTTGGCACACCATGTGTTGAGTCTTTCATGTTCTTCTCTTGTAGATTATTCTTTGCTTCTAAATATGGGCATCTCCTCATCTCCTGAGATGTATCCATAGAGGCTCCTTCCTTGCAAGTATGTCTTCATCCTCAGAGACCATGCCTGATAGTTTTTCCTATCCAATTTATCAATGAAAG
>CM035438.1:132866918-132881918 GCA_020310875.1 Ceratopteris richardii
AAAAGAAGTGCTCAAAAAAAAAAGAGAGGCAATGTGATTTTGGGCCTATTGTCGTGTTATCACCAGACTGTTCGTCTGGTTGTCTGTCTGAGTGTTGATGTAGTGTTTGTTTTTGCATAACCTCTGTGTTCTACGTTCTTATTCGTATCTGGCTTTGTCTATCGTTCTTGTTGTCTGTCGACGATCTTGGTACTGTTGATAAACTTCATAACATTCGGGAGATAACTATACTATCAGTCTGAATGTTACTGTGTAATGATTGGAGTACTCAGAGTATCTTGGCGATCTTCTACGTAGACTAATGGTACTGTGTGTATTTGTATTTGTTACCTAGTGAACTCCGTTGAGATTGCGAGTTCCATTACTGTTGTCTGAGTAAGTTGTTTATGCATCTCTGTTGGATTGTGCTCACGCACTGTGTATTACGACTTCTTGAACATTTTTGGTCAAGAATTGGCGAAATCCGAGCAACTGTGTTAGTGTTCTGATATTCGGATCTACACTGTGTTGTTGTAAATATTGGAATCTGTCTGCCTGCGGCAAAGTTAAGTGCAGTAAGGATCTGCTAAGTTGATTACTGAGTTTCCAGTACTGTGTGTTGGACTCTCAAATTCTCTGCATTACGGTGTTGTTTGATCGTTGAACCCGTTCTGTGAAGTTGATCGAATACTCTTGTTTCTGGTAATTCCAGTAAGTTTATGCGTAGATGCAATATGGCATCTTAGTGCATTTGGTACGTTTGGTTGAGCTAAGACTGTGACGGTAAATTCTCAGTACAGAAATTTGATAGAGTTCTCAGCATTATTACAGTGCTGAGTGTGAACAGTACCTTTGGGAACCAAGTACAGGGCCTCTGTATAACAGACCCCTACCACTCCCAAGAACCCCCCAAGAGTCGGTTAAACGCCCTTCTGATAGTTAGAACGAAGCGTTTAACATTTAACACTTGGTGTCGTCTGTGGGAAGGCGGCATCAAGATTGCCATTTACCTGACGAAAGTGTTATCTGTGGGAAAGTGGCATCAAGATCATCATTCGTCTGTCAGAATTGAACATCAAGATTACCGTTCGTTTGTCGAAAGTAGCAGCAGAACCAGATTGTTGCAAACTTGTTGTGGAAACGTGATTATAAAATTTTAATCGATAGTGATACTACGTGATTAGTACAAAAGATGATACATGCCGGTTACTCGATCCGGTGAAACGTATCCCAAGAACCGTCAATCTGGAGTACTTAATTTACTAAATACAACTCCAGGAGGTAGAAGTACAACTAGGGCTGACCCAGTTGTCAAGAAAGTCAAGAACGTTAGAAGTGATTCCGGTCATATTCCGGTGGAACGTGATATGCCTCTGGTGAATTCGGGTACTATTTCGGCATAGTCTGTCGAAGATATAGTAACTCCATAATCTACCACGACGCAGTCTGAAGTTAGTTTAACAATCTTGCATAAAGATTCAAAGTTGTTTACGACTAGAAACACTTTACCCAAAGAATTTTGCGAAGGCAAAAAAACACCATATTCTGGCGAAAATTCGGCATATTTCGGTGATATTTCGGTAACAAAATCACAGTTTTTTGGCGACAGTTTATCCTTTTTTGGTGAATCTTCAGCCCAGCCACCGCTTTTTGGAGTAAGTTCCCCTACACTCGACATCAGGAAGGAAGGAAATTTGTTCGAAACCGAGATTCGAAGCATACTGAACAAGATTATCGAATCGGAAGGTGCATCGTCCAAAGATACAGATTCCGATAGTTCAGATATTCAACCCCGAGATACAGAAGTTAGTCGCAATACACTCGCCATGAACGGGCAACAACAACAACAGCAGCAGCAACAAGTATGCCCACCAAGGCCACCTCCAACAGGAGTGATGTACACTAAATTTGGTGGATTCCCAGGAGATGACCCGGACGCTCATGTACGCACATTCGAGATAAGCTACGCAGTTCTCAACCATCCACCGGATCCGGCATATAAGGCTATTGTTTTTCAATCGACATTGGTCAATGAAGCAGCTAGATGGCTTACAAAATATGATATTAATCACTTCGGCACCTATGAAGCAGTACGAGATGCCTTTTTGCAAAGATTCAGACTAAAGAAGAATCCAGCCGAAATTTTTGATTACCTGCAAAACAATAGACAGAAGATAAATCAAACTGTACAGGAATACACTACTCTATTCAGGACGCATCTAAGGCAGTTACCACTAGCACATGCCAACCTACCAGAGGACGTTATTACTCAGTGGTTTATCAATGGCTTGACTCCACAACTTAAACAGATTATGATCATACGCTGTGTAGGAGCAATGACACTAGATGCAGTGATTGCAATGGCTCTGCAGCTGGAAAACAAGGTTGGAGGATTTACAGAGGATCTGGAGTGGTTAAAAACAAACAAAAATATCACCGAAGATATGACCAGACAAGTATACTGCATCACATGCAAGAATTCAGGCCATACTAGTGCCACTTGTGCACTTAATCAGTTATTCTGTGCTATCTGCAACACTGCCGAACACACCACCGAAAACTGCACATACAACGCCAAAGTGCAGGGAACTGCAACTGTCAATGCTATTATACAGAAACCAGGACAACCAGCCAATCATTATGTACCTCCGCAAATGAGGAACAATTAGCAACAAGGATATCGAAATTACAGAGGACAGAGAAATAACTACAACGCAAACCGCTGGCCGGCCGGACCAGTACCGGAAAATCCCAATTTGCCACCACCGCGCTGTCATTTCTGTGGTGAATTCGGTCACATTAGAAGATTCTGTAAGGATGCAGCTGAGTATGATCAGAGGAAGAAGGAACGACAAAATCCGATGGCTAATATGGTACAAATCACACCAGTAGAAACGCAAGCTGCAGTAATTCAGACCCGCTCCGATAAACAACTGAAGCATGTAGCAGAATTATTTGAACCAGGTATACGCGAACAACAAAGGATGTACAACAAGGCTATTCAATGGACCACCGCAGAACCTCCAGTCTTCTCAGATCCTATTCCGGTAACCCAGACTCCGTTAACCGAAGAAGGAACACAACAACAGGATTCCAATTCAGCAGCAGGCACATCATCAGCAACAGGTACATCATCAGTAGCAGGCACATCATCAGCAGCAGACACATCATCTTCAGCAGGCGCATCATCTTCAGAATCTGGGGAAACAATCCAATCACAAAAGGCCTGGGAAATTTTAGCTAAAGCATCCATCACTCTTCCTTTGGGCCAATTACTTACACTAGTACCGAGAGTTCGACAGCAATTTCAACAACAGTTCAGTCCTGTGCCTTCCTGCATTCCGGCCACAGCAACCGTGCAACCAGAACCTGATTCTACGGTCGATCATTCAGTTCCTTTGATTACGGTATGGTATAAGAATCATAAAATCACACAGGTACTAATTGATGGAGGATCTGGAGTCAACATTCCTACTGCTGCACTATGTAAAAAGTTAGGGTGGACCGAAATCGAACCAGTTCAATTTTTTGTCAGAATGGCCGACCAATCAAGAGTCCATCCCATTGGACTTGTACGAAATGTACCAATCACTTTACAAGGTACAACATTCAAAATAACCTTTGTCATACTGGATTTACCGGAATCCACTCTTGATTAGATGCTATACAACCTTGCGAGTTGCATGCTATACCGTATTTGGTAGAACCAGTCCATATGCTAGATGGATTGTCAGATGATGAAGAAGAAGAGTTTCTGAAAAAAAATATTGACTTGATTTCCCTAGGAACTGTTGATCTAAAATCTGTTGTAGATAAGTGGAACCCTGCAGTTTGTACGGTAATGACTGTAACAGAAGAAGATAAAAAGGAGGATACTGCTGCTATAGATGACGCTCAACTGCAACAACTTTTTAAGCCAGCTGACGATACAGAGAAGCCTCGACAATTTTATGTCCCAGAAGATCAGTTGATCACTTATAATTTAAGCGATGAAGATCATCCGCGTCCTGTGAAGATAAAGCAAAACTTACCGGAAACATTTCAAGAAGGCTTAATCCTGCTACTCCGAGAATTCTCCGACATCTTTGCATGGGATTACAAAGATATGAAAGGATTGGACCCGCGCATCTATAAGCACAGAGTCATGCTGAAGCCAGAAGCCAAACCGAACAAACAACCCAGCTACCGGATGAATCCAAACTATGCATCACAGGTAAAGGTAGAACTTGATAGGCTACTTAAAGTCGGATTTATTGTATCAATAGAACATGCTGAATGGATCTCACCAATTGTTATCATCCCGAAAAAGAATAAGCAGTTGCGAATATGTGTAGATTACCGGAAACTAAACGCAGCTACAGTGCCTGATCCTTTTCCGATCCCTTTTCTTTACACAATGCTTGATAGAGTAGCAGGACATGAAATGTATTCATTTTTAGATGGGTACAGTGGATATAATCAAGTTAGAATGGCTGAACAGGATATACCGAAAACTGCATTCATTACCAACTGGGGTGTATTTGCTTGTACTGTTATGTGGTTTGGATTAAGAAATGCCCCAAGTACATTTCAAAGGTGTATGCAGGAAATATTTTCTCCTTATCTTACTTCGTTTATGCAAGTGTATCTCGACGATTTTTCAATTTTCGGTAAGATGATAGCACACCTGTTCCATTTACGGTGCTGCTTTGAAAAATGCAGAGAATACAGACTCTGTTTGAACCCAAACAAATCCATGTTTGCAGTTTCATGTGGCAAGCTACTTGGTCACATTATATCTGCACAAGGCATACAGGTGGATCCAGATAAAATTTCAGCTATGTTAGAAGCTCCGGTGCCCACTACACCGAAGGAAGTAATGCGCTTCATGGGCCACGTAAGATGGCATGGACGACACCTACGATGGCTTGCTCACTTGGCAATACCTCTGAACAGATTAATCACCAAGACTCCTCGACAATTTCATTGGACTCAGGAATGTTAGATAGCATTTGATTGTTTAAAGAGTTTATTAACACAAGTTCCCATCTTACAGCCTCCGGACTGGGATCGCCCATTTCATGTATTTTTTGATGCTTTAGATATAGCAATAGGAAGCGTTTTGATGCAACATATTGATAAGTGGTTCAGACCAGCGTACTATGCAAGTCGCAGATTAGTCCCTGTTGAAAAGAATTACTCTGTAACAGAAAGAGAATGTCTAGGGCTAGTATATTCTGTCAAGAAATTCAGACATTATTTGCTGGGCCATAAATTTACTTTTCATGTAGATCATGCTGCACTTGTTTATCTAGTTTGGCAACAGCATCTAGGTGGTCGATTAGCACGATGGGTTCTGCTTCTACAGGAGTTTGACTATGAAGTCCTTCATCGGCCAGGCAATTCACATGCCTTAGCAGATTTTCTTTCTCGCTTAGATTCCGGTGAAGCTCCGGTAGATATAGATGACACGACTCCAGCGATTTATGTCTCTGAACCAACGAATGATGAAATTACAGACCCACCTATACCATCTACATATTATGATCAGATTCTGACCTTTCTCACTGATGGATGCCTTCCATCTCAGACTTCTACGGCAGTACGCAAGAAAATTGCAGTCTTTAGTCGCCGATTTCGGTTGATTGCTGGAGAATTATACTATGTGCATCATACCGGAATTTTACTTCGATGTATTCCACCACATGAAGTTAACTCAGTTATTACTTTGGCTCACTCAATTCCTTCTGATGGCCATTTTGCTGCAGACTTAACACACCGGAAAATTCTGCAAAGTGGTCTCTGGTGGCCAACTATGTACCGAGATGTATCACAGTTTGTCAAACTATGTGATACTTGTCAAAGATCTGGACAGCCCCTGCAATGTCATCTTTTCCCGCTGCAACCCATCTTACCATTGGAACCTTTCCAGAAGTGGGGTCTAGATTTTATTGGTCCGATTACACCTCCAACAGTCCTCAGTAACAATCGTTATATACTGACGTGTACAGACTATGCAACCAGATGGGCAGAAGCCTGGGCTTTACGGTCTGCTACAGCTGTTGCAGTAGCAAAGTGTCTGCTAACCGATGTCTTTCCACGTTTTGGTTTACCACTGGAACTTGTTTCAGATCAAGGCACACATTTTGTAAACAATTTAATGAAGGCACTTACACAGTCATTCCAGGTCACGCATAAGTTTAGTTCTCCTTATTATCCTCGTACTAATGGTTTGGCCGAAAGTACAAACAAATCCTTGCTGAATATGCTTCAGAAATTGATTATGGAAGCACCGAAAAGATGGGATCAACTGCTACCTGCAGTATTATGGGCATACCGGACTACATACAAGGTAACAACAGGATTAACACCTTTCAAACTAGCTTATGGATTAGAAGCAATAGCACCAATGGAGATAGTTATACCAAGTTTACGAGTAGCAATCGCTCAAAAACTGCTACCGGAAGACTCACTGTCATTTCGGTTGGATACACTCAAAGAGTTAGACGAGCAACGATGGCACAACTTTTTAACTATGCAGGAAGTACAACTAAGAAAGGCTCGGACGCATGATCAACACTTAAAAACTCCAGTTTTTATGGTGGGACAACTTGTCCTTTTTTATAATGCAAAGTCGAATCGGTTTGCTGGTAAATTCAAATTACGATGGTATGGCCCTTACCGGATTTCAGAACAAGTGGACCAAGCAACTTTTCGGTTGACTACGTTGACCGGAAACCCTCTTCCGAAAGTAATGAACGATTTGAAGCTTCGGCCATACCAACACGCATCTAACCCGCACTGAAACATTTTTTGGTGGGCCGTATCGTTTGGCGCTCGCTTTTTCTTTCCTTTTCTTTTCCTTTCTTTATTTTTGCATGCTTAATAATTTAAGTCTGTAAATATCTACGTCTTGATTAATAATTATATCATAAGCTACCCTGCTCTTGCCAGCTACTCACGCATGCACACCGAAGTTAAAGATTTATCATTTCAATACCGCACGATGATTAATCATCCCTCATTACCCTCCACCACGATGCATCTATTTAAACTTTTCTGTTTCGTCGAAAAAACGCTATTGTTTGTGTGATTGTGCTCTTTGTTTACCCTGTGCTCTGTGTACCTGTGTTCTGTGTCTTCGTGTGCGCCATGGAAGCCTTGGCTAATTACGCCGCTTTCCGTGACGGGCTCCCTGCCGACGTAGGGGAGTACCTACGCATACGTGGGTTGGCAAACTTCGCTGAACTGCCTTGGCATTCAGTGGAGTCCCACCCATTCTTCGCCCAAATCATCTCCGCCATCGCCAACACTTCTGCCACCGATCAAAGATGGCCGATCACCTCTCTTCCATCCCGAACCATAATAACCTTCCAAACTTTCGCTGAGTCGTATCGACTCCCTTCGCAAGGCCGAGAGAATGGCTCGAATTTGCCATTAGCCACCATGAACCAGTTATTCCCTAGATACTCATCCAACGAATACGCAATCCTATGTCGACCAAAACCAGAAAGATCTGCCCTTCAATTCCTAGTAGCCATCCTCAACCTCCAAAAGCGTACTTACGGCATTTCCCGTCCATTCTACTCAACCATAGATGTAGCAACCCAAGAACCAGTAAACTTCGCGTCTTACTTCTTCCACAGAATCCACAAAGAATGCGTCGTCATCATGAAACAGGTAAACAAAGGAGGTACGCCGAGATCCAGACTACCACATATCATCTCATTCCTCTTTCTGGCCATACTCGCAGCGTAACCACCACCGCAAGGACCAATTCTGCGACACGAAGAATCAGTACAGTTTTGGGACGACGAAGAAGAAGATGAAGAGGAACTCAACCAGCTTTTCCGCAGAAAAAGGATCAGAATTAGCTCTTCTGAGAGTGAAGCACAAGGCTCTGCTGAAGGAAACAAGGACGACAACAAAGAAGATGATAAACAAGATGAAGAAACATTCCACGACACAACCTCCATGCAGAATGAATCCTCTGCGCAATCTTCCCAGGAGCAACAACAAGAAACTCGTACTGAAGTTCAAACAACATCGACCGAAGAAACATCAAAGCAGCAGTCTGAAGAAGAACAACAAACAGAGGAAGAACAAGCTGCTAAAGACGCATTGGACAGACTACTTAAGGCACTGGAATCCACATTTGCGGAGCAGGAACAACAAAACATAAATCAGGTAACAACTCAAACCGTAACTCCCACTCCCCCACCGAAACCACCCATCATCCCCATCCAGCCCATTCACCCTGCCGAAACCGCCGAATCCTCATCCTCCTCCCTCAACTACTCTCCACCAAACTCCCAACAGCTCCTCAACGCATCCACTTCCCAACCACAACCCCAGCTACCCCTTCCTTCCATTCCAATACTGTCCGAACTGGCAAATATGGGCCAAGTTCTTATCAATTTATCTCAGCAACTGCCCATCCACATGAAAGCTGCCACAGACAGTATCCGCAACGAGCTACAACATAAAGTTGACATGCTAGAAGCTGACATCAGCCCCCTACAAGAAGAAGTAATAATTGCCAAAGCCAAAAACCAATCCTTGCAAGATCAATTGAAGGAACTACAGGCAAAACTCACCGAACAGGAAATGCTGATCAATCAGAGAGATATAGCACTGGCAGAGCTCACCGAAAAAAAACAATTTATTAACCGAAACACAGGCAGAAGTCATTCAATTAAAGCTAGACCTGCAGGATAAGGAGGATGCCAGAGTTGCATTAGGAAATTTGCTAGAAGAAACAAGACAAACATTGGACGAAGTGGTACAAAAAGGACAAGAGCAGCACGAGCTGGCGATGAGAACCACTGAGGAACTCCAAAGATTTAAGTTAGATTTCGATCAGGTAAACAATATTTTATGGCGAAAGCTAACACAAGAAGCTCAGACACAGAAGCTCATAACGGATTTAAAAAGAGAACGCGACGCATACTCCAGAACTATACAATACCAAAACCAAGAGATTTGAACGAAAAGAAAATCAGCTTGAAAATCAAAAGGACAGAGTAATCAATATGCAGAAGCAACTGGAAGAAATGAAGGTCTCAAGAGATGCAGCCCTATCCAACGAGTTCTACCTACAGGAGGCCTTTTTGCAAACACAGGCCGAGATTTTGCTCACCGAAGCTATAGCTCTAAGCTCTGTTAGAATAGATGCACAGCTAGTAGAGTCGGAAACCCTAAAACAGATAGTAGAAACTCTCAAGAAAAAATAGCCCGTACTTTTCGATTAGCTAGGAATATGTATTTAGAAGGAATAATAGACGAACAATAATTTTGTACAACTTGCGGGTTCGAGTCCACTCGGCGTGCCAGTGTTAGTCGGCCGTCAGATTGGGACAGATGTAACGGAAATCTTGGCAGAACACGCGCGGAAGGTGGTTACGCACCTATTTGTACTTTCTATATAAAGCAATGAAAAGAAGTGCTAAAAAAAAAAGAGAGGCGATGTGATTTTGGGCCTATTGTCGTATTATCACCAGACTGTTCATTTGGTTGTCTGTCTAAGTGTTGATGTAGTGTTTGTTTTTGCATAACCTCTGTGTTCTACGTTCTTATTCGTATCTGGCTTTGTCTATCGTTCTTGTTGTCTGCCGACGATCTTGGTACTGTTGATAAACTTCATAACGTTCGGGAGATAACTATACTATCAATCTGAATGTTACTGTGTAACGATTGGAGTACTCAGAGTATCTTGGCGATCTTCTACGTAGACTAATGGTACTATGTGTATCTGTATTTGTTACCTATTGAACTCCGTTGAGATTGCAAGTTCCATTACTGTTGTCTGAGTAAGTTGTTTATGCATCTCTGTTGGATTGTGCTCATGCACTATGTATTACGACTTCTTGAACATTTTTGGTCAAGAATTGGCGAACTCCGAGCAACTCTGTTAGTGTTCCGATATTCGGATCTACACTGTGTTGTTGTAAATATTGGAATCTGTCTGCCTGCGGCAAAGTTAAGTGCAGTAAGGATCTGCTAAGTTGATTACTAAGTTTCCAGTGTTGTGTGTTGGACTCTCAAATTCTCTGCGTTACGGTGTTGTTTGATCGTTGAACCCATTCTGTGAAGTTGATCGAATACTCTTGTTTCTGGTAATTCTAGTAAGTTTATGCATAGATGCAATATGGCATCTTAGTGCATTTGGTACGTTTGGTTGAGCTAAGACTATGACGGTAAATTCTCAGTACGGCAATTCGATAGAGTTCTCAGCATTATTATAGTGCTGAGTGTGAACAGTACCTTTGGGAACCAAGTACAAGGCCTCTGTATAACAAACCCCTACCACTCCCAAGAACCCCCCAAGAGTCAGTTAAACGCCCTTCTGATAGTTAGAACGAAGCGTTTAACATTTAACAGTATGTATGTATGTATGTATGTATGTATGTATGTATGTATGTATGTATGTATGTATGCATGTATGTATGTATATATGTATGTATGTATGTATGTATCTATGTATGTATGTATGTATGTATGTATGTATGTATGTATGTATCTATGTATGTATCTATGTATGTATGTGTGTGTGTGTATGTATGTATGTATGTATGTATGTATGTATGTATGTATGTATGTATGTGTGTGTGTATGTGTGTATGTATGTATGTATGTATGTATGTATGTATGTATGTATGTATGTATGTTAGACTCAAGAAATGACAGACAAAAGATGGTTGAACTACTCCCTAAGAGGCAGGATTAGGAAGTAATTCTTAACCATGGATTTTGAGGCAAGTGGTTAGCCCATCATACTCCTAACCAATAGATCATGAGTTCAATTCCCATAGTTGATATCAAAGCCTAGGAAGTACGCTTGGGCAAGGTGGATGGAAGGTGCACACGTGGCTTTCATAGATTATCCCAACAAATATTAGAGTGTATCTCCCAATCTGTAAGTCAGATTTAGAGTTATAAGGTACCCTTGGAAAGCTCTTGGAATGAATTTTCCAAAGGAAGAACTAGATGGATGATCCAAGATACCTAGCATGGGTGAGCAAATTCAAGATACTGAGGTTGAGAGCAAGGGCTCAAGAAACCAAGGTTGCGAACAAGGCAAGTTTGTAGGAAAGTAGCCAAGAAAAGGAGCATTAGTTAAGCCAAACAATAAGGTTCAAGACACCAAGGTTGAGATCAAACGTTCGAGAGACCAAGGTTGAGAACAAGAAGGTTCAAGAGACTATGTAAGGGTTAGGACATCAATTCAAGGGGAGATCAAGGATCGATCATTGAGGACAATGATCTCTAGAAGGGGAAGAGAGTGTTAGACTCCAGAAATGACAAGCAAGAGATGAATAAACCACACCCTAAGAGGGAGGATTACTTACTAATCCTCAACCATGGCTTTTGGAGCAAGTGCTTAGCCCATCATACTCATAGCCTATAGTTCATGAGTTTAATTCTCACAATGTATGTATGTATGTATGTATGTATGTATGTATGTATGTATGTATGAACTATCCAAGAGGTTCGTTGATCAAATCCCTAGACCAAGCAAGGTGAGGTTCATTGTCTTGAGATACCTGCCAACCAGCCCAATCAAAAAGTTAAAGAGAACTAAAATAATGAGGAGTGAACAAGTACGTCGTCAATGCATGGTTGTCACCCATTCACACCCTTCTTAACCTCAAGAAAACAATCAACAAAATATATCAATGATCGAAGTCCTTTCAAACCTTTTATTACTTAAATAATCCATTGTGCAGTATGAGCTTGGTCCATATGATACAAAGTAAAATTTTTAAGAGATGCTCATTATCATCATTTGAGGAGATCAAAAGCTTATTAAAGCAAATCTTCGCAGCTTTATTTGAATAAAAGGAACGTTCATGCTAGCCTCATAATGAGATATCAATGTTAAAAGAAGTTCGGTAAAACGGTGCACAGCATTATGCAATATCCTTTTTTAATGAAAATACTATCATCTTCCCTTACTTATATAGTGCAAAAAAATCATAATAACTACCAAAGAGAGATCATTTATCCTATCAACATACAATCTATTTCCTTCAACTTCACTCGGAGCTTCAAAAATGAAGAAGAGAGTATAATTACTCAACTTACAACAGCCAAATGAACGTATTAGACTAAAACGAGCTATGGCTCACAATATATTAACTTTGTATCCATCATGGATCCACATCCTCCTAGATCGCAACTGTTTCAGAAGCGCACAAAAAAAAAAGAACATTCAAATGTATAATTTCCCATTCTAAAAAATTCAATTAACTTCTTTTGATTTAAGCGCCTCCTTAATTATCCTTTGAATCAACAAATAGAAGGGACAAAACTAGTTATGCATTTATAAATATATGTGTGTATATGTGTATATATATATATATATATATATATATATATATATATATATATATATATATATATATATATATATATATATATATATATATATATATATATATATATATATATATATGTGTGTGTGTGTGTGTGTGTGTGTGCGCGCGCATGTATATATGTATGTATGTGTTAGTGTGCATATATATATATATATATATATATATATATATATATATATATATATATATATATATATATATATATATATATATATATATATATATATATATATATATACACACATATACACACGTGTCTGTTTATGTGTGTTATGTTGTTGTTATGTTATGTATGTATGCATGTAGGTATGTATGAATGTATGTGTGTGTGTATGTGTGTGTGTGTGTGTATATATATATATATAATATGCTCCGACCCTGATTTCTTGCTAAATGTAAAAATATTTTAAATCGTACAGCGATGTAAATCATCACCCACGATTTTTATCCATTGCCGAGCGATTTATTTTTAATGAACACATTAATAGTCTATAAACCGTTGAGCATGGATTTTTTGAACTTTGTGCAGTTCGATTGACGGGAATACGAATTTTTATTTTTGACACAGTCTTAGCCGTGAGAGAGAGAGACAGAGGAAGAATTTCAGCCTTAACCTTCCCACTAGATGCTGGGGAATCAAAGTTTTGCCATGTCACTTGATCTCTCAAGTTTCTAATGGGGATCAAAGTTCTGCCATGTCACTTGATCTCTCAAGTTTCTAAATATCACTTAGCTTTATCCTTGTCACTTGAGCTTTCCAGATCTATCTTTTCATCACTAGTGTTTAGATAATAGACACTATGGGTCATACTCTTACGGATATCCGATCCCATATCAAGGTCACTAGACCTAATACATGGGAATGCAAGTATTGCAAGGATCTATACATCGGTAGTGCATCTTGGATCAAGGCACATCTTCTTGGTTTGCAAGGTGGTGGTACTGGAAAATGTTACTGTGTGCCTCAACAAATCATCAAGGGCATGACTGCGAAGTTGCAATGTCTCAAGGTCTTGGAAATATCCAAGTGATTGAAGACCCTCTTCAGACTCCTGAGATGCATCACAATATTGGAGTCTTCTATGGGACCTTCTAAGAAGGCTCACATTGATACTGCTAGCTCTATTGGTGCATCCCCAGATGCTAGTGCTAGTCTGGTTCCATGAGTATGGGCACTCTCTCATAATGGTCCCATACGTAGGAACCTACCTGAAATTAATGTCTTTGTGAAGGGAAGCATGAGAGCATCTATGCAAAAACAAGCAATAGAGCAAACCAAGACAAAGATCACCATATAGTTCATTTTATGTGGCATTCCCTTCACTGTAGCCAATACCGTTGCATGGAAGAGAGCAATGAGAGCTCTTAGCCGCATAGGTGCTCCTTGGGAAGGGCCATCTGGGAAAGTCCTATGCACTACTGAGCTTACCAAACAAAATCTTCCAGTAGAAACTGAGATGTTATCATTATGTAGTACATGGGAGAAATACGGGTATTCCATTCTATGTGATGGATTGTTAGATATGCGCAAGAGGAAGGTGTATAACACCATGGTTTCCTCTTACAAGGGAACTATGTTTTTACGTGATATTCAAGCATATGCACCTCGAACTATTATCACAGGTGGATTCATATTCTCTCATGTAAGAAACGCCATTGAGGATGTAGGATCACATAATTCCATTCAAGTGGTTACAAACAATGGATCCAATTGTATGGCAATGGTTCGTATGCTAAAAGAAGTATTTCCTAGAATCATGTAGACCCCTTGTGTGAGTCATAGCTTAGAACTCTTGATAAAAGATGTAGGAAGCTTGCTATGGATTGAAACTATTCCTACCAAAGCAAAATTCCTAGTGAAGGTTGTGACCAGTAGGCCCAAATTCTAAAACATATTTTGTTCACATACTGACTTGGAGATTCAAAAGCCATCCATTACACGATTTTGTTACATATTCATTGTGTTGGATAGAGTATTGAGAGTGAGCAAAGGTCTTCTTCACACAGTTGTAGTAAAGGAGCGATACCAGATACCAGAAGCTAGAGATGGAGATCCTTTTTTTCTATGCTTTTCATCACTTGTAATGGGAGATAATGCATTTTGGTTGAAGGCAGAGGTTCTTATTGCTTCCCTTCAGTCAATATATTATGTGCTTCATATCATAGATATGGGAGGAAGTACGCTTGGGCTTGTATACAAGTATATTAGCTATATATAAGGTTGCATTGCAGATATATCCGGCCTTTTAGATATAGAGTAACTCATTATAATTTTGTATATTACTCAAAAATATTTTTTATATTATATGTATTTATTATTTAAACTCAAAATCATATCTTAAATTGAATTTTTCATGCATCATGATTTGTGTGAAGTAGTGTATAACAGATGGGATTGGCTTCACAAATCAATCCACATAATTGCTCACATAATCCATCCTTTTTGGAGATCAGAGACTTAGGATACAGACATGGCTTTAGAGGGCATCTCGATAGAGTATGTGGGATGATTGAACGGAGGAGATGTAACATTATATACACAGTTGTAGAAAGAGCGTTTGCAATTTCGATCCATGGAGAGGTATTTTGAACAGTCAGCTACGAGATTGAGGGAACCAACTTTCCCCCGACAATTGGTAGAAAATATATGGTATTGGTACTCCTC
>CM035438.1:132884418-132891918 GCA_020310875.1 Ceratopteris richardii
GACGTGCATGCATGCCGTGTGTCCTCCAGGCCCGACAGGATGGACATCATGCCCTATACAGAGACGGTTCTGTCATCATCGATGGATGATCCATTGACTAGGGATTCGCGGCCTATGAGATAGCACAGCAGGAGGTGCGCATTGCAGTCTTGAACTGCAATGGATCTTTGTGGACACATCCAAGGCACCTCGTGGAGGTGATGGAGGGTAGAGACATGATCTTCTTGACAGAGACACACGAGAGCCCAGGGAGGAGCCTACCGAGGATTGAGGGCTATATGTGGGAGTCAGCTCATCGCTGAGATATGCGACACCACACCACATGAGGATCAGGAGGAGTAGCCATGCTCTATAGACAGTGGCTATAGCACAGGATACAGGTCGTAGCCATAGACCGAGAGGCACGTTTCATGTGGATACGCCTCCAGCTATCAGAGGATCAAACACCACATCGCCATATGACTACCTCAGTGACACCAATATGGAGTATACTGGGATGGGAGAAGTCTTCCTTGTAGGAGACTTCAATGCCCGCACTTAGACCCACCAGTGTGATATCTACAACTTTGACGACACTTAGATGCTTCGCACCATAGAGGACATGTCTACACTTAGAGCCTTAGCTGACACCGCCACACCCACCTCATACGGTCGACACCTACTCCAGATGGGAGCAGCACACTGTCTCATTATACATAATGGGATGGTGACCTGGCCCACCTCAGGTGGTCTCACCTGCATCCCACCCACGACACCGCATGGAGGCAGCGTAGTAGACTATGTTATCGGACCCTCGGAGGCGACACATCTCATCACCTCATTCACCATCCCACCCATACTGATTGGAGTTGATCACGCATATCTCACCCTATCTACACGGCTCACCATGTGTATCCTACCCCACCACCATACAACCACATGCCCATACCACCATTCACTTTAGACATGAGGTAGCACATATCTATAGCTCCCATGTTCGAGAGTGCATCTACTCCCTTGATCCCTCCACCCCATTCGACACCCTCACCGCCCATGTCTCCTCGATCCTCCACACATCTGCTACTCTCAGCTTTCCATACACCGCCCACAGCACCACACATTCGACACGGTTGGGGCATACACCTCAGAATAGATGGTACGATGAGGAGTGTAGATGACTATACCGACATCTCAGAGCATAGAGGATCTTAGGATCCATCACAAAGAGGGAGGCATGACGAAAGACGCAAGCCCTCACATGCCGGAAGCGGAGAGCTTTCGAGGAGCGGTAGGAGGCAGACTTGTTTGACCTTCTCATGAGTACAAATTGCACCACCGCGTGGAGGACCCTATGTGAGCCATGCCCACCTACACCCATAGCAGATCCTCAGACTTGGCACACCTATACCCAGAGGTTATATGACGTCCCATGACAGCCACCATTGCCAATCCCTCCCACACCGTGTCCTGTGATATCCACCCTATTCACAACAGGCATGGTATGACAGGCCATCCATAGGCTGCACCATGGCCGTTTGGTAGAACACACGGGACTACAAGGTGAGCACTTTATATATGCGGTAGATGTAGTCTCCCCCCCTGATCGCCCATCTCTTCAACAGTGCTTTGGTTGAGGGATTACCTGACTCGTGGACCATGCATACCATTGCACCTATCCATAAGTCCGGTGATATGATGGACCGAGGGAACCACAAGACTATTATGATAGGTCACATCCTTGCCAACATCTATGGGGCACTACTAGAGGCAGAGCTTAGTACACACGCTGAAACAGCTGGGATCAGAGCACCCGGCCAGGCAAGCTTCCGCCGCACTTTCTCCACCATCAACCACATCTTCATACTTCGTTGCTTGATTGAGAGCGCGAAGGCGAGGAAGCGGAGACTATACTGTTGCTTTGTGGATTTCGTAAAAGTCTTCCACATGGTCCCTCGAGAGAGACTACTACGCAGGCTCCAGGAGTTGTAGCTACCATTGGACATCCTATGGGCCATCCATGCTTTGCCTCCTTGGTTTTCTATCCAGCCCCCCTTGGTGCTTGGGTGGTTTGCCGTGCTCCACCTAATTGTGTGTAACTATAACGGGAGTGGTAACTGTGCATGCCTCTGGACGGCGGACTGGCTAGGAATGCCCCTAACGTCGGGGCTAAGATGCACCATGGGCGTGCGTGCTAAGCCTTCCCTTCCTCACCTTTCTTTGGGACGTCGGTTGCCCCTTGGAATGTGGGTAGATACCCGATAACGGGAATGCCCCCATCCATCCTTGACGGGGCTCGCACATAAACGGTCAAGACGGTCGGCACCGGTAGTCCATCCCTCATCTTGCCCGCTCCTTCGAAGGGGCAATGTATGTGGCAAAGGAGAGCCACTATGCCTCTTGGCAATCGGCACCTTGAACTTGACGGCTTCGCACCGCCAGGCCAACCTGCCTTTGGCGGCCATCCCTCACATCTCCGGGGTAAGTCCCGTCTTCCACTTCAACCGGCCTCCAGGCCATCGCACCTCATGTCCTGCTTTCGGCTTCCGAGGGATTGCCCCTTAACTCATGGCCGTCCTTCTCCTTATGGGGACAAGCTAAAACCCCTCCTTAGACTTGGACCGTCACAATTGGTATCAGAGCTTTGGATCTCAGTCAGTAAATGAATATGCCGTCGACGGTATCAGTCGTTGATCCGTCGGCAAAAAGGCAAAACAAATTTTTACATGGATACATTTGTTGTTGGTCCGTGCTTGGACCTTCACTCGTTTTGGCATAAATTTTTTCTTGTATGTCACCGTCAGCCTCCGCATCAGCCGTCGGCAAACGATAGCAGATCTGTGCTTCAGGCTCGAGTGGCAATGAGTCTCGGGGTCGGTGTGGCAGACCACCCCAATCTTTTATGATGCTTTGGATAGGCACGATGAGTCACCCGTCAATGTGTTTATGGGTTCCACCTGGCACAAGCGAGGAACCCTCCATATGCCAGCAAGGCCGCCTTGTTCTCCAAGCTGGGGTAGTGCCATAAGTCACATCCATGCTGACGTAAGTTGCATCCCTTTTGTGGGGGGGGGGGGGGGGAGGGCTGTCCGTGAGACTCAAAATCGGGGAGCAACACAGGGAAGGCCCGTCATGCTCCACCACGGGTGGGCCATCCGGGTAGAGTGCTACGTCAATCGGTGAAGCTATCAGTGCCGAAACAAAAATGTGCTTAACCCACTTGATGACCTTAAGACCATGTCCCTTTTGGAAATATTTCTAGATCTTTTGTCAAGTGCCCGAAGCTAAGCTACGATAAAGGCCAACAAACAGTGTTCTCCCGCACCTAATTGTGTGCAACTATAAGGGGAATGGTAACCGTGCATGCCTCTGGATGGTGGACTGGTTAGGAATGCCCCCAACGTTCAGGCTAAGATACACCATGGGCGTGAGTCCTGAGCCTTCCCTTCCTCACCTTTCTTGGGGACATCGGTTGCCCCTTGGAACATGGGTAGATGCTCGGTAACGGGAATGCCCTTCCATCCATCCTTGACAAGGCTCACACGTAAACGGTCGGGATGGTCGGCACCGGTCGTCCGTCCCTCGTCTTGCCCGGTCACTCGAAGGGGCTTTGAACGTGTGTGGTAAAGGAGAGCCACTATGCCTCTTGGCAATCGGCACATTGGATTTGATGGCTTCGCACCCCCGCGTCGGCCCCCCTTCGGAGGCCGTCCCTCACATCTCCGAGGAAAGTCCCCTCTTTTGCTGCAACCGGCCTCTCGGCCATCGCACCTCATGTCTCGCTTTCGGCTTTCGGGTTACTCAAGGGGATTGCCCCTTAACTCGTGGCCGTCCTTATCCTTGTGGGGACAAGCTAAAACCCACCCTTGGACTTGGACCGTCATAGTATGCACGAGTCACAGGTAGGGTGCGCTGCCCTGGCGGCCTATTAGATAGCCTTGTTAGCACCATTGGTATGAAACAAGGTTGCCCTCTTTCACCCACTCTCTTCGGTCTCTACATCGACGAGATCACAGAGTATATACAGCGAGCAGGAGGGCTAGGAGGAGACCTCGGAGGTACGCCAGTACACATCCTATTATATGGTGATGACATTGTCGTGCTTTCAGACTCATAGGAGGGGTTGGAGTCACATTTATAAGTGCTCGATACCTTCTGCAAGGAGAGAGTGACTCACACTGAACCTTGGCAAGACCAAGGTCATGATCTTCCATACCTCTAGGACAGTACACCATCACGCCTCCTTCACCGAAGCTGGAGGACAGATCGAGGTAGTGGACTCCTACGTCTACCTAGGTATCACCTTCTCAGGCAGCATAGGGGTATTCTCCATGGCATAGGCAGCGAGAGATAGATTGACGTGAGGCTATGGGGCACTTGCAAGATTGGAGAGACGCTGCTTTCAGGCACATTTTCATGAGCCCCGGACTAAGGGGTGGCTCTTTGATACTCTAGTGATACTTGCATTGATGTATGCAATGGCAATATGGGCACCAGGGATCACGGAGGCAATGCGGATGCCGATTGAGAGGCCCGAGGTCACCATGATCTCACGCTTGCTCCAGCGCAAGCCCTCCGTTCCACATGACATTATACGAGTTGAGTTTGGCACACCACCGATGCTAGTGGAGGCCCTCTTTCAGCTGGTGACCTTTATTCTGAGAGTCAGAGAGCTCCCCACGAGCAGACTCACCAGGCTTGCATTTGAGACCTCTAGACATTTGGCAGAGACGGGGCATGAGAGAGTATGGTATGCACAGACCTATCGATTGTTAGCAGACCATGGCATGAGCATTAAAGATCTCCCCCCTTTTCAGTATGACCTCTCTTCCCCCTACATTACCCTCTCTCGTTCGGAGAGGAACAGGATCATCCGTCAGGACCTACTACAGATACACATCAGGGAGACATGGATAGCACCACGAGAGCCTCTTCCCACAAAGAGGCAACATTACAGAGAGCACTACCTCATTGTGACAGGGGATGGTTTCATTCAAAGACCACGATACATGGATACATACATGCCACCAACAGAGAGAGTGGTCATTGGGCAGCTTAGAGTATCATCACACTAGCTCGAGATTGAGGTTGGGCATGCGACACATAACCCCACGAACGAGAGATTATGCAGATATGCCGAGAGGAGGTGGAGGACGAGGAGCACTACACATGCAGATGTCAGGCATGTGAGGACATCAGAGATTGCTACCCACAGCCCTTTAGGGGGCCTAGAGAGATCATGGCTTTATTGGAGACGGAGGATCAGCACCCTCTAGGCCGTTTCCTAGTAGAGCTCCAGCGCCATCGCGCATCACTTCCCCAACAGCAGATATAGATACACCTAACCCCCCATACTTATATTACAGATTTTTTCAGACCCACAGCCACCCAAGGACCTAGCTCGATGTGGGGTGTCACATTACAGAGAGTAGAGGAGCTTAGATGATAGCATCGACGACTCAGACCCCCACTCTGGAGAGGCCGTCCCCACCAGAGAGAGATTCACATGATTCATGCATGCCATGACATGGAGATACAGAGACATCAGCAGAGCATAACTATCGATCTCGACGTGCAGAGCATTTTGACGATTGCCACGATTGCCTTATCCACCAATGCATTATATCCTACAGCCACTCTAGGCATTTAGAGGCTTATGACACCACCGAGCCTCCCCTCCCTATGCATATGAGATTAATATCTCACCGATTGAGCATATAGAGTGCATACTCATAGCACCCCACACCCTTGAGGCCAGCTATTATCCACTCCTTTTAAACCCTGTTTCATACTCACACTTTATTTTCCTTTTGGGATCACAGTGGATTGGATCATACTCATGTATATGTTTTGTCTCATAGGCCAATCTTGGCCTCTAATAGACGTTAAAAAGTCTCTCTCTCTCTCTCTCTCTCTCTCTCTCTCTCTCTCTCTCTCTCTCTCTCTCTCTCTCTCTCTCTCTCTCTCTCTCTCTCTCTCTCTCTCTCTCTCTCTCTCTCTCTCTCTCTCATGCCATGACATGGAGATACGTTCACAGACGAGCTTTGACATGTTTATGCACACCATTTACACACCCGCCTACTCTCCCTTGATCCACTCTCACCCTTGAACACACTTACATCAGAGTTCATCACCATCCTGTAGGACTTAGCTCTCTGCAGCTTCCCACACCGCACACATATACACCCTCCACGCACAGGTTCCATGCCCCAGAACCGCTATTATGATGCACATTGTCGTAACCTATGGAAGCACCTATGGATTTTAGAGCATAGAGGGGATATTACACACACACACAAGCACAGTGTCGCATGCACAGCCTTACTCGCCACAAACGGCGAGATTGGGAGCAGAGACAGTACTAGGATATTTATCATATGCTCATGAGTCGAGACAGTGTAGTGGCATGGCGACATTTGAGAGAGAGGAGACAGCAGACACCCATTCGAGACCTGAGCACTTGGCAAAGCTATGCACGGAGCCTATACGAGATCCCAGACTAGCCCCCCATTCCCAGACCACAAAGCTCACGTCCTACTACCTCTGACTTCTTCACACCCAGTATGGTGAGACGCGCTATTGCCTGTCTACAACATGGCAGGGCCCATGACCATTTCGATTTACAGGCAAGACACCTCATCTACACAGGCACGACCCTTGCACCTCTCATTGCCCATCTCTTCAATCGTGCATTGGTTGAAGGGTTCCCTGACTCATGGGCTGAGCACACCATCGTGCCCATTCATAAGTCAGGTGATACTATGGATCCAGCTACATACCGGACGATCATGATTGGCCCTATATTGGCCAAGTTATATGGGGGTGAGTAAACTCGCTGAGAGGAAAGGTATCAGGGCTCCAGGACAGGCAGATTTCAAACAAGATTACTCTACCATTGACCACATCTTCACTCTCAGATGCCTGATCGACCAGGCAAGGGTGAGGAAGAGGAGATTATATTGTTGCTTTGTGGTCTTCCGCAAATCATTTGACATTGTTCCCAGGGAATGACTCTTCAGATGACTACTTGATATCGGAGCTCCAGAGATGATATGGGGGATCTACTCCTTATACAAGAGAGTATCTAGTAGAGTCAGATGTCTAAGGGGCTAATCTCGTCCACTTGCTAGCACTATCAGGGTGAACCAAGGATGCCCTCTTTCACCCACCCTCTTTGGTATCTACATTGATGAGATAGTGGACTACATACACCAGGAGGGGGTGATGGCATTGAGGTACGTGGATCCACGGTCCATATTCTTTTATACGCTGATGATATTGTACTAGTTTCAGAGTCTGTTGTGCTTTCCAGGCATCACGTGATATGGCATTAGCAGGCAACACCCCCTCATGGTATGCATAGACACGAGACTGGCTAGCCCACCATGGCTTTGACATAGACAGGCTACCACCACTACAGTACGACTCACATGCATCCACCTACTCGCTCTCTCATTAAGAGAGGAATATGCTCATTCATCAAGAGATATGGCATACATACATACAGAGGACATGGATGAGCCC
>CM035438.1:132899418-132949418 GCA_020310875.1 Ceratopteris richardii
AAGTAAATGTGTAAGATCATGAATCAAATAACCCCCATCAAGTGACAACAGTGTCGAAAGTTATCCTCCTGTGGTAGAGCTTTGTTCAAAGCATCTTCCGTTATCAAGAGTATGAACCTTCTCAAGAATAATGCGCTCAGTGGCTAAGCAATCTCTAATAAAGTGATACCTCACCTCAATGTGCTTGGTCTTTGCATGATAGACCAGATTCTTAGCCAATGCAATGGCACTTTGACTATCACTAAGCAAACGAGGTACATGCTGAGCGAGACCCATATCACAAGCAAGACAAGAAAACCAACTGCTTCCTTACATGCCTCACTTGCTGCAACAAACTCTGCTTCTGTGGTGGAAAGGGTTGTACATTCATGAAGATGAGATCAACAAGAAATAACACCTCTAGCAAAATGAAAAATGTAACCTGATGTAGACTTTCAATTATCTACACAACCAACATAATCAAAATCTTTGTAACCAGTAATGGATAACTTTCCTCTACCTAAGCATAGACACTTGTCCTTAGTGCCATTCACATCTCTCAAAATAATCTTGATTGCTTCCCAACGCTTCTAGCCAAGATTAGACATATATTTTCTCACAACTCCCGCTGCAAATGCAATGTTCGTCTCGTACCTACCATAGCATACATAAGGCTACCAACAACAGACTCATAAGGAACTTTGGTCATGAATTCCTTGATTGATAAAAAATTTTGGTCATGCATTCCTTTTCCTCATCTAATTTAGGGCAATCATCTTTGCTCAATTTCACATGTGGGTAAAGGTATCCTCAATGCCTTTCGACCTTGCATATTGAACATGTGAGGTACTTTAGATATGTACTCTAAGGCTCAACAAAGGATGACCAAGTAACAGATTCTAGAAAAAATTCAATAGAGTTTGGATTCATGAATAGTAATGACCAACCAAAAGGATTACATCAGAATAAATGTGCTCACACCAATAAGTGTATCAAGGAGTAAGTTGACCACTAGATAGTTGACAAAACCAAAAATCTAGAAAATTTTTGGAAGTGTCTCTTGCAAAATGAGCATATGACTAGTGTCAAAATCTCATAAAACAACAAATATTGACATGTAAACCTGCATAATGGATCATTGACTCTACTGCATATAATCAATTAATCGAAAGAAGCCAAGTAGGCTTATCGAGCACCTATGAACAGCTAGCATACATATCCTATGGTGAGGTTGGGTAAGTTTTCCACTTGTATCACCGAAGAGGCCCCGACATCTTGATTTCTCCCAATTAAGAAAACCTCACCACGACCCTCTTTATCAAGATCAAAGGCTTTATGTAAAAATGTAACCGCTATATCAATAACCACATGGACGTACATAAGCAATATCCACAGAAGTGTATATAGTTTGTGTGTGCTCAATATATAGAGTCGAATGGCACGAAAAGGCTGAATTCACATCTCAAACACTAACACCTGCGAGTGTCTTTCAACTTTGTTCTTTAAGCTTAAAGACATGCATAAACATGTGGCCCACCTCAACTAAAAACCTTCCAAAAAATCTATAGATTTACTACTCTGGCTGAAAACACAACCCCAAAGCTAAATATTCGTTCTCAAAAAAGTACAAAGAACACTCTTCTTAATGTTCTTGAACCTGTAGAAAGAGAACTATGCATGAAAGTACTCCAAAATGGCTCCAAGAATCACCCCCAAAAATGCTTCAAAATAGGCTTTGAAAGCAAAGAATGAAGCTTTGAGGGCCCAAAACCATGTTCAACGTAATATGAACCTTAGTTTTTCCCCTTCTTCAAACTCCACAAGAGCGTGGCTTAGTGGCAAGAGATTGCCAGTTAGACGAACTCCGAGGGGAACAAATTGAGATGGGTGACCTCCCGGGAAGCACTGAGAACCTCCGTCTTCCTTGATTGTTGTGGTCCTCCCTCGCGCAAAGCCAATGGTGCCAACAAAGACTTCAGTAACTCGGATGACAAGGTATGCCAAGGTCTATGCCTTGGTCGTCTCCACCTTAGTCATAAGCCTTGGAGAAAGCCTTGGAGGTAGGTGCTCACTTCACTCGCATAAAAGAAACAAAGCTTTTGCGTCAAAATGCTCTGATACCAATGAAGTGTTTTGTTGGCTAGGCACTATGGTGGAATCTCCTTCTCCAACACTCTAGAACAATACTCTCATAGTAGAAAAACTGAGATCGGCATGCCGCACAATACTCTGCACTGGGACTACAGAACACGTAGAAAACACACAATACACAGGGAGCACAAACACAAATTTCTTAGGTGTTACAAATGGGGTCGAACTTACAATCTATGACTGACCAAGCCACTATATGTTTTATTAAAGAACATATACAAAAGTGTCCGACGGCCATTTGGCCTTTCGCATGGACACTAGCAGTAACATTTGCATCACCCAATTTATGAGCTTCCTATATTCTCAAGGTTTGTTTTCTTGTTATGTTTAAGGCATGAATTCTGTCTTTCTTTTAAATGGCTACTATTTTCCTACGGTCTCTTCTAGTCCTTTAGAAATAGCCTGCATGAAAACTGCTGACCTTCTCAAGAAATGTCCCTCTTAGCACATCAAACTCAATTGCCCTCAGTGTTATCATGATCATGAATACATAAGACATGGCTTCTGAAATTATCTATATATCAAAGGATGATAGCAAGAGATTTCACTAATTCTGGTCAGTTGGTCCCCTAGATCAAAAAATACACCACCACAACTTGGCACTTACAAATATCACAATGATAGTGTAATTTGGGTTGTGAATCAGCTCAAAATCTGGATGCGTATATTCGGCAGTCTAGGAACGTTCAATTATTTGAACAGAAAATTGCTTCCTGAAACTCTCCCCGCCATTTCATCCAAGAAAGCATTACAGATGTGAGAAATAATGCCAAAGGTGCAATCACATAAACAGAGAGACAAAACATTAGCATATCTTTGAAAAATGCATCCATAACAAACAGATTTTGTATATTTCAATACAACTTGTAAGCATTGAGTGTAGCAATACAGACATCTGAGAATTTATATTACAACAATCCTTTGACATCATTTTTAAACAGAGCAAGGTATGAAACATACTTAAGAATATTACATTGAATGTGCCACAACCAATCCCTGCAAAAATCTGGCCTCAACTTATCTGATATTTGACTGAGCCCAATTTACTATCTTCATTTGAAGCTGTTTCATCGTCCCACTGGAAAAATAATTCTACTTTGCGATCAGCCTTTTCATAATCCCTGCATCTCTCAGACTGTCATGCAACATAAGCATAGCTCAAACTATGAATTTAAGTAAAGTTTTAAATTGGGCTTGAGAATATGTCAAAGGTTGATTTGTAGGATAAAGAATTGTTAGATTTTCATTTATCCTTCTAGTGTTCAATTGCAAACCATGAATTATAAAGAAATGTTGGCAGAACCATAGCAAATATTGTATGAAATTTTGAGGAGAAATGAGTATAAATAAGATGCCAACTACTTGTGCTCTAAATTATGAACAGAAAAACAAACAAACCCTGTTCTAAGCTATCATTAAGCACACATTACACATTACAAAAAATCATGGGCATAGTAAAATAAAACGCGTTTTTTTTAATAAATAAAAAACGTTTAGGACGTTCGGACGTTCCGAACGTCCTAATACGTTTTTTTGATATTTTTTTTTTTTTTTAATTTTTTTTATAGATCATCTTCAAATTTTTTTTCCTCTTGATGAACAGAAGTATGACTATGGGCCTGCTTCAAGTTTCAATACATATTGAGATAAGAAATCAGATCCAGAGATTTTTATATCATTATCACATATACTATATTCCTCACAATTTGTAAACCTTTCTGGTCCATAGATGTCCAACTCTCTCATATTTTTCCTTCTATAGGAGTAGGCATTTCCTCTAGTGTCTTTTTCTTTCCTTCTCTACCAAATTCCGAACCAAAAGTCCCTCCTATCTGGACCCTGGTTCAGAAAAAAGTTCCTATTTCGATTCCAAAAGATATTTCATTTAACAAGGACATCATTACATTGTTCACATTGATCCATCCTCGACTAAATGCATTGTTTTTTGTTTCTTCGGTTGGCTTCAAAATTGGAGTTTGTTGTATAGTAGTCTTAGGAGTTTCAATGTGCTTTATGTGGGGCTTTAAGCTCATGAGTTCTTTGTTTAAGACTTCATTCCCATTTTTGTTTAATTTAATCAAATTCATTTCGGGCCTTCCTAACTCTAGATCACTGTACTGGTAATAGATTAAGTTTTTTTATGTGTTTTTAGTACTAGATATGTAAAGGAATGCTATATATGTATTACTCATGGATTATTGAAAAACATAAAAGTGAAATGTTTCGACAAAATATAATACTCGTTTTTTATTTCCATTTTTTTAGTACTCTACGTACTAAACGTTTTAAAACCCGTTTTTAAAACTCGTTTTTAAAACTCTCTTTGTACTATGATCATGGGCAATCCATGAATTATGATGTCATAATGATGAAAGACACATGAGCAAAGATCATTTGCTCAAGTTTCAAAAAGCAAGCATAGATATCTTTTGTCATAATGCTTATCATGATTCATCATGATAACTGATCAAAATAATCATTCTTAACTTCGGTGTAGACTTGTTCTAGAATCCTGAATAGCAGTGTCGAAACTCTAGACTTCTCTTCAACAAAGTTATGAACTGCCCCATCCCCATCATTGTCATCATCTTGTAGCATCACAGTAGCTCAAATGCAAAGAGAAAACTAAATCAGCCTCTACTTTTTTTATGTTGCCAGGACCCTTTCACAGTTAAGTAGTTTTTCATTTCTTTATGTGATCAAAGAAGAAGATTTGGTCAAAAACAAAGATGAAGTGTGCATCTGACATTGAGTATGCATGTAAGGGTATATGGAGAGAGACAAAAAAGTATGTCCTGTTGTCCAATGTAAAAGCAGCTGAGCAAGGGGCTGAGAAGAGAGGAAGTAGATAAAAAGAGAGAGAGAGAGAGAGAGAGAGAGAGAGGGCACAGAAATCGAAGAAAGAGTGGGGGAGCAGTTTTCACACATACAAAGTTTTGAAGTCCTCCCTTAGGATGAGTTTGAAGACCTTAGATAGGTCTAAATGTGACCTTTGGTCACTTGGACATGTTCACACATGTTCAGTGACAACAAGATTTAAAAGTAACAAGAATGCCTATAGATGCCTCATAAGTGGGCCAAAAAAGAAGAAAAAAAAATATGTATGGATAGCTCTTGATGATAGCTATCATATGGAAGGGTAAACTCATAAAAGGGAAACTCTTTGGGGCTTTATCCCCAACAACCTCGAGCTTTAAGGGCCAAGGAGGCTATTTTAAGCTATGTAACTCACATCATTTGAACACATGATTGATGTTGTGCCTTGGGTACACACTTAGTGAGAGCATGTGCTGGATTCTGTGAAGTATTCATCTTAATTAAAGTGATCAAGTCATCATCAAGCACCTCTCTAGTAAAGTGATATTTCACATCAATATGTTTAAGCTCTGTAACTTCCACCATTTGTATACATGATTGATGTCATGCCTTGGGTAGTCACTTAGTGAGAGCATTGGCTGGATTTTGTGAAGTATTAACCTTGATCAAAGTGGTAAGGGCATCATCAAGCACCTCTCTAATAAAATGATACTGCATACTGATATTTTTATGTGTGCATGAAACAATGACATATGACACTCTGGCTATCACAACCTAGGATCAAACTCACAGTATAAGCGTATTAACCATATGGATTTCTTGGAAGCCTCTGTGGCTGAATTTTGAAATATATTCAACCTTTGTAGCATAGGATCAATCATTTCTGGGAAACGAACCCCGCACTGAAACACCCCCGCCCTGAAATGCCATTTCTGGGCTAACTTCTACCACAGCCTCATTTTGGGGCTAACTTCTACCACTCAGGTAAGTTCAAGACTTACCTAAGTATGTTTCCATGTAGTGTAAGCAGCCTAGGCCCTACAGTGTTGTGTGTGTTCCGATTGCCATCAAAGCTCAGCTTATGTAACATAAATGATCATTGATTATACATTGTTCTTGAATCTTTGTAAATTGCTTATTGGCAAATGTTTAATGTGCACATAGTTGAACTTGTACGTTGTAAGTTATAAATTATTAGTAACAAAAACTTCGTTTTCGAGCAATGCATACTGATAGTTTCCACCGTGCAAGGGCACTATGCTCAACTTCAACAATGTAACTATTCTTTAAAGTTTAGATGACCACGAAATCAGACCCTAATAGCATCCCTTGCAAGAGTATATATAGAACTACTTGTAGAATTTCATACAATGACATAATCCCTTCAGTCCTAATGGATCCTTCCCGTAACATACACATTTATTTTGGCTCCCCTTCAAGTATCTCATAATGGACTTGACTACATCTCAATGTGCTTTGCTTACATCAACCATGTATCTGTCAAGGGAGAACTAAATTGTGCCCTCGGACTAGACTACACAAGATTTTGGAATTTTTCGATTACAAGATCACCCACGCACGGGAAATAGTACAAGAATATGTAGCTAATACAAGAAGTCCCATAACCCGAGACTGATAGGTATGGATAACTCAACTAGAGATGATACAGAAGATCCCACACCTCGGGACCGTAGGTATGACACAAGCTCTCTGGATTACAAGAACTCCCTTCAACGAGATGAACTAGATACAAGGAATAACTGAAAAGGATCTTGTACTACGAGATTACAACAAGACAAGGTTGGATGTCCAAGAGACAAGACTATACAAAACTAGAACAAAGGACAAGACTAGAACTTGAACTCGAACTTTGAAAGTATTTACTTGGTGATCACTACTCCTTGAGCTCCCAAGACTAGCATTGGCAAGACTTAGGATGTATGTGGCCAAGCCCTCCTTATATAGGTGTTCAAGGGTGATTATTAAAGGCAATTCAAAGAGGGTTACGACCTGATGATGTCATCAATAATGTTAGCAATCCAAACAAGAACTCCAGATGTCAGAATTTCGAAAGTAGATAGTCAATTTTAGGGTCTTGGCACGTTTCGAATGCAATTTGCTTGATTCATGAATTCATTCAGAGTGTTTACCTTAGGCATGGTTATTATGAGTTCCTTCACATCGTCACGTATGTCCTTCACATCAATGGTTGTACTTTGTCTCTCCTAAGGATCAATGGTTGAGAAACTTGAACAAGATCATCTTCATTCTTGAACACATCTTCATCTTGAACTTGGTTGTCATTGAATACTTGATTCTCACATTGAACTGCATGCTTGATAGCCTCATTTAAAGTATTTAAATGAGGCATAGAGAGTGATTGATCTTTATTTCATCTCTGAGACCACTTTGAAATTGATTAACTAGATAGTCTTCTTGATATGTGGATCCTTCAAATAAATTTTTGAAGTCTAATGCAAATTCTACAATTGAGCAATCACCTTGTTGTAGCCTCCTCTCCAAATCTTGGAATTTTTTATATACATCATTCAAAGTAAATTCAATATTTTTGAGTATGGATACGGAGTCCATCATTCTTTACACGGTCTTGACATTGATAGCCTTGCCAAAATGTTAGGGGAGCACTAGATTGTGCCCTCGGGCTAGACTAGACAAGATTTTGGAATTACACTTTCGATTACAAGATCACCCACGTAGGGGAAATAGTACAAGAATATGTAGCTAATACAAGAAGTCCCAGAATCCAAGACTCATAGGTATGATAACTCGACTATGAAAGGATTCGAATATGGTGCTGAGAGGTAGAGGACTTGATGTAGTACGTGGTGCACCTAAGAAATGGAGGCGATGGTATGGAAATGGAGGGGATAGGCAAAAATGGAGGCAAACGGTTTTTTTTTTTGTGTGTGTGTGTGTGTGTGTGTGTGTGTGTGTGTTAGGGGGGGGGGGGGGGGGGGGGGGGGGGGGGGGGGGGGGGGGGGGGGGGGGGGAGAGAGAGAGAGAGAGAGAGAGAGAGAGAGAGAGAGAGAGAGAGAGAGAGAGAGAACCAACTTTTGGAAGGGCTTATCAATGAGGTGAGAGCCCCAAAGTCTTATTGAGTTATGTTATATAGGACCCTTTTACGGTTGGCCTAGTTCATATTGAACTTCGCCCAAAAATAAAGAATAAGTGACATAGCCTTTATAAATAGGCCTATACACATGTATACACTATAAAGGAGTCATTTAGGACTTTATCCAAACAACCTCCCACTTAAAGGCATAAATGGTGTCATTTAAGCTACGTGACTCCCACCATCTATATACATAACTGATGTTGTGCTTTGGGTAAGCACTGAGTGAGAACATTTGCAAGGTTCTGTGATGTATGGACCTTAACCAGTGTGATAAGGCCATCCTCAACTTCTCGAATGAAGTGATATCGCACATCAATATGTTTGTGTGTGCATGGAACATGGCATTCTTTGCCAAACATATGGCACTCAGGCTATCACAACCAGGCATAGGTGTTTTGTCAGGCAAACCAAACTCACTGCAAAGACATGCTAGCCATATTGCTTCCTTGGAAGCCTCGGTGGATGAAATATATTCAGCTTCAGTAGTAGACAAAGCAACAATCTTTTGCACTCTACTGCACCATGATACAGCACCACCTACGAGAATGAAACATAGCCACTTGTGGATTTCCGTGTATCCACATCACCTGTCATGTCAGAATCACATAATCCAGCTCTAATGGGTCCTTTCCATAACAGAGGCATTTATTTTTAGTCCCTTTCAAGTACCTCATAATGGACTTTACTGCATTCCAATGTGACTTGCCTAGATGAGCCATAAATCGGCTTACAACTCCCACTCCATGGACAATGTCAAGCATAGTAGCAACCATAGCATACATAAGTGAACCACAAGCTAAAGCATAAGGTACACCTTGCATATCACTGATTGCTTCTTGTGTCTTTGGACAATCTTCCTTCGAGATTTTATCATATGGCTGTAATGACTTTCCAACAGGCTTCGCATCAGCCATGTTAAATCTGTCCAACACCTTTTCAATGTATTTTTCTTGAGATAAATACAATATGTGTTCCCTTTGCTTCCTAATCCTTACTCCAAGTACATGTTCAGCTGCCCCAAGGTCCTTCATTGAAAATGCAGAATTCAGCTGCTCTTTAAGCGGTGCTCCTTTTCTTGGCAGCAATGAGCATATCATCAAGATAGAGCACAAGAATGATTGGGCTGCCATCTTCATCATGTTTTGTGTACAAACAATGATCTGCATCACTTCTTTTGTACCCATGTTTGAGCATAAAAGCATCAAACTTTTTGTACCATTGCCTAGAAGCTTGCTTCAGCCCATACAAGCTTCTATTGAGCTTACATACAAGATGTTCCTTTCCAGGAATAACAAAACCTCCTGTTGTTTCATGTATAGCTCTTCCTCAACATCACCATGCAAGAAAGTTGTATGTACATCCATTTGGTCCAACTCTAAATCAAGAAAAGCCACTATGGCAAAAAGTACCCGCAAAGTGGTCATCTTCACTACATGAGAAAGCACTTCTTGGAAATCTATGCCCTTAGTTTGCGCATATCCTTTTGCAATCAGCCTTGCTTTATACTTGGGTTTCTCATCAACAGTCTTGATTTTATATACCCATTTGTTAGGAATAGCTTTACTTCCTTTGGGCAATTCAACCAAGTCCCAAGTATTATTAGAATGCAAAGCTTTAATTTCTTCTTGCATAGCAAGCTCGCACTTATTGTTGTGCCGACATGCTTTTGCCTCTCTATATGTAAGAAGTTCTACCTCATCAATCAGCATAATATAGTGCAGTGAGGGGTCATATCTACTCACATTACGCCTAATACGAGTAGATCATTCAGCCAATGATCCTCATTCTCTAGTAATGGGTCTACATCATGTGGTATAATAAAATCATCATTACATGCTGTTGTACATCATTTCCAGCATTGTTTCCAGCATTATTTTGTGGCTGCATACGCCCTTGAGAAGCCTCTTCTTGCTGTCCAACATCATCTGGTTCAAAAACCACTAGATTATCTACATTTTCAGTCATATGTGGTGCATCATGAGGGTCTGAAATAGGCCTAACATGTGGCTGGTCTTGCTGAAATGTGACCTTTTTATGGTCATGTTTCAATGCAATATTGTTTTGTAGCAGCCTTGCCTCATTAAAAACAACATCCCGGCTGCGTATGATCCTTTTCAGTTGAGGTAACCATATTCTATAACCATTTCACCTTCTTCACCATATCCCATGAAGAGGCCTTTAATGGATTTGACATCAAGTTTACTCCTCTACTCAGGCCTTATGTGTACAAAAGCTTCACAGCCGAAGACGTGTAAGTGATCATATGAAGCAGGTTTGCCAGACAAAACCTCTTCAGGGATGTCACCTTTCAAGGACATGTGAGGGGATCGATTGCATATATGTACTGCAATTTTAAGAGCCTCTCCCCAAAAAACATGAGGAAGGTTAGTTGTGGACAGCATGCATCTCACCCTCTCACAAAGAGTCCGATTATACCTTTCAACCACACCATTAGAAGAGGGGTTGTATAGTACAATAAGCTCTCTCTTTATGCCCAAATTTTCACAAAAATTTTTAAATTCACCACTTGTGAACTCACCCCCCTTATCCGTGCGTAAGCATTTCTACCTGTTTGGGTAGTCACAAATGCATGAAATCTCTTAAATGCAACAAACGTTTTGTCTTTTGATTTGAGTAGTTGCACCCAAATCTTCCTCGAAAAATCATCAACAAAAGAAATAAAATATGAAGCAACCCCCATAGATTGGTGGGCATGCTACATACATCAGAATGGACAAGATCTAATATACAAGACTTACGAGACACACCAGAGTAATAAGAGCTTTTCATTTGCTTTCCATATTGACAGTCATTACAAAAATCTAGCTTAGTGCCTTTAACATCAAGCTTCTTCATGTTACAAAGTTTGGATAGACCCTTTTGGCTAATATGGCCAAGTCTTTTATGCCTCAATTCCATATGAGAATTAATCTTAGCCAATGCAATGAATTTGTCAGACAAGGCCTTTCCATGCAAACAATACAAAGTTCGCTTTTCGTGCCTTTAACAATCAGCCGTGACCCTTTGGTCATCTTCCATAAGCCTCTTTCAAATAAAACGCTATAACCATCCATATCCATTTGCCCTACAGAGAGCAAACTCTTCTTGATTCCTCATACATATCTTACATTATGCAAGATCAGCTCATTTGTGCCATCTGTCGAAAGATGCACAATGTCAATACCTTCAATGGGGCACGCATGATTATTCCCTAGGTATACATGGCCATGGCTAAGCACTAGAGTCAATAATCCATGTCTAGGATAATGCATCATTTATTGTCAATAAAGCATCAATTAGATCACTTTTAGTGATCAACATGTCCTACACATGAACATTGCAAGAGGCATCATGTGCATGAGCATCATCAGCTCATATAGTAGCACATAGGATATCTTCCATATCTGAAAGCTCCTCAATAACAACATTAGAGGCCACATTGGCCTTCTCTTTCTCTTTCTGGTTGTCGTGTCCATCCGTCCTGTCTTCCAACTTGTCCTTTCTTTTGTCTCCACCATTCTTCTTCCTCTCAAGCTCTGCCTTATAGAATCCGCAATCGGGCTTCATGTGGCCTTTCCTACCACACTGGTTACATGTCACATCACTTCCCTGCTCCTTGCTTGAGCTTCCCCTTTCTTTGCTTTTGTTCTTACTTCTCTGTGAATAAGAGCCCTTCTTCTCTGATCTGCCTGTGACCATGTTGGCAGAAGTGCCTTCTTCACCACTTGCTCTTCTCCTGATCTCTTCATTCAATATAGAACCCCTCACTTCATCAAAAGTAACATTGGGGTTATTAAGTAATGAGACCACCAAGGTCTACCAAGAATCAAGAAGTGTCATTAGCAAAAAAATAGCTTTCAACTTATCATCGAAGAGAGGCATCCCTGAGTGTTGCAACTGTGATAGAGTACCTGTAAACTTAGAGAAGTGCTCTGCAGCGCTCTTGGACTCGTCCAACCCCATGCCAACTAATTTCCTCATCAGATGTACTTGATTAACAAGTGTGGTGTTCTCATAAGTGGCCTTAAACTTTCCCACAACTCTGAAGCTGTACTGATGCCTTTGAAGTCTACAAGAATGTCATCTAACACTTTCATTTTTATGTAAGTGATGGCCCTTCTATTGAGATTATGCCACGCATCATCTGACATGCCTTCCGGCTTTCCTGCTTCCAACTCCGTGTCACAATCTATGAGGAAGAGAATTCCCTAAATTCGCTCCTTCCAAAGATCAAATCTCGTGCCCTCGAAGCAACGAATCTCAAAAAAATAAGAGGTTAATGTGCTGAAATTTTGGGCAAAATGCACCAAAATTAGGGTACCACCTCTAAAAGTAATGCACAATGGCTTCAAACGGCTTGTAGGAGCAAAATGGAGCAAAATCGAGCCGATTCGAGCACAAAATTAGAATCTGAAATTTTCTGAAATTTCCAGCAAAAAATTCCAGCAAGCAAATTTGTGCTAAAAATCAACAATTTTGATTTCTTTTGACCTCAATGTGCGTACATAAGGCTATAATGCAGCCTTTAGAACCAAATAAGAGCAAAAGCCCCAAATTTTGCTTCAGAAATTTCCAAAATTCTCAGAAAAATACCAAAGTTTGTTGTACACGAGCAATTTCTTTTGCCACAATTCAATACATAAGGTGTTGGACTTATGTATTGCTTTCATGACCCGTAAAACACCTATTTAAACCTGTAAAACACCTGAAAACAGCATGTTATGAGCTGTTGAGACTCTCTAAGTGTTCCTCTTGGCCCCGGAGCAAAGTTCTTTGCGATGAAATCGAAGATTATTGCGAAAAGTAGGGTTTTCTTTGCGGTAGAGCACCTGTGTAGCAGCTTTGAAACCCTAATTCTGCTCTGATACCAGTTGAAAGGGGTTGAATATGGTGCTCAGGGGTAGAGGACTTGATGTAGTACGTGTGTGTGCCTCACAAATGGAGGCGTTGGTATGGGAATAGAGGGCGATAGGCAGAAATGGAGACGCAACTGGTGTGTGTGTGAGAGAGAGAGAGAGAGTCGACCAACTTTTGGAGGGGCTTCTCAATGAAGTGAGAGCCCTAAAGTCTTATTGAGTTATGTTATATAGGACCCTTTTAGGGTTGGCCAAGTTCATATTGAACTTGGTCCAAAAATAAAGAATAAGTGACATAGCCTTTATAAATAGGCCTATACACATGTATACACTCATAGTTGTTTCTGACGCGTTTCTGACTTTTGACTTCTGAAGGGATTCTGACGTCTGACGGGTAAGGTAAAACGTTTCCGACGGTATGTGACGCCGCCCAAAATTTTTACAAAAAAGTTTTAGAAAAATTATAGGGACACCATGTATGATATGTGAATTAATAGCATTAATTTTTCAGCATTGAACTCATGAAGAAAACATCAGATTAATCACTCGTGATAAAACATAAATTGCGATGCACATTATGTAGTTAATGACTAATCATGAATGATTACAATTCACAAAATGTAATCACTGACTTTAGTCTATAAAATGAGGCATATCATACATGTGAGTGGCCACATCGATGTACCTTGCATCATAATATAATAAGAGCATGTAACAGTTAAAGCTTTAGCAAGGATTCTAATGGATCTCAAAATTGAGGCAATTCCAAGACCTTTCTTTTGGGAAATTTGTAATGTGTGGTTTTAAACCCTTAAATAAGCAACTCCCTTATTGTCTACAAGATGTGGGATTCTTGACTCAAAATCAATAAGAGATTCAATTTTTCTCTCAACTCAGTCAAGAATCCTATATCTCTGTTGTGGGGTTCTTTGTCGACTGGTAGGGTGCTTTTTTCACATGGATTTTCTCCTCGGATCATTATAGGGCTTAGTTGAGAGTGGTTGAAGAGTGGATAGAACCTTAATCATCTTAATCATATGTATTTTCATGATCAAGCATATGATGGTACATTCCGGCCTGAAACCAATGAATCACACTTCCGCATCGCATTTGTAGACTAAAAGTTCATACTATTCTATAGATTGTACCTTCTCTCAACCT
This sequence comes from Ceratopteris richardii, assembly GCA_020310875.1. Classification (NCBI taxonomy): domain Eukaryota; kingdom Viridiplantae; phylum Streptophyta; class Polypodiopsida; order Polypodiales; family Pteridaceae; genus Ceratopteris; species Ceratopteris richardii. Next base: position 132,913,519 of record CM035438.1, read on the forward strand.
ACTTAAACCACTCTTATCACATCCAACTCACCTGTGAAACAGTGCAGCTTACAACTATTACCTGTATAATTCATCTTCCTTCATTTATGTATGTCAGTTTTTGCCGGTCAATGTGTACATATCACCTTTCAAACTCTCCAAATTGGAACTTCAGGTAGAGCTTTGTTGAGGGCTCCAGGCTAGAGGTGCATAGTGCAGACCAAACACAAATCAGTGCACTTAAGTGCCAAGGAGTTCAATGTTCAGGAGTGCTCAGCATGGCAGAACTTGGAAATGAAACCTCAGCCTGTTGAAGTTTGGTTTGGACAATTTCCTGCATTAGTCACGTCAAAAACAAGTCAGGAAAGGGCGTCAGAAGTCATAAGTCAGGTAAGTCAGCAAAAGGTTGTTGACGCGTCAGGAAACAACTAGGTTTACTATAAAGGAGTCATTTAGGACTTTATCCCAACAGACTAGAGATGATACCAAAGATCCCACAACCTGAGACCATAGGTATGAAGCAAGCTCTCTGGATTACAAGAACTCCCTTCCAAGAGATGAACTAGATACAAGGAATAACTGGAAAGGATCTCGTTCTACGAGATTACAATAGGACAAGGCTGGATGTCCAAGATACAAGACTAGACAAAACTAGAACAAAGGACAACACTAGAACTTGAACTCGAACTTCAAAAGTACTTCCTTGGTGATCATGACTCCTTGAGCTTCCAAGACTAGCATTAGAAAGACTGAGGATGTATGTGGCCAAGCCCTCCTTATATAGGTATTCAATGGCAGTTATTGAAGGTGGTTCAAAGGCGGTTACGACCTAATGATGTCATCAATAATGTCAGCAATCCAAACAGGACCTCCAGATGTCAGAATTTTGAAAGTAGATAGTCCATCTTAGGGTTTTGGCATGTTTCGAACGCAATGGAAGCATTGATTTCTCCAAATTCTATCATGAGAACAGAAAGTGACATGGAATCTAAGGTTTAGGATGGTTTCCTTTGTGTCTATGACAGTACCAGCGAACGCCCACTATGTGTGCAATGTCAGGCCTAGTAGCCACCATTTGCATGCATAGTGATCCCCGAGTTGATGCAAATGGTACCCCCTTCATGTAATTGGTTGGGCCATCATTACATGGACAATCACCTTTTCAGCGCTTCGTCATATGGCTGTAATGGCACTCCGAGAAGCTTTGATTCAGCCATATTAAATCTGTCCACAACTTGCTTAATATAATTTTCTTAAGCATACAATGTGTGCTGCTGCCTATCCCTTTTTATCCTCATTCCAAGGATCTGTTCAGCTTTCCGAAGGTCTTTCATTGTGAACGCAGCATGAAGCTATTGGTCTGAAGCATCCAATGTACTGGTTTTCTTCTTAAACGGCAGCATAACATCAACATGAAGTACAAGAATGATGGGGCTGCCATGTGTGTCATTTTTGGCGTACAAACAACCATCAGCATGGCTTCCTTTGAACCCATGTTTGAGCATAAATGCATGAAACTTCTTGCACCATTCTCTCTATAAAGGCTTGCTTCAACCCATACAAAGTTCTTTTGAGTTTACATACAAGATGTTTCTTTCTAGGAATCACATAGCCTTTGAGTTGTTTCATGTACAACTCTTCATCAAGGTCAACATGCAAACAACACATAATGTGGTCATTTTAACTACAAGAGAGAAGACTTCCTTGAGGTCTATGCCCTATTCTGAGCAAATCTTTTTGTGACCTGCATCATTCTTTGTATATGTTTCCACTTATGTCTGCATTAACGCTTACGTGGTAGATTGTTGGGGATGGAAGGATCATGTAATCAATTATCCTAACCCTATATTATGTTTTTTAGAGCATTGATTGAAATGATCAATATGTGGATTTCAAGGGCCAAGGCTCCCACACAAGTGTGTGTGGCTCTATTTCTTTTCTCTCCCTCCATCTCCTCTTTGCTCTTCTTGTTCAGCCCACGAAGACCTTCAAGGGCTTCATCCTCAGACTTTAACAAATCAACCCAAAGCTTTTTAGAATGATCATCAACAAAAGACACAAAGTACAAAGCACCTCCCATAGATTTGGAAGGCATATAACACACATCAACATACACTAGATCAAGCACATTAGACTTTCTAGGCATACACTAGATCAAGCACATTAGACTTTCCAGGCACATCACAATGAAAAAAAGAAAAAATCTTCTCTTGTTTACGATATTGACAATCGTTATAAAATTTATGTTTTGTGCCCTTGGGATCAAGCTTATGCAAAGAGGATAATATATCAAGACTCTTTTGGCTCATATGTCTAAGTCTTTTATGCCATCACTCCATGTAGGAGTTTGTCTTGAGCAGGGTCCTTCCATACAACCAATATGTCTTTCTTAATGCCTCTCACAACCAGCCTAGAGCCTTTTGTTCACCAGAAAGAACACAACTATACATGTAAAAGAGAAATTACAAACACAAAAGAACATGCACACATGAGAAAGTTCAAAACTTAGACAGCTCCATTAATGATAGTGATGGTATACTTCAAATACACAAATATCAACTCACAAGTCATCTAGATATCCTTGAGAGCAAGTGCGTGAGGATGAAGATAATAAAGATCATGTGAGGCTTAAAGAACTTCACCAATTATGGAAAATCATAGGCGACACTCAAACAAGAAGCTAACCCTTTGTCCTCCCACAAATCCTTCTCTTGAAGAACAAGAGAAGAGGCATCCTCCAATCCATGTAGAGAGAACAACTCCTAATCTCCCTTCCTGTGATGCTTAAAGTGGTTGAAGGTTAGGCTTTATTTACATAGCCCACAAAATAGTGAAGGATGTTGCTTTATCCAAATCGTAAAAGTTCTATGCATAGGCTTCCTCCCTAACATAATGCAGGACCAGCTCACTGGCACCATCCAATGACACGTGTACAATGCCCATTCCTTTAATGGAACACGCATGATTGTTCAAGATACACATATCCATGGTTGCCTCCATGACATGAAGCAAATCACTCCTTAATAAGAGTTACATGAAATGATGCAACTGAATGCACAATGCATGTCGATCACAATGCATCATTAATAATCAAAACATAAATTATAATGGCATGCATATCCTCAACAAGTAACATAAAAGAAACATCATAGAAGTCAACATCATGTGTTGCAATGGAAGAACATGGAATATCCTCTACATTGAATAACTTCTCAATGCCCACATTGGCCTTTTGTTTCTCCTTGGAGCTATCTTGAGTCTCTGATTTATTGCTTTCTTCTTTTATCATTTATGTGCTTTTTCTTTCTTATTTTGCTTTGTAATATTTGCAATCAAATTTCTTATACCTTTCTTGCCACATTCACAGCAAGTCAAATCACCTTCGCCTTTGCCCTGGATCTTGCTCCTCTATGAATATCCTATCTCCTTTTATCGCCCATCTCTAGCCATGTTAGTAGAGAGTTTCACTCTCCACTTCCTTTTCTCTAAATTTCTTCATTAAGGATTGAACCCTTAATGCCATCAAGAGCCAGATTGGGATTATCTGAAAGTGAGACAACCTAAGTGTTACGTACCAAAACTTAAGGACCTTTGGATGGGCACCTAAATTTAAAGCGTCCGACCAATTGTGAATCGGTTCACTAATGTGAGCTTGGCCACCTCCTCATTTGAGCCTATAAATGGGACCCATGGGCTCGTTTGTGAGACATTCCTCGCATGAGGGACTTGGACTCTTGGCCCTTTGACAAAGCCTCATCACCCACACTGCTTGTGGTGGTGGCTTTTTTATAGGGGAGAGGGGGGCAAATGGTATGGGACATGAGCGGCTTGTGTCTTAACTTGTTTAGCACGGAGGATCCTGGAGGATCTAACACTAGCTTCAGAGAAGCTCTCTCCTTGTATGGAGAAGACAGGACAACGTGCGAAAAAAAGTATTCAAGCTCATGAATGGGTCTCCTTGATATGCTTCTCACCCTCTTGCATGGGGTGGTATGGGATGCTTCCATCGAGAGGAAGGAGCAAGGGGAGCACATGCAACTTGATGGTTAAAAAACACATGTAAGCTTTCCGCTTTCCACCTTGTTTGTGTTTTCCATGTAGGTACGTGGCTCGATGACTAGCCCTCTCCAATCATACACCTGCTAGAACCCATGAATTTCCTCTCCTGCCTACTACAGGGAAAGACAAAGGGCATCATGGGCTGCTTCTATGTGTGACTACGTAGAGAAAGAGGGGGTGTTAGTGTGTGGAATCACCCCCTAAAATGAGAGTAGGGTAGGAGAATAACCTCGATGGATGATCAATCTATAGGACACTATCGAAATGGAAGGTGCCCCAGCTCGAGCCTACCCAATGATGCACATGGGTGCTTTTGTGTCTAGGTGTATAGAGGAACTGAATACTTTAATACGACTTTGAGTACACAAGAAGAAAATAGGCTGCCATGGCCCTCCTGAGCTCCCCCCTCTCCCGACCTTTCTGCTTCCCCGCTTGCTGGTCGTCTTCGTCCCCCCACCTTGTTAGCCTTGCTCCCCCACTCCTATCCTCCTTTTGCATGCACCCCTCCTCCCTTCCTCCGCTCGCTTCTCGTTGCTCACTTTCTCCTCCTTCCAAAACCCAAACTCCCCCCCAACCCTCTATCCGCCTCCTTCCGCCAACGCCCTCCCCCCCTTCTTCCATTCATTTGCCTATTTCCCCTTCTTCCTCCCCCTCTCCCCTCCCCTTTTCTTTTTCCTTTTCTCGTTCTTTTGCCCTTCCCCTCCGCCCCCTCCAGCTCCATCCTCCTCCTCCCTCCTTCCTTCTACCCAACCTATGTTGGTGTGGAGGTTGGTGTGTGTAGGAGGACCGCTCGTCTTTTTTCCCCCCTCTCTCAATCCCCTCTTCTTGTTCACAGCAAACACAATGGAACTGGAGTCCGCCCCTGACAAAGAATCTTCTGAAGCTCCATCGCCCACTACCACTATGTCGCCCATTCGACTCTCGCTTACCGATGAGGGTAGAGCAAGCTTAGTTACAAAGGTTAAGTGCCTACATGCCTCATCGGTTATTTGCAAGATCATCGGTTCTCCTCCCAATAGTGGCGAACTCAGGGACCTTCAAAGTTGTCTACTTGTGGAGGTTGGCAAGTTGGTTGATATTCAGACCCTAGTTCACAGTTTCTACTAGGCACTGATTCGAGAGGCTGGAAGACTCAACCCTCTCAATCAACCAATCCTCAAATAACAATGGGAGCTCAATCTCAAAAGGGAGTTGTGCTTGGTCAACTATGAGGACTAGAACAGAAGGTAGGCCTACTCACTTGGCCACAACAGGAGCAACCATCTTTGAAGTCTCTGGAAAGGTACATAAGGACCCACCAATTTGTGCCAAGAGGGGAAGGTACTCTAGATGTAAGCCGAGGAAACAAGCTATCACATGGAAGCCACCCGCTTCCTTAGGCATGAAAGCCGAGTATTCATCAAAGGATCAATGTCGTGGACCCATGGCCGTACGTAAGCTTGGGCAGCCCGCACCACAACCAGGAAAAAGCTCAATCGTCCGTGCGGCTGCCTAAGGAGTCTTTAACTCCACCTTGCTCGTCCTAAGGTTGGCCGCCACACGAACGCATGCCCCACAAGATCCCGACGCCAAGCGAGACACAAGTCTATGCAGGTGACTCAGCAACCTCCCCCACATGTGTTTCAGCAACCCCCTCCCCCATAGACTTGATCGAGCCATTCTCCACAATCGGAGGAGGATGTTGGGCAGCATACGACCACCATCCCAGTGGCTTCGATAGATCCTTCACCGTCTTCCTCTGGCTAGCAACAGCCAAGGCGGCGATAGCGATTGGGCAACCAGCAAAGGTCAGTTACCTGACAGGTTTTTGTTCCCATAGAGAACCGCTTTAGTGTGCTTCAGGATAATCGACGTCTGCCCCCCGTACTGAGACAGTTGTGGAGCCCCTAGTGTCGACTCCCACACCATCCCTGATCCCTCCTATGTCGGTTTCAACACCGACGCCCACGCGTCCTCGAGACTCTATGACTCCTAGTATTCAATAATCACTTGCCTTGACTTCTCAGTGAGTTGGGCAACTCATGAGGCGTCGTCCTTCCCTAGGCCCCTAGTGACAGTTTGTACTTCTCCCATGACTTCTATTCCTTCCCACCTATCATTTTACACGGGGGAAAAGATTCGGCTATGAGTTTTCCCGTCTTTTTTTTTGGTGCTCAAGAGGAGGGTGGTTCACCTTCTACCATTCGGGTCCATGCAATGGCTCTTGCTTCTTGCAGCTTGACAGCTTTGGATTCCGGAGTTACTTTCTCCTTCCCTTTGGGCAAAGCTTCACAACCTCATTGGACTTTGGGGGAGATGTTGCATTATATACGAGCCAGGTGATTAGGTTCTCGCATCACCGCGGTGAGCTTGACTATACAGATTTATTTATCCGATCATGGGATATAGTGGAGTTCATGTTCATTCCTAGCTCTCTGGAGAGTCAGCTTATCATGTCTGTAATTGAAGCTTATCATGTCTGTAATTGAAGATACACGCATTGCCCCTTGATATATGTACGTAAATGAGGAGATGCACACTCACGAGTGATCTTGAGTTGGCAAGTCTACTTGGTTTAACATTCGTCCGGCTCTACTGGAAAAGTTGGCATCTTGTCGAGGATGCTTGGACTCGGATTATTACCCATCCAAGCCAAACTCGAAGTTGGCCTCGTTTGCTACTATTGAAACCTCATGGTTAGCTCTATCTCCATGAGAGTCCTCTCATGGAATGTTCAAGGGCTGAGGCCCAAACTTCATGCGATATAGAGCTCGTATGAGGTAGGAGCTCCCTCACTACCTAATTGGTGGGCTTTTTGATATTTTGATGCCCCGAGAGCACCATCTTTCTTTGGGCCATACTCGGCATTGTGGATAGCTTTTGCAAAAACACACGGATATCTTTTGGTCCCCAGGTGGTCTGTGTATCTCGATTGGGGATTCCTTACCAACCTCGATTGTTGATAGAGTAAATACTATATACAATTTTGAATTCACAATCATAAAGGTTGAATGCACAAGTGGCAATCATTCATCATGATTCAGTAATCATAATTCATTCAATTAATTAAAAATTTAGGTCACGAGTCACGATGCACTAAGCACTTTAACTTGTAACTTTATTCATGAATCACGAATCACAATCCACATTGCATATTGCACACTCATCAATGACGCAAAAATCTAAAGTCATAAATCGCAATCCATCAAGATTCAAAGTATGACAAATACAATGACAAGTCCGTGACTCACAAATCATAAATGTCAAAGAGTCAAATCAAAACTGACATAAATGATAATACTAAATAGTCAATAATACAATCAGTGTCAAGTGATCAATCATCAATCAACAAACCTCAAAATCCTCTGAGTCACTATCAGCATCATCATCATCATCATCATGAGGTGCCCAACTAGTAGATATCTTTCCCAAACTAGTAGATGGGTAAGGCACAATAGGTGCACTACGACTAGCACTAGCCAAAGACTCTCTAGTATCATGATGTGGCACGATCAACTCCTAGTAAAGCATGTCATATAAATCAAGGTCCTATGCCTGAATGGTAGGCATGTCACATTATAACATGCGACATGCCACATGAATGATGAGCCATAGTCATGACACATACACATATGTCATATGACATATACACATGTCACATGATACACATCACACACACTCACACATAGATACATGTGAGATGTGACATGAATGATGATACATACACACGTCACAACCCACATAGTACATACATGATCATTGATGATTCATGAATATGAAAAACATTAAAAATTAAAATACATTTACCTCTCTAATGTGAATAAGACATCTCTAGAAAGATTCTCTGACACTGTCCACAAACTCATATATTAGTCAAAGCATGAAGCCTTCTCTATCTTTTATCCGTATGAATGGATACAAGGGTTGTAAAGCCCACACCAATCCCTCCACGTCCCTCCAAAATCTATCATACAAACATGTCCTTCGTACAAGCTCCTCCCTTGGAATAGTATGCTCATCCCAAGCTGTCCAATATCGTCACACAACTTTATGCATCAATGCGTGACTTATCAACACATCAACTTTATGCATCAATGCATCAAGGGTTGTAAAGTTCGCACCAATCCCTCCACGTCCCTCCAAAAACTATCATCCAAACATGTCCTTCGTACAAGCTCTTCCCTTGGAATAGTATGCTCATCCCAAGTTATCCAATATCGTCATGCAACCCACATAGTACATATATACCTTCATAAGTTCAGAGTTATCCAAACTTACGAACTCAAGATAGAGAACACAAACACATACACATTGGAAAAAATAACAAACAAAAGCAAGAGACTTAAGATCAATCTAAGACATGAAAAATACAAACAAGAAAGAAAACCAATACAAAAAGAGACGCACGCACACTCACACAAACACACACATACAAAAAAAAGAAAGAAAGAAAGAGAAAAAGATTTATTAAAAAATTTATAAAAAATAAAATTAAAAAAAACACACACACACACAAAACAAAAAATAAATAAATAATAAAATTAAAATAAAAAATAATAATAAAAATAAATAATTATATAATAATAAAAATAATAAATTAAAAAAGAAACAAATTAAAATTAAAATATATATATATATATAAATAATTAAATTAAAAGAAAATAAATAAAAACAACAATTTCGTAAATAAATAAATAAATATATATATATATATATATATATATATATATATATATAAGCAAAGTAAACAAAAACAAAACAAAACAAAAAGTGCATCGTCAACTTCTATGTCTGTCCTAAACAAGAAGTATCAGAATTCAACTTTATCATGCATAGCTTGGACAAATAGCTATGACATCCCTACTCACGTCATCAGTGCCCTAGAGTAGGTGCAGACTTTAATAAAGAGTCTTTCTAAATCAAGATCTCTAACAAAGTCAACGAAGTGAGTTTCTATCACTTCCGGAAGTGAAGGGCAAACTCAGCCATGATAAACTCTTGCACAAAGAACAAACAAATAATAGGAAGAAAGGAATTAGAATTATAAAAATTAAAATTAAAATTAATATATATAGATAAATAAATAAATAAGTGAATAATAAATAAATAAAAGATAATAATAAAAAATATAAAATAATATTAAAATTAAAAATAATAAAAATAAATTTTAAAAAAATATATTAAAAATAATAATAAAAAATATAAAGAAATACCTAAAATAATAATAAAAGTAATAATAATAATAATAAATATAAAAGAACAAACGAATAGAATGAAGTTGTAAATAAAGAGTGAAAAAGAAGGAAAAAAAGAAAAGGAAAAGAATAATAATAAAAAAAAAGTATATATAAAAAAATATAAAAAAAAAACCCACAAAATACCTTATCATTAACCCATACAGTGTTCCCCTTTTCTATTGAATTTACTAATGATTAATTTGAACACATGAAAAGAAGAAGAACCATAAATGAGCTTGTTACGATGTAAGAAAGTCCTTATCTTCTTTGAAACTTTCTTGAATAAATACCCTTTTTGAACAAGCAAAGAGATTAGTTGACAACACTGAACTACAAATGAAGACAAGCTTGAACATAGACAAGAAAATCTAAACAATTGAGAGCAAATAACGCCATACTTTGCTAAATGAGAAATATTTGAATCAATATGAGGAATATGTATCATGTTAATGCTAGCAAATTCCGGTTCTGAAACAAAATTATTTGGACATTTTTCCACATAAGAAATCACAAAGTTTCTATGAAATTTTTTTAGTGAAGTCAAATAATAAGCTATCTAAGCTATCTAATGAAGGGAAATTCCTCCCTAAAGCTATATCAACCTTCATAGAAACTTTCTTCATTACTACTGATTTCCAATGTGTAAAAATTCCACGAATACCTAAAGATTCTTCAAATTTTAGAATGAAATTATCAATGCCCTTTTTTATATCTTTAAGGATGCAAGCATCCTTAGAGGTATGAAGTCTATATTTTGTTCCTCTAGAAAAAAGTTCTTTCAAGCTACTAGTAGGAAGAATAGAACAATCGGAAGAAACTATATGACCCAAATCCTTGTTTACGAAAGAGGAAAAGGAACCATTATTGCAACAACAAGATCTTCTAGAAATCGACAATCTATCTTGCTCTTTCATATTTCTTCCGATATCATTGTAATTGAAAGCTTTTTGACCCAAAGTTTTCGAATATTTGTATGTAACCAAAGGATGGACCCAAAGCTTTCCAACATAAGAAGGAAGAGATTCTATCACTTCTTTTGATTTCAAAATAGAGTCCAAACCAACTTTATCCATTTCGAAAGAAGTAACTGGAGAAGTAAAGATAGTAATTAGTAATCTTCTTGAAATCAAAGGATTATGAGAAACACAAGAGGATTTTAGAAATTTGGATATGAGAATTCGAAGTTGAAAACTATGGGATTCATGAATATGAAAAACATTAAAAATTAAAATACATTAACCTCTCCAATGTGAAATAAGACATCTCTAAATAGATTCTCCGACACTGTCCACAAACTCATATACTAGTCCAACCATGAAGCCTTCTCTATATGTATGAATGGATACAAGGGTTGTAAAGCGTGCACCAATCCCTCCACGTCCCTCCAAAAACTATCATCCAAACATGTCCTTCGTATAAGCTCTTCCCTTGGAATAGTATGCTCATCCCAAGCTCTCCAATATCGTCACACAACTTTATGCACCAGCTTGACTTACTCTTTCAATCTCTCCATGACTATGGACATGTATGCGAATCTCGTCTTGGCGGGCTTCACAAGTCAATATCACTGTAAGACCTAAACGAAGCAAGCAACTTTGTTCAAGCAAGTGATAAAAATGGTTTAAATCCATGGTATCTTTCCCACATCTTCTATCAGCAAATCCATGCAATGGGAAGCACATGGTATCCACACAATAGAGGGGAATTCTTTTTCTCAAAGTATGCCTATAGCCACATAATTATTTCCATTATTTGTGAGCACTTGGACAACTTTTTCTACACCAATATCCATGATAGCCTGGCAGATATGGTCATAGATGAACCGACCTATCTACATATAAAACATAATAAATCAATTATCAATTATCAATCGATACTTTATCATCGATGAATCGATGATTGATGATTTATCATTGTATCCATAAGTGTTAAATTTTGGTGGGCTTCACAAGTCAATATCACTGTAAGACCTAAACGAAGCAAGCAACTTTGTTCAAGCAAGTGATAAAAATGGTTTAAATCCATGGTATCTTTCCCATATCTTCTATCAGCAAATCCATGCAATGGGAAGCACATGGTATCCACACAATAGAGGGGAATTCTTTTTCCGAAAGTATGCCTATAGCCACATAATTATTTCCATTATTTATGAGCACTTGGACAACTTTTCCTACACCAATATCCATGATAGCCTGGCAGATATGGTCATAGATGAACCGACCTATCTACATATAAAACATAATAAATCAATTATCAATTATCAATCGATACTTTATCATCGATGAATCGATGATTGATGATTTATCATTGTATCCATAAGTGTTAAAATTTAATGCAGTATATAATATGCATAAACTACAATGCATTATGTAATATATATTATGCACATTGCACATGTCACATTATACATTTGACATTGCAATGTGCATTCTCATTTATGCAACACGTTGCACACTGTGTGTGTCATGTGTGTGTGTTTATGTTATAGCTTACATGTACTATGTGATATTACATAATGCATATCACATAGTGCATGTAAGTTGTAACATAATGATATACACACACACACACACATAATGTGCAATATATTACATAAATGATAATGCACATTGCAATGTCACACGTGACAATGCAATGTGCATATTACACAATGCATTGTAATTTGTGCCATGTACATTATGCCTAATGCCATAATGCAATGATACTTATGGAATCTTACATAATGCATTGTGCAATAAGTGCAATGTGCATAATGCATTTAGATATATGAATATTGGATGCACATTGCAATTTGCAATGAGAAATGAACCAATGAATTATCAATGATAAATTGAAATATGAGAAATAAGATAATATATTAAAGTGTAAACTTACATGTAATCGTAGTACTAGCAAGTGATGCATCTATACGGCTCGAAGGTACATGGTGCCTTTGCAACAATGCACCAAAATATTATACACATTTCTCTTTCTCATGTTCGTCCATCTGTCACACATGATTGTGCATCCATACTTTGCCCATGTCTCCTTCATGGGCTCAAGCTCTCTCTCTAATGCTTTCCTTTGTTCTTTTGAGCTCTGTTATCCTCAATCCTTCATAGGTAGGCCCTTGCCCCCCCTACCTAGCAAAGATACTTTTTGTAATGTATGTTCCATCATTTTAGTGTTTGCGAGCTTCATTCGTCTTGTCAATGACACAGAGATAGTGCTATTTGTTCCGCCCAACCGCCGAGCTATCTCATTGGTGAGTCTTAGTCTCTCTCGACTCCTTCCTCTCTTCTACCTTATATGGTGTGCTTTTTTTATGTGATGACATGTGGCATCTTTTTCAAAGGAGGTTCACACCAATATCAAGTATCATGTGACATTTCCTTCCCCTTAAAAGAATTTTCGTCCTCGAAAATGTAGATGAAATGTCCGTAATGGTAAAAGTAAGTGCTCGGACTCCCCTAAACCCCATGTACTCTATGTACATGGTCATCTCAGTGTGTTGTTTCCCCATATCCTTCCCCTTAAGAAGTATCATATGAGATCATCTCAAAGGTGGGAAACCGTTATATGGTGCCTACTATCTCCCATATACACTCAACTTCCAAATTATCACTCCCATAACATATAATATCACCAAAATGACCTAAGTCCATATGATGTATCCTCTATGGAGTAATGATATGGAAAGGAAGTGCAAAGTGTCAAGCTTATAGGCTTGACCATACCAAAGTAGAGATAATAAACCACACAATCATGGGAAATATAGAACAAAGTCCCATAAGAAGTGACTTCAAATCCATCTAATACTAAATGATTGATTTCCCTCATAACACTCCACGTCTTCCTAACCTTGAGTAATCTAAACTACCTTGTGATCTATGCAAATCCATCATCTAGTTCATATATAAAAATTTCTTGGTAGTAAAATGTAATCTATACATTTCACCCGCCAAGAAATATGTGGTTTGTCATCCTTTACCATTGGACTAAGTTCTATTGGAAGAGCATCTATTGGCACTAGTGCAAACTCTAAAAGATTCTCTTCCCTTTAGTTTGCCATGTGCATGCAAAAGCATTCCCTTTGAGATTCAGATAATCATTCAGTACCCATCCTCGTAACTGATGTTTACACATCATGCTCATGATGTAACACCAATTAAGAGTTTGGTACCCCAATAGGTTAGATATATCCCTAACTCCTAGAAACCCTAAAGAGAAGAATCATACTCAACTCCCAGTCTCACTAATGTCAATAACTAGATCATCTCGTCTAGTCAAGGACCATCACTGGAACATCATAACTGCTTCTCTCTAGAGTCTCCATGTGAGACTCAATCTAACCATCATGATTAATTGATCTCCCTCTTGTCTATGATAGAAGAGTGCCACTTCTATCTAAAGAACCAAAATGAGAAAGTGAAACTCACTCTCTATCTCTCTCTATAATCTCCTCTAAGGAAAAGAGCTCTGGTAGTGGAATCTATTCCACTTTTCCCTTTCCCTTTAAAAGAGATTCTTTTGAATCCAATTACTCTACTCATCCATAATTGAGAACATGCATATAAGTTCTCCATGTTTTTTTCCTTCCAAAATAGTGGAGAAAGAAACTCCGATCTGAAAGAAAATTATACTGAAAAGTAGAATAAATGAATTCCTTCTGAAATATAAACTAAGAGATGTTTTGTAAACACCTCTTCTGTCTAACAGAAAATATGCTCTATTCTTCTCCTATGAAGAAATCATATTTTCCTTTCCTTCTTCCTCTCTCAAAGAACAGGATCTAAAGTGAGACCACTGAGCTAAAGGGAGATCTCTCCTCGATCTCTAAGCTAATTCCCACTTTCTCCTTTCCTTAAAAGAGAAACTTATGAATTCATTTGCTCCTCTCTTCCATGACTGATGCATAATCCCTCATTACAGAGATCACTATAAAGATGGAGAACAAATCTCCCCTAACTAATGAAGGTGTATGAAGTGAAGAGTGGAAAAAAAATAAATTCTTTATAAGGGTCAAAGCCCTCTGCTAAAATGGTTGGCAATGATATGACATCATGTGTATCCATACTAAAGAACTATCTCTGCCAACCATACTCTATGCATGGATCTATACGATCCAATCAAACTGATGGAATTATCCTTCCTCAAAATGAGTATGTGATACCAATGGTGATAAAATCACCTATCACATTCTCTACTGGAAGAATAAATCTTCCCTAAACTATGAAGGATAACTCCCAATCCTAAGGAGATGTCTACTAAAAGCTCTCCTCTGATCTGGTGAGACATGACATCATGAATGATGAGTCCTTTTCTCCCTGGCCATAGAAGAAGAGTGCTCAAAGGGAAGTCATTTCCATCGTCCCATACCAATGAAAACTTCTTCCAATTCACGATGTCATACCTACACTAGACCGAATATATATATATATATATATATATATATATATATATATATATATATATATATATATATATATATATATATATATATATATATATATATATATATATATATATATATATATATATATATATATATGTATTCCATGTAATGGAATATGTAGGTGGACTCTAATGAATCCCATATCCTAAACTCATATCGATGGACTCAAATGAGTCCACTGTCCTCGAACTAGTTAGTTTGGTTCTAATCATCATGTGACAATGGATATCCCTTTCTTTTCCAAACTAACTTGTTCCTAGGTACCAAGACTAGGTCTGAGTACCTCTCTGTAGATCCCAACATACATATATGTATTCGATACCCCAACTATTTCTGACTAAGGGATCTATGCTCTGAATCATAGAGCTAGTGCCATACCTCTGGCCTCCCTAACCATCACTCAAATCACATAAGCACCCATCGATGCTATCTCATGAAACCCATGTGTGTGATCCCATCTTATTGGTTTTTTTAGTAGTGTAGCAGAAATGCTTCACTACTTTCTCAAGTGATGTGTGTGAGTGAAACTAGTCACTATCATAAATGTATCTCCTGTGCCTGTATGCAACTTCCTAAAACCTATAGGATTGCTTATGCACATTACTAATGGTGAAGGTTCCCTTAGCAATCCTATGGTCTAAATCCATAAGGATTATGTGTAGGGATCATAGTGGTTAGCAACGGGATGGCAACGTCGTAGGCAACAGGTTGCTAACGCGTTAGCAACGGGTTGGAGTTGCGAACCCCAAGTTGCGATAAAGTTGCGTACGCTTCAATATTTATTTTATATATTTTTTTGAATTCTAGATATCTTCTTATACATGCTTAAGTATCATAAAAAAGGCATGAAAACAAGATATGTTTACATTTATACAATGTATATATCAAATATATAGGTAATCAATTTGTCTTTCCATGTACATACATACATACATATATACATAGTATAGACATACATATATACATAGTATAGACATACATACATGCATAGATTACATTATTATATTATATTACATACATAGTAGTAAATATATACTACATGCATATGTAATACATACATTTTTATGTACATATCTACATAGTATATACATATTATGTATATACATAGCACATAGATGCATACATACATACATGCATACATATTAATAATTATGTACATAGTAGGCACTAGGTACATACTAAAAACATACAAACATATATACTAGATACATACATAAGTAAATACACAAGATTTTCAATAAACATAGAGTAATAGACTATAGGAATTACATCATACATATATACATACATGCATATATAGATACATACATACATATCTAAGTGAATAAACAAATTTTAGGGGGAACATATAAAAATAGGAATATGCATACATACATTACATATATAGTTCATACATACATACATACATACCTACATAAGTAGATACATATATATGCATATGCATGATGTTATATGGTAGTATGGTACATGATGTTGGAATGATCATATGGTAAGTGGGAGCCGGGACATCGTATACTCTCTTTGTCTCCCTCCTTTTCTTTGTGCTTGTTGAGGCATTGGCCTTTCTTGTATGATTTTTCAGCTCATCAACTTTTTTGTTCATAATTCATAATGGTTAAAAGATAAAAGAACTTTCCTTGTGGATCATTTTTGGCTTGTTGGGAAGGGTTCTATTTTTTGATTTTTTAGCAACGCGTTGCGAACGTGTATGGAACGCGGAGTTGCGTTGCGAAAGTTGCGAACGTGTACGCAACGCGGAGTTGCGTTGCGAAAGTTGCGAACGTTCGCAACGCGTTGCGTATGCAACACTGGTAGGGATCCTATTACTACTGAAGTTTCCTTATTTATAATACTATGATGGTACTAAGTCCATCAAATACATGCTTAGAAGCATGTCTACACCTTATTGAAGTTTGCAGAAAGGGCATGTTACCATGCCATAACATTCTTGCCTAAAGGCAAGTGCGTATATAACGCAATGAGGGGGGAAAATTTTGGATAGCATTTCCCCAAGAAATGGAATCTCAAAAAAAAAAATTTAACCATAAGCTCAGTGGCATACAGGCCACCCAACAACATAGGGTTTGAACTCATATATGGACTCCATAACCTGCAAAAACATAAAAGCAAATGCTAGCAACAATTCTCTTTGTTGCATAAGCATGTAGTTTCTACAATCCTCTTTTCTGCAAAGAATCAAAAAGTGTACTTCTCGCCTGTTGATCCATATTTTTAAAATTTAAACAATGATCAACATTTGATGTATGCAATCCAATCTATGCATGTACATACAGAACATGCCATAACATAAAGTAAAATGCATGAAGCATAAAGCATACGTCCCTGAATGATTTGGTATTCGAATTGCATGCATCCAATCCTTCTCAATGAGCTTCGAGACCTCTGCACCTTCCTCCTCAGGTCCTAACATAAGCTTTGAAGTGTCCGAAAACATCGGATCACTTCCCAAAACATAAAGCATGGTCAGATGATTACCAAAATAATGCAAAATTTACCCAAAATGCCTTTGTAATCCCTCTTTAGACATGCAAAAACCATTTTAAGACCTTCAAATAATCATAAACTGAAATATATATCATGTGCAAGTGACTCGAGCTAAATTACTTCAATCGCCTTCCTAGTTTGCAAAATATGGCTCTCGGAAGGTAGTTGCCAAAAACTGTTCAGAATTTGCACACTTGTTCAGATCTGCAAAATACTTATTTTCCAAAATTTCTTTTGATAGAATGAAAGTAGACCTTGTGCTCTTCGAAACGAGCCATGGCACGTCCATTAACCCAAGATATGGCCTTTCCAAGCGGGACATGCTAAACTAGTGGACTGTTGGAGGGGCAGGAAAAAGTCTGAAAATGTGATTTTTGGAGTGCCCAAAAGCATTCTTCCATCAAGTAAATTCTAAAATTCTCTCCATAGTCTGAGCGAGAAATATATGGAGATGCTTGGGCCTATTTTCACCTTTCCAAATCCTTCCTTCCTGCATGCTAATTTGCTCCCCAAAAGAGGCCCAAATCAAGATTTTTACTTTCACGCAAGAACTTAAATGGGAGCTTTTAGTAAGCTTCAATCCGCTCCAAATGTGGATTTTTCTTAGATTTTCTTGTTTTCCATGATAATTGATACACCATACCTCATGTATGTATGCACTAATTCATGGGAAGCCTTTGAAATGATCTCTTTTCTTACTCCCAAAAGTGGAGATTTGCTAAAATTAACATCTGAAATTTTTTCCAAAAAAAAATGTGGGAAGGGGGTCTTTGAGGAAGTAAAAACTCCTTAACTTCTCATTTTAATGAATCTAATGATTCCATTATGAAGTTCATACATCATACTCTCAGTATATATACTTTTTCCCATCCATCCGTAGCTAGTGCGCCTCTTTTTCCCTCTTCCAAATCATCATACTGAGATATATTTTGGATTTCTTAATCTTATATGGAATTCAATACACTAGACTATAAGTGTGCATGGTTTTTTCCATAAATCTGTGAAAATTCCCTTTTCTTTTCCCCTTCCTAAAATGGCTACTTATCAAAATAGCCCTCTAAAATTTATGTGAAAATCATGAAAGTAGGCTATTTAGAAGGCACCTACAGCTTACTCTTTCTTATATCTTGAGGGAATCCTTAACTCAAGATGAGAGTATATATGCCATACTCTCCATATAAATGATTTCCTTCCAAAAACTTGGCCCGCAAAGGCTTCATTGTCCTTCTCTTAAATTCAAATCTTTTCAAAATAAAATAGTAATACTTGTGATTAAGAGAAAGCTCCATCTTCTTTCGCTTTGGAACCACGTACCAAAAAAAAAAAGCTCATGGAAGGAATGCTCTTTACTCACGGATTCTTCCAATGGAACAAGTGCATCCCATATCTCTCTCTCGTCTATTCTCGATCTTCATTCGATGTTGCCCTCTTGCTCCTTCCCTTTCAATTGTATGGCTCCAAAAGCAAAAGGTAATGAAAAGAACAAGCCCCTCACATGCAATCCTTTGCCTGTCCATGAGAGCTCATATAGCTTTTCCTTTGTCTCTCAAACATTCTTGTATCAAAACATTGTTGCACTGATATATGAGCACTAAGATGGCATGGTGCCTTGGATAGGCTGATGTCTTCTCATAGGTGTGGCAAGAGTTCAAATCCTGCCACTGCTGCTGTGCACTATCTCCCATCATGACCGGAACAAGCTCTCATACCAATGTAATGTACGTTCCATGATTTTAGTGTTTGCAAGCTTCATTTGTCTTGTCAATCACACAGAGATAGTGCTATTGTTCCACCCAACCACCGAGCTGTCTCATTGGTGAGTCTTAGTCTCTCTCGACTCCCTCTCTTCTACCTTATATGGTGTGCTTTTTTTATGTGATGACATGTGGCATCTTTTTCAAAGGAGTTTCACACCCATATCAAGTATCATGTGACACTTTTTCAATGGAATTTCTCCTTGTCGATGTCCGTGCAACATTGAAAGAGGACCCACATTACATAAAGCCTTCATGATGGCTTGTGTGGCTTCTTGTTTACATTGTTTTTACAAGCTAGCATGTATGGAGGTGGATCCAAGACTTGGTTGCTCATGCTCTATGTCAATGTCTATGAGCCCATAAGCTTGAGGTGCTTAAGTACGGGGATCACATGATCCATGTGAACCACTTGGATGTGATCTAGCTTGAGATTTTGGAGGTGCATTCCTTCTACCTTGAGATTTTTGAGCTATGCATTCCAATAGCTCTCTTCCTTGATAGCTTCGAGCATTGGCTCTTTTCAAGATGCAACCCCCATACCACTAAATTTTGCAAGATGGGCCTTAATTTTATATGCTCCACCGGCTCCACTATAACATAGCTTGCAAATCATGAAGGAAAACTTATGTGCACAAGGAGAGGTTTTATCTCTACATTCAAAACTTTATGGTGGACTTATAACACTAGATGTAGATTAGAGCATATAACCTTGGTTTGAAAAGGACTTGTCAAACTTTATAACCTTGGAAGTGTGTTTGAGTCTATATCCTATATCAACATAGCATCCAATAGTTGTCTCTATCCGTTCAAGTAGTACTTGTTTGAGAAGTGTGGGGAATGTGAGTTCTCCTTGTGATGTGTGTTATGGGAGTGCTCTTCATAACAAAGGGCCTTGTGTGTGCTTGTAGGATACTTTGCATGAATTTGAAAAATTAGAGGTAGCTGAATCTTAACAACTAGAAATAACAAGTAGAGCTAACTGGCATATTCCCCTAGCGTCAGGTTAGAAGGGGATTCTTAGAAAATATGTTATTGGGGCAACCTTCCACTAGGGACCCACTTGCTGGTTAATAAAATTCGACTTTGGAAACGGTCAAAAATGGGATCATTTTTTAGAAATATGGTCAAAAATTATTATTACATATCGTGATAGTACTACTACTCAATAGCTATCCAATGGTATATAAGACTAGGCTATTCGGCATCTATTTTTGGATCAAAAGTCAAACCATAATTTTCAGGTTGTATGTGAAAATCACTTAAAAAGTAAAAAGCAATATGTGCAAGTGTCAAAATCTTATTAAAAGTTAAGGAATTAATCCAAGGGTCATAAATATGTCATGTGGCACCCAAAACTAATAAAAAAAGTACAAAAATAAACCACTGCATAGATTGTTGTGCAAATCCTTCTCGATTTTCGAAGATTGGCTTTTCGAGCTTTTTGTAAAAGCTTGTAGTGCAAGAAATCATAATCTATAGATACATAAGCAATTAGACTCATAAATTATCACTTATGAAGCTCTAGTCTTGAGCTTGTGTTAGAGAGGAAAGTCCCTTCAACTTCGAAAGGTGGAATTTTCTTCATCATCTACAAGGTGTGTCACAGCTTAGCAGCTTGGACCTTATCTATTTGAAGGAGAACATTTTCAGCTTTGGAGATTCTGGAGTTATAGATAGTTTGTATGCTCGCACGTTCTTTATGCTATCTTGTAACTTCATGTACTTCAATATGGAATGTAATGCCTGCTTTGGAAGACGAACTTACTTCCCAGTGGATGGTCAAACCCAAGGTAAGCACGAAGGAGACTTGGGCACAACTTACATTTGAAAACAACAAAACCTTTCTCTCACAATTATCCTGAGATGGAGAAAACAAGACCTTATTATTCTTCTATTTTCCTCCTTGAAAGTGGTCCTTAGAGGCACACAATTGGAGAACTCTTTGCAAAGCTTGGTACAGAATGAAACCTCATTGTCGTCTCCATAACAAGTGGAGATGGGAGACAAAAATATGAGAAAATGACTCAATTTTGTTCCTCATCTCACAATTTAGCCCAATCACACATCTTACAAGGGAAAATCGCAAGAACTAACAAACTCCAAGTCAACGGATTTCATAATTGGAAACATTTTCGGAACTATGACAATAATGATTGGATCAAACATGAGGAAATCGATCCCCACCTCAAATTGGATTATGATGACTAGTGCCTCCTACATTGTCACATCCTTGCTTGGGGGAGGGAGAAAGTGTGTTCCCTACAATATACAAGTGATTCCCACCAGAGAGCATTAATGTGGAGCATTGGCAATAAAATTGAGAAAATCCACCTACTCAACAAAAAGCGGAGCTCCATCCTAAGTTGAACAAGAAATGGTGCACTGAGTGGACTTCAATTAGATGGGAGTTGAAGTTTCAAGGCCTTTGGCACCATTTGATACAGAGGAAGGAAGCGGTTCTTCTCTAGCAAATTTTTCACCACAACATCTAGACGAATGCCAAAGCTTACAAGCTGCATAAGGCCCCACCATGGTAAGAGATGCATCAAGGCCAAGAAAACCATTAGGCATATCTTTTTCCCCTACCTAATAGCGCAAAGGTGTGGACCGTCATCTGCAAGTCCTCAATGGGCCATATGATTTCTTGGCAACAAGCTCTTCTAGGGGAGGCTGTGGGTTGCTTTGTGTCCCTCTAGAATGCTATTAAGAGAGAGGCATTCTGGAAAATCTGGAAGGAAAGATGTGCCAAAAACTTTGGTAATATGCCCAACGAGCTCTCTATAGAGAAATCTTTAAGAGCCCCTAAGAAGACGAATCATAAACCATAAAAGTAAGCCACCATTTCGACACTCAATGATCTTTGTAATGCAAGATAAAATCTTGAAAGAAAGTGGATCCTCCACTAAGGGGACAATAAGCTTCTAGCCATGCTCCATAACTCTATTTAACTTTCTTGTAATCGACTTCACTTTAATATAACTTAAGCATGTCTTTTCTAAAGAGACCTAGAGCATTCCCTTCAAAACAGTTCAGCTCTTGCCAACTTACAAAGAAACCAGTTTTTAGCATGTTTTCATCCATTTCCTTTTGCAGCTTCAAGGTCTTTTCCACCTACTTAAACTAAGGCATTCTGCACCAAACAATTCAAAGGCAGATGAGCCCCTAAAAACATGCAAACAATCAAACCAGGCTGAAGCTGCGTGTATCTATGCATAAGTGTAAAAGAGTGTGTGTGTGTGTGTGTGTGTGTGTGTGTGTGTATGTGTGTGTGTGTGTGTGTGTGTGTGTGTGTGTGCGCGCGCGCGCATGCGTGCACACGTGTGTGTGTGTGTGTGTGTGTGTGTGTGTGTGTGTGTGTGTGTGTGTGTGTGTGTGTGTGTGCGCGCGTGTGTGTGTGTGTGTGTGTGCGCGCGCGCACGTGTGTGTGTGTGTGTGTGTGTGTGTGTGTGTGTGTGTGTGTGTGTGTGTGCGCGCGCGCGCACACGTGTGTGTGTGTGTGTGTGTGTGTGTGTGTGTGTGTACGCGCGCGCATGAAAGGTTCATAAGGTTTGGTTCAAACCAAGTTCGAGTGAAGAGCTCTTACCTCTAAGTTAAGGTTCATAAGGTTCGTCCACAAAAGTTATATACAAACATATAGATATAAACACATATATTAATTTATTTATATTTATATATTTATGCAGTTACATATATACTTGCACGTAAGGATATTATTTGTCATATCATATATGACTAGAGATTACCTTGCCACTCCCATACAACTTTAGATTCTCCCTTTACTAACTTTGGGTATTGATCGATACGAGAGTCCCTGCGAACCATTTGCTCTACCTGAAAATAAGGAAATTCGCTTGAATTTTCAGTGTTCACAACCTATCTAGAGTTACAGAAAATACCTGCTTCTAAATCATACAGATAATGAAGATGTACATCATACAGATAGAGAAATGTGTAAACTTATGAATATTTCATCGAAACAAATGCACTGAATGTTTACATACATGATACATGTATCATACATTTATACATACACACATGTGAGAAAGAAAAACAAGGAAAGAATTTGAATTATCCACCAGATCCATAAAGGAAGTGCCCCTGACATTCAACACCCATGGCAGTAGCCATCTTATGGCAAGCATATTCTGTACAAGTAACCGCATCATGAATGGTATTCTTGAATAAAATTTTGAGACATAAGTTTCCTCCTATGAGAGACTGTTGATAGAGGCCCCACCACCACTCTGAGGCAGTGGTAGGCAGGCTTCATGGCAGCCTGAACCTTATCATGCAGGACCTTCTTAACTAGATTTTCAGAGACATGAGCATGCTTTACTCTACTCGACATGGCTGTCACAAAGTCATCAAACAAACATGTAGACCAGAATGGAATGCTATAAGTACACAAAAACAGACTTTTTTTTAGAACAACATTCTTTATTCCATATTATGTATGAGGATCGTAGTCCTACTGTATCTCACAGGCTTCATTCAGATTTATCCTAGAGAATAAAATCTAAAGCATAATGCCTATGAGCAGGCATGACACTATTCGGATATAAGGCATATTCTATGATGTTCTGATAAGCTTTTAAAGAAAGACATCAGAAAAGATGCATCTCCCTGTGTCTGGAGTTCCAGATGAAACACAATCAAATTATGCTCTAAATAGTTAAGAATCCCACATGATTGCATCTATTTTCCAAGGATTGTGGAGATTGTAAGAGCCATAGAGTATGATTTCAACAAGAAGTGATAATGCATAAGCTTAATGTGTAATGTGACTCAGAAACTTGAATGTGAATGTACTAGTGTATAAGCTGCATGATCTAGATATCCTTTTGTTCGTTGGATGTGCTATGTATTGTCTAGAAGAATAGCTTGGACATTCCTTTTTTGCGGTACAATGAAAACTTCATGTACATCATCTAAAGGTGAACTTTGGCGCTCTCGATAGGATCAATCCTAGCTCCAACACTACTCACCTTGCCTTTCACTAGAGCTCCACCTTGACTAAGGACTTGGAAGCTCCTTCCTTGACAAAGTCCTCAAGCCCTCACCTTCACTCTCACCTAGTTTGCACTCTCCTCCACTTCTTCACCTCATCCTAAACCTTGGAACCTTGCCCTAGACCTCGGTGTATGCCCTCGCCTCACGCAACAAACTAACCCTACACTTTGGAACCTCCCCATGCACCTTGGCCTACACCCTAGCCTCATATCACCTCATCCAATGCATTTACCTAGTCCACCCTCAAATATCAACCACACCCCTCACTCTCACCTAGTCCATAAATTAAGCTCACCCTTGCTTTCATCCATATACTTCGTCACATACTTCTCTCGACCAACTTCAATCCTCGCCCAACTACTCATCTCTCCCACTTAATTTACCTTATCACCTATCTACTTGTCTCGCCCACTTGTTTTGTCGACACCTAGTGATTGGCAATCACTTTACAAAGGGTTTACAACCATCACACCGAAAACATCTCGAATATGCATGTGTCAATTCTATGGGAAGGTGGAACATGAAGCCCACAAACAACCATGTGTCAATTCTATGGGAAGGTGGAACATGAAGCCCATTAGTGTTACTCCATAAAGGGGTTATCCATGAAAAACCAAGCACACACCCAATGGGTTGGTCCAAGTCCTCATGGAGAAACCTCCTCTATATTGGGTCAATCACATAAACCTTTCTTGGCATTAAGCTACTAAACACGAAGCTCCTCGACCTCAAGGCCTAATGAAAATAAAATTTTGGGATGGCAACAGCAAACTAAAACCCAAAGCCCATTATGTGCTTTCGATATCAAGAAAATGGTCACTTCCACATTAAGCACTCTCTTTTTGAAGACCTCCACATCCGAATTATCTATACGAAAGGACCGGATACCAAGGATCGGCTAAAAATTACTAAAAACCCTTTCAAAAACACCAATAAGGTAGTCTTGTCCAAGCTAGATCAATATCCACCCTTGAAACAAGAGAAGATCTTACCTAACCTAAACAAGAGATTGATCTCTACCTAGATTGATTCGACCGAAGCCTAGCCTTGAAAGTTGCCTTACAAAGGGAGGCTTTGCCCATTGTAAACCAAGACCAATCATCCTAATGCATTCCCAAACTCGAATTTGCAAGATGATAAGCCCAAAGTTGCTTATTTGTGTCAAGAAAAGACCAAAAACACAAATATTTCTTGCCTTAAGGAGACCCTCACCTCACAAACCGGAAGATTAAGTACATTGTTCAATTATAGATGGCAAGCACATCGTGTTATCCAAAAGTCACTATGGTGTATTTTATGTATCCTGAGGTGTGATAAAGGTTGTCTTGGCTTGATCTTCAAGGTGTATGGATATTTGGTTGTACTTGTTAAAGTTATCCTTGAAGTTATACAAGACATGTCCAGTTATGCCTTCACAAGCTTGTTTTGGGAGCAACGTAGGAAACCCGTACGGCATGGTTACCTTGTTCAATGCCTAAAAAGACCCGGGTGTCTTTGCATATTGTTGGATTAATTCTTTGTGAACGTAGATCATAGCCACTCCCAATGTTCAATTGGAACTATGACACCTCCTCTTCCCTTTTCTAAATAATCTTCACACTATTGGGGTTGAGTCTATATATCTTCCCTCTAACTGGTTTCATCTCCTTCGTTAGAAGTATTTTATGAAACCTTCTAATTGTTGGAGTTTGAGGTCTACGGAAGCACACGAATAGCACAAGGATGAAGAAGAAGCTTGAAGCACAACAAAACACTGAATGAATTACCAAGTAAATGTACAAAGATAAGTAACCCCTTAGGGTTATATGCGTATATACAAGCTGAGGAAATAAACCTCCTGAAGAGGGAAAAAGTACCCCGACGGTCCCAAGTGTGTTCACACACATCACTACCTATCAACAAAGGGGGTTCACCTTCCCATGCAAGGCAAGAGAAGGGGATTATGAAAGTTGACATTGCATCTCAAGAAAGTGGGGGAATGAGCAATCATGAACTCGTTGAAGCTTCAAGGGTGAGTAGTAACACAAAAAAGAGACTAGATAGAAGAAAGCAATTTAGCATCTTTGTGGGACTCAAGACGAGGTTGCCCCTTTCCTAGGCGAGATAAGGAATAAGAGGTTTCAGTGGATGAGGAATTCAAATACATTCTTTTTTAGGTCATGGATTTCGAAGGATATGAGTTTCAACAACATAGATGGAAGGTTGTATTGAAGAGGGATTTAGAAGTTACCTAGTTTGTTTAGGGGAGTACGCGCGTGTCTTAAGTAGGTCAACCCACTGGGTGAGAAACTTCTTGAGCAAGGATGGAATTGCCTATTTTATTGGGCGAGTCACTCATGGAGAAGAGGGATGGAGTAGCCTAACTTAGGCGATTGACTCATGAGGAGTGATCATAGGAGGTCTCCCTATGTCAGGGGAGCACTAGATTATGCCCTCCGACTAGACTAGACAAGATTTTGGAATTATGCTTCTGATTACAAGATCATCCACGTAGGGGAATAATACAAGAATATACAACTAATACAAAAAGTCCCACAACCCGGGACTGATAGGTTTAGATAACTCAACTAGAGATGATACAGAAGATCCCACACCCGAGACCGTAGGTATGAAGAAAGATCTTTGGATTACAAGAACTCCTTTCAAGGAGAGGAACTAGTTACAAGCAATAACTGGAAAGGATCTCGTACTATGAGATTGCAGCAGGACAAGAGAGGATGTCCAAGATACAAGAGTAGACAAGACTAGAGCAAAGGACAAGACTAGAACTCAAACTGGAACTTGAAAGTACTTACTTGGTGATCATGACTCCTTCAAGGCTAGCATTGGCAAGATTGCATATGAATGTGGCCAACCCCTCCTTATACAGGTTTTCAAGGGCAGTTTATCAATGGGGGTTACGCATTGAGGATGTCATCGATGATATCATCAATTCGAAACATGACCTCGGGATATCAAAATTAAGCAAGAAGACGGCCAATCTTAGGGTTTGAGCATGTTCCGAATGCAATGGAAGCATTGGTTTCTCCAAAGTTTGTACCAACCATAAGATATAGAAGCCACATGGAATTTGAGGCTTAGTATGGTTTCCTTTGTCCATCACATCACCTCCCCCTCAAGCGACGAGTTCCACGAGCGGTTATGTGACTATGAGATCTTCAAGTACTTGAATTTTCATAGCTCTTGATCCTTGTAGAGTTCTTGATATGTGGTACTCGAGCATGACAATGATGGATATCCATGATGAAACTAGAAAGGGTTTGTAGTATATCTAGGTATAGAATCAAGGTTATGATTCTCATGATGGACTATATTCCTCTTTGACTCCGATGATGATCCTTTTGATGTGTTTTGGTGATTGTGGAGGTCCTAATTCCAACTTGTTTCTTCTTCTTAGGACACTTGAATACCATGTGATCATGATCTCCACAATAAAATCATAATCCATTATCCTTCCGATGTTTTCTTTTCTTTGGTGTAAGTCGTCTAACCCTAATGTTATCCAATTGCATGGGTTCTGGTTGAATTTCTTCCCAAATATGTTGTTGTGGAACAGAGTTAAAATTATATTCTCCATCTCTAATAGAAGTTTTCTTCTCTTGCTTTCTCTCAAACAACCTATTATCACATTCGATTGCTTGATTCATGAATTCATTCAAAGAGTTTACCTTGGGATTTCAGAATTATACTTCTGATTACAAGACCACCCATTGAGGGAAATAATACAAGAATATATAATTGATACAAGAAGTCCCACAACCCAGGACTCACAGGTATAGATAACTCAACAAGAGATGATACAGAAGATCCCACAACCAGGGACCTTAGGTATGAAGCAAGATCTTTGGATTACAAGAACTCCTTTCAAGGAGATGAACTAGTTACAAGAAATAACTCGAAGAATCTCGTACTACGAGATTACAACAGGACAAGAGAGGATGTCCAAGATACAAGACTAGACAAGACTAGAGCAAAGGAAAAGACTAGAACTCGAACTAGAACTTGAAAGTAATTACCTAATGATCATGACTCCTTGAGCTCCCAAGACTTGCATTGGCAAGACTGCGTATGAATGTGGCAAACCCCTCCTTATAAAAGTTTTCAAGGGCAGTTCATCAATGGCAATTACGAATTGAGGATGTCATTGATGAAGTCATCAATTCAAAACATGACCTTTGGATATCAAAATCAAGCAAGAAGACAGTCGATCCTAAGGTTTTAGCATGTTCCGAATGCAATGGAAGCATTGGTTTCTCCAAATTCTGAACCAACCAAAAGATATAGAAGCCACATGGAATTTGAGGTTTAGGATGGTTTCCTTTATCCATGACAGCCTATTAACATGGGCGAGTGATGTAGAAGCTTGAAGAGATGGAGTTTGAGAAGAGATTGCTATTCTCTTTGGATAAGAGTGATCAAGAGAGAGAAGATTCAACCTTGTGACCATATGAATGGAAGAATGATAGGAAGGATGAGTTCTTAGGGAGAGTTGCAAGATGATCTCAGTGAGAATGTTTTAGAGTATGAGGACAAGTCCAATGGTTTCCAAATTGAGGGGGCTAAGAGGACTAGTCTCGGAATTGATGGTGCTACTTGGGAGAGAAGCCTTACCCGTAGTTGTGTTAAGAGCATCTAAGAGTGCGAGTTTCCATACTTCGAAGAGTGTAGCTTTGGAGAGAGACTCCATTCCAATTTCCAACTTAGACGAGTGTGTCTCCACATGAGGAGAGTGAAATTGCCAATAGAGGAGCCTTCCACATAAGCCAATTTGTTGTAGTTGCCTTTGGAGATTATATTGTCCTTTGAGGGAGCTTAAAATGAACCAAAACTCTTCCTGTTTGAGTTAGATCCTAGACTATGAAGGAGGTGTTTAATCATGAACTCCACTTTATATGAAGGGGATAACGTTCAAAATGGACTCCAAATGATATGAAAAGATCTCACTAGAAAGACAATCATCCATTCATTCAAAAACCTATCTGTACAATATTTACATATGATGCTTTTATTTCCAAGAGAGCTACTAAGAGGGCTCTACATACATCTGTAACTTAGATTGGTTGACAAGAGGCATTATCTATCCATCCATTATGGCTATGCGAACTCTGCCCTCAGGGAGTATTTCAACCACTCGAAAAGGGCCATTCCATCTTGCAATAATGTGTTCTTAGACTTTTTCTCAAAAAGTCTCAGATAGTATAGTGAAACTAAATTACCTTGCTTGGGAGTTCAAAGGTTGGCATCATGATCTTGCTTCCTTTTTTCCTGCACCATGATGGGCCGATTATTGCCTCGCTTCCTTTTCTCCTTCAGAAACTTCATTCTAATAAAGTTGGATGCCACTGCAATTGTGTGTCCTCGTATTCTTGGCTCTCCAATGTGAGAACACTTGCAAAAATTCAAATGGAGCGATTGCATGTACTCCATATACTAGCTTGAATGGTGTGTGGCTAGTGGTGTAGCTTTAAACGAAGTCTTGTAGGCTCATAATGTCTGTAAATAGGCTTGCTCTCAAGTGGTGGGAAACTACAAGCCAGTTTTTCTAAGTAGCAACATGAGTACTTTATTCCTGCTCTCTACCTAGCCATTGGCTCTCGGATGATATTCGCATGATTTTCTATGAAAGATTTGGTATTTGACAAAAATGAGGGTCAATACCTGATTTATGAAGTGGCAATCCTTATCTGTGGTGACTTCAATTGGTGCAACATGGGGATACCTTGACAAGATTTGAATTACTCAAAGGTAGTCAAAATCTCCTTTGCATTGGTTAAGAATCCAATCTATCATGCAAACACCAAGCATATTGAGCTGCAGCATCCATTCATTGAAACCTGTATTCTATGTGCTCCACATTTTGTTCCCTTTCTTTTCTATATTGTGTTCTTGCTATGTAAGACATGGTGGTCATGTCTTCCGGAAGGAAAAACACAACACAAGAGCTCCATGTCTTCCCTTCATATTTTACACAAACATTGGATGCTCAACCTTCTCTTGCAAGAATCCAAAGCATGGTGTAGATGTCAGCTGAAATAGAAAAATGCAACGAATATCTCTGCTTTTGACCAAACGACATAATCTCCCAAAATATTGAAGAGATGCACATGCCAGGGGAATTTCTCAGATCCCTTATTTATAAACGAAGAGCATGCATGCATGTCCAAACATTGATAGAGACTAAAATATACTATTTTGGTTCCACTATATGTCACAAACCATTGAGCATGTCTCATAAAATTTAGAAGAATACAAAATTTTAAGGTACACTATATTAGACATTTGATTGCATCAATGTGATTAAATGCGAAGAATAGAAGAAGTGTCCAAAAGCATCATCATCATAATCGTTATAGTTCAAGATACTCTTGGTTTAAGTAATCGTTATAGTTCAAGATCACCTTAATCGTTATAGTTTAAGTAATCGGGTGATTAAATAAGTGCCAAATGGAACTTGGAGTAAAAAGACATCGGGGAGGGCCCACAAGTGGCACAAACAAACTCAGCCCTTTGATCATCTTCGCTCAAAGAAAGTGTAGCAAGTTCCAAGTAGCTACATCAGCATAAGTTAATAATGTCCTCCTCCCTCACATTATGCAGTGCTGAATGAGAAAATTTGCTCTCACACCTCTCTCTCTTTCATGATACCTTTGTAAACATCCTCCATTAGCAAACCTTTGTACTTGATGGGTACAGCTCTATGGAATCATGCAGAATTATCAAGGTAAGAGCCCATTGAGAAGGTCAAGAAAGAAGCAGCTGGACTGGTTTTATCAAGTTTCATGTGCTTTGGGTCTGTGAGTGACGCAAAGCTTGGAGAACTTTGTGAGCATCACATGGATGTCAATTCTACACAAAAAGGATTGCGACAGGGAAATCCAAATTCCTCTTTTTCTATGCAGATTTAGGTTCTCATGAAAATACCTGCACAATAGGTTGCAAGTGGAAGTTAGAAGGCACAATGCGCCAAACTCATCCACTGCATCTGCTCAATGTCAAGAAAATCTATCCAATCAAGCTTCTCAAACTGGGGAAAGTATCACATGCATTGGCAAAACAAACTATCAGATATAAATCAACAATATACAAGAAGTTAGCTGACTCTCCATCCCATGATGGTCTCTGAAATATGTGAAGCATGAGTGGAATCCCAAGGAAGCTCTCTAAACTGAAGAGCCTAGCTGACGAAGGATGGAATATGAACATGTCCAAACACACAGACCCCTATGCCCCTAATCTAAGGTGACCTCTTACGTTCCAAAAATGCCATGTAAGTCGAACATATAAGTTGAGCTGCTTTGTGAAACCTCAGGACCACTAGATGCCTTGAGTGTATCCACATCCTCTTCATCAAAAGGTGTGCATCACTATGACCAATCAAGCACACACACAACATCCACCCTTGCCATACGACATACCTGTCTAGGGCCCCAAATCTAGCCATCGGTACTTACAGGCTACAGATCCTCTGTTTCCATGACACAAACAAAAAGGCAAAAGAAATTGAATTCTCAAGCTCCCTTCTTGCATATGTAAGTTCAGTGCCATTGTCCTATTGAAGCTGACAGAGGTACATTGAAACTAGAAAATTGCATTTCACATGTAGCAATGCAAGAAAAGCTATTATGTCCAATTTGTACATCATGATCCATATACTTCCTGATACAGCCCACGAAGTAATGAAAGATGAAGATTTTGATTTTATGATTTTGAATGAACAAAGTTTTTTGGCATGATATTCTTTCGATAACATACAAAATTAAATTTCTAGCTGGTTAACTTCCCATACATTGTCATTATCTTGCATTAACTTACTGGCTATTAAATAAATCATATTTTGTAGTTTCCATAGAGTTGCTATGTGAAAATCATTTGAATCGGATCCTACCAATGGAATGGGAAACATAGAAGTACACTTTGTGTACCATGCATTTAGTCATACTCCAGAAGCCAACATTTGAAAATTGGCAGGGAAAAAGAACTCACATAATAATCGCTGACAGAAATGAGAAAATGCTATCTGAATTATGAAGCATACCTTATACCAAACAGTTCCATTTTTCCGTTCATTCAGGGTAAGCAAATGATCACGAAGATGTGATGCCACAACCCACGTTTCCCCCCCTGTCATGTTATTCTGAGATTTAGCTTCCAATGTCTGGCAAACCTGTAATAAATGGCATGGATGATTATGAAACAAGTTGTATATTGGAATCCAATGACAGCTTTATGGCATGTAAGAAAGATCTAGAAGCAGAAAAAATGGTAACAATGAGAAAGAAGCCAGCAAATGTCAGTCCAAGTTAGCACTTGCCTGAATATACAGCTGTTCTGCCATATACATAAGGCATATACATAAGTCATATACATAAGTCATGTATATGCCATATACATAAGGCATGTAAGAAAGATCTAGAAGCAGAAAAAATGGTAACAATGAGTCTAGTGATGCCATATACATAAGGCATGTAAGAAAGATCTAGAAGCAGAAAAAATGGTAACAATGAGAAAGAAGCCAGCAAATGTCAGACCAAGTTAGCACTTGCCTGAATATACAGCTGTTCTGCTCTCTTGGAAATTTTTTGTTTCAAGTATGCTTTACTGAGAATAACCACGGCTAGGAAAACCTGCAATGCAGGAATTTCAACCAAGCATTAGAGTACTGAAAGAAAATGCAAGAAGGTATTAAAATTTTCATGTGAAAGGCCTACCAGTGGACAACTGATCAGCAGAATATTACGATATGACAGCATCCACTCCCAAGCACGGCACCGATAAGGCTTATAATACTCCACTAACTGAATGGGACAATATAGTTCTAACAAACTATAATTGGAAGCAAGCAATCAAATCTCAATAAAAGCTACTATGACGAAATCATTGTCAACACAAATACAATTGTATACCCTTGAGAGTTCTTTCTTGTATTGAGTCTTTTTATTGCAGCATCTTGACCTTCTTCCTTCACAAGCTTGAAATTTTCTGAATCAATACCAAGCACTTTGTCTAGCTCGCTATGCTCCACAAATTGTGCAATCTCAAATACAGTCAGCTGCACTGATGTTTGCCATTTATATGACCAACAACGAAATAGAAAGACTCCAAAATCATAAGGTCATGCCATTCCAAAAATTGATTAGAAGCAGACCTGCTTTGGGCCAGTCCACTTGCAAAGTGAAAGGCTGTAATTTCCGCAAAATTTCTCAATTATAAGCTCATCCTGGCAGAGGCAATCATCCAGTTACTTGAACACAACCATTTTCAAAAACATGAAAGCAATAAGAATTTCAGGCTCACTTAAATTAAACACAACTCTTGCGCATAACATGCTATTATCTTCACAAAGAGGAGCTTACGATTGCTTCAATAGCCTTTCTTATTTTTTGGTCTCTGAGGCACCGTTTCCCATGCTTAGTGAAACCAAAGAGACACTCCATATTTTTTCCACTGCATCTTGCATTTTCTGGACAAGGAATACATGATTCTGCAAAAGCCAGAAATATGACATAATATCTCAAGCACAGGAGATGAAAGTTGCAATGCAGAAGAAAAGGGTCATCAACTTAAAAGAGGAAGGCCATAAACGAACCCTCTAATTAATAATATTATTTGGAATTGGCCCATCTGGACGAAATTTCAAAATATCCTTTGAATTCCAGCACCGAGTTGTATACATCCAGTATTGTTTTGAAGTCCCAGACTTGAAGAGAAAAGACTTGTGTGGATGTGTACCTGACTCAGGTAGTCAAGTGGACTTGCTTAGATATAAGAATTTTGCCGCACATCTAATATTTTACCATATTATCATTCCCTTTAACCTTGGGCAACCTTATCCTTCAGATTTTAGGATTTCTCACCATCAATTTCACCAGAAATTTGCAATCAGGCACAAGAAATTGGGGTTTTTATTTTTTAGCTACCTTCAGCTCCACTTAGAAGACTTCCTTTTTTTCTGCTATGCTTGCATAAAAAGAAAATATTTTTAAGGAAAAAGCATAATGCATCAGTACTAGATGTTTTGCACTAATTTGAGATGAAAGAACTGCATTTAATTGTAAAAGTATAAGCCATCACTAAATTTGCTGACTGATAAATACAGGTTTGGCATGTTGTCTTCAAACAGTAAAGAGCTTGAAGTATCGAGAGCTTAAGGAGAAAAGTTTTCAGTCAATCGCAGCTATGAAGTTCTTAAAAACACATCAGCCTATTTGTGCTTAAGTTCTCCATCCATATTCAGCTTCAGCTTCTACTTTGCAGAGGGTTTCTCCTCAGCCTCTGCCTCCAACCAACGAGGTAGCTAAAGGACAACGACCCAAGAGCAGGTGCAATTAGGCAGCTGCCCTAAGGCAGCCAGTTCAAGGTGGTGTCCCAAGACTCTCCCCAATGTTATGTCCCCACTTCCCTAGGACATCTGGATGGGCAGCTGTAGCTATATTCAGCGAGGTGGAGAAAAACCAACGAGTGTGAACTGGCCCACCTCCTTAAGTGAGACCTATAGTAGGATTCAATATCCCTTTTGTGCACATCCTTGTGTATGCATACCTGGACATCTGCTTTTATGTATTCATCCACACACCCGTTCTGGTGTGGGTGTGGTGGTATTGGACAGACGCCCTTGTGGTGATGGCCACCTGTGTATAGCTGTGGGCTCCTAGGCTCGGGGAAAGGCCTTTCAGCTCGATGGTAGGGTAGTGGGTTTGATGTCCATCCTTGTATGTTATGTGAGTAAGGTTTGTGCTTTGTCCTTCCAATGGGGAAGATCCTCAAGGACACTAACATTGGTATCAGAGAATCTCTGCTCGTTCACAAGGCAAACCCATTAAAGCTTATGGGACCAGGATGGTCCAGCCTGACAGGTATGGAACACTACTAGCAAGAAAGGAGAGAATGGGAGACACATGCAAGCCAGTTTTGTGAGACCAAGCAAGTCTCCCTTTACCTCGACTCTCATGTAGGTAGGAAGAGATGGCTGGACATCCCCCAGCAAGCAGCCAGGCTGCCAGCTAGGTGTGCCCAGTTACCAGGTCCTTGTTCATAGGAGCGAAGGAAGAAGAGCATGCACCTTCTGCCCTGCTGCTGAAACATGAAGTCATGCTCTGAGTAGGGTATCATGGAAAGGGTCTGAGGAAAGGGAGATTGCCCAAATTTGAGAAGGTATGAAGGGATGCAAGAACTTGGCAGGGAACTAAGAACCCAAATTAGATGAGGAAAGTTGGTCTTGGACCAGCTGGTAGAGGCATGGGCAGAGGGCAGTTCAAAAAGGCTGCTGGTGAAGGTGATGCATAGGCTGCCACCCAGGCTGGTCACAGAACCCAGGCAATGCCCTGGGGTGGCATCATGCACAGGGCAGTGCCATGCTGAGGGCGGTGCCCCAAGCTGGCCATCGATCCTATGGGCAACAGCCTAGGGCAGTGCCAAGCCTAGGTAAAACCTCTAGGGGCTGGACGAACAACCTTAAGAAGGGGGCTTCCCATGGCAACAGGCTTCAGCCCAATTTCTTCAAGATAACATGGGAAAATATTCTCCCTCCTTTTACAAGTATGGATATAGGAAATACATATATTATGACATTTACTACAAACAAAGAAAGCACATGTTACAACTTACAAATAACAAAATACAATCATTAAAGAACAATGATTTAAATTTTAATATACACTATATATCAAGAATTACACTCAATAATCACGATTCACAATATAATTAATCAATTATCACAATGTTGAGAAATCAATTTTCAAGACACAATAAAGTCAAGGAGAAATATCTGAACTGAGCACTCTGATAAATATGAAATTAAAAACAAACATACTGGATACATCATGGGCTATAGCATATATGTGTCACACACGACACTGTGACATGTTTACTGTCAAAAAGTCTAAATCCAGAAAGTAACATGATACATCTGACATCATACATGGCAAGATAGACATCTGTCAA